>ONZH01001488.1:0-11654 GCA_900303285.1 Rhinella marina | reverse complement strand
TTCACCCAGTGTGCTGTCAGGGAGATGTAGCATCCCCGGCCTCAAACCAAAGTGTTGGTGGTCAAATGGCCTTTTGCAGTAACCGTGTTACTCGGGCGTGGATGATGTTTTGGGACATGTGCCTGGGCAAGGCAGGGATGGCACAGAGGGAAAAATAGTGATGGCTTGATTGCTTTCCCCCTTGCCTATGCCATCTGTGGTTGTCATAGGCAACGTGATTTTAAGGGGTGCAGAATTTTATCTTCTTTTTTGTCTAGTTTGGCTTGGGGTCCATGGCAATGTAGAGGAAAGAAGGTTTCCTTGTATGGTCTCACTTTACAGAGAGGTTATATTGTCTTTGGAGTGTATTGTTGAGAGGCTGTGATAGTGGCGTAATAGTGCGACTTGGGCGCGTTATATGCACCCAGACATGCTTCCCCTGCTGTCCCAGTTGCATTCCAGCAGTGTTGGCATCCTTTTCTGAGGTTCAGGGTGGACTTGGTGACCTCCAAGTGGTCGAATTGAGATTTCCAAGTGGCGAGCATTTTTTTCCCATAGACTTTAATGGGATTCGATATTCGGTCGAATAGTCGAATTTCGCGGTCTATTCGAATCGAATTTCGAACTTTCGAATATTTCACTACTCGCTCATCTCTAGTGAGTGCAGCTCTGGAGTATAATACAGGATGTAACTCAGGATCAGTACAGGATAAGTAATGTATGTACACAGTGTCTGCACCAGCAGAACAGTGAGTGCAGCTCTGGAGTATAATCCATAGAGTGCCTGATGCTACTATAACGTTAGGGATGATTAGATGAACACCGTCCAGTGCTGCTCAGCATAACACGTTATATAACTCCACATAATACAAGATGGGGCTGAGCTCATTAATTCTCCGGCTCAGTAATTCTCCGGATCAGTACAAGATAAGTAATGTATGTACACAGTGACTGCACCAGCAGAATAGTGAGTGCAGCTCTGGAGTATAATACAGGATGTAACTCAGGATCAGTACAGGATAAGTAATGTAATGTATTTACACAGTGACTCCACCAGCAGAATAGTGAGTGCAGCTCTGGAGTATAATACAGGATGTAACTCAGGATCAGTACAGGATTAGTAATGTATGTACACAGTGACTGCAGCAGCAAAATAGTGAGTGCAGCTCTGGAGTATAATACAGGATGTAACTCAGGATCAGTACAGGATAAGTAATGTATGTACACAGTGACTCCACCAGCAGAATAGTGAGTGCAGCTATGGAGTATAATACAGGATGTAACTCAGGATCAGTACAGGATAAGTAATGTAATGTATGTACACAGTGACTCCAAAAGCAGAATAGTGAGTGCAGCTCTGGAGTATAATACAGGATGTAACTCAGGATCAGTACAGGATAAGTAATGTAATGTATGTACACAGTGACTCCACCATCAGAATAGTGAGTGCAGCTCTGGAGTATAATACAGGATGTAACTCAGGATCAGTACAGGATAAGTAATGTATGTACACAGTGACTGCACCAGCAGAATAGTGAGTACAGCTCTGGAGTATAATACAGGATGTCACTCAGGATCAGTACAGGATAAGTAATGTAATGTATGTACACAGTGACTCCACCAGCAGAATAGTGAGTGCAGCTCTGGAGTATAATACAGGATGTAACTCAGGATCAGTACAGGATAAGTAATGTAATGTATGTACACAGTGACTCCACCAGCAGAATAGTGAGTGCAGCTCTGGAGTATAATACAGGAGGTAACTCAGGATCAGTACAGGATAAGTAATGTATGTACACAGTGACTCCACCAGCAGAATATTGAGTGCAGCTCTGGAGTATAATACATGATGTAACTCAGGATCAGTACAGGATAAGTAATGTATGTACACAGTGACTGCACCAGCAGAATAGTGAGTGCAGCTCTGTAGTATAATACAGGATGTTTCTCAGGATCAGTACAGGATAAGTAATGTATGTACACAGTGAATGCGCCAGCAGAATAGTGAGTGCTGCTCTGGAGTAATACAGCATGTACTCAGGTCAGTACAGATAAGTAATGTATGTAACAGTGCTGCCAGCAGAATAGTGGTGCAGCCTGAGTATAATACAGGATGTAACTCAGGATCAGTACAGAATAAGTAATGTAATGTATGTACACAGTGACTGCACCAGCAGAATAGTGAGTGCAGCTCTGGAGTATAATACAGGATGTGACTCAGGATCAGTACAGGATAAGTAATGTATGTACACAGTGACTGCACCAGCAGAATAGTGAGTGCAGCTTTGGAGTATAATACAGGATGTAACTCAGGATCAGTACAGGATAAGTAATTAATGTATGTACACAGTGACTGACGCCAGCAGAATAGTGAGTGCTGCTCTGGAGTATAATGCAGGATGTAACTTAGGATCAGTACAGGATAAGTAATGTAATGTATGTACACAGTGACTGCACCAGCAGAATAGTGAGTGCAGCTCTGGAGTATAATATAGAACGTATGTTATGGCACTGAGTGTGAGTCCACTGTGTCAACAAACAGATTTGACTTTGGACTAATCTTAAGGGCAGTATCCTGGAAGTCACCTTGTATTCACCTTTTAACCCTTGTGCTTAGATCAAGACTTTACAGGGGAACCACTAGGTCATTACCTCCTGGAGTATCCTGTGTGTAATTGACAGCTGAGCTATGAGGGTCAGAGACACTATGCTGAACAGAGAGGGGTCAGGCAAAGTCATTCATGGACAGGCCAAGATCAGGGCTAGTGTAGTATATGCTATACGGTAAACGATCCAAGGTCAGGGTAGACAATCCACCAAACAGCTTGAGGTCAGTACACGGGCAGACAAACAAATATAGTGCGCCATATGGAATTAGCAAGCTAGACAACCTATTGCTCAGGCATCCTCCCATTGGGTAAGACTCCTTAAAGGGGTATGCTGGTTACCATTAATATAACTTATGTTTTAGACTAATTCATCATCAATCATTACCTCATATAATGTCGATTTCACATATTTACTGTTCAGTAGTTATAAAAGTAGTTTTCTTCCTCTGCTCCCCACTGTATTTCCTCATAAGTTACCATGGCAGTGACCTGTAGTTCTGAGCCTTTGTTAGGTCGAGCATGCTCAGTGTGTTGCTATCAGTTCTTTAGCTAAATGTTAGTGTGCTGCTGATTACTGAGTAGAGGGGGCGTGTCTGCACTGTGATATCAGGCAGCCAATCAGTGAACAGCAACATTCATGAACAAGCAGAAACTCACAGCAGGAAAGCTAGGCATTGTGGGGATTGTAGTTTTGTGAGGGAAGACCAGGAGCCATGATACTGTCAGTGTGCTGCAGGCTCACACAGGAGCAAGATAAATGGAAATTAAGTTACCTTATTGGAATACCCCTTTAAGTACCCACAGGTAACCAGGCACTGGCTGCTGTCAACTAGGGTGTGCCTTCCCTGGCCCTTTAAGAGCTGAGGACAGACAGCAAGATTTCTTAAACAACCCAGACCACAAGTAAAATTTCTACTGCACGGCCTAGAATATAGAGATTAAATGTCATAAGTATTACTCTGTATGACCTACGTCCAGTTTATATATCTTCTTATAGTCTATATCGTACAGGCCGATACACTGTAAAGACCCTTCTCCTAATCTTCCGGCCTATTGCATCTATGAGCCAGAAGTTCTGGGCTTTATTCCTCTCAAGGGCACTGGATGTAAGGGACCAGTTTATAAGGAAAAAAAAAGCAAAAAATAAATAAAAAAGTAACAAGCCTGAGATTTATCACCCATTGTTCAGCAGCGAAGATGAAAGCGCGAATCCTGGGCGAGCGGAGGCCGCTTCATCTATCAGGCACAGCGATAAGAGTGTTCTTTTTTATATGAGAACAGCCAGAAGTGTGAATTGTAAAGTCACCTGTGATCCTGTCCTCGCTTTACCTGCTCCGAGACTGATACTGAGAGTTGTTGGAGAAGTGGCGCCATCACCGTGAGAGGCTGTTCTCTCCTATTTTTTGACTCTGTAAATAAGCTGTAAATGTGAAGACTGCGTGAGCCGGAGCCGACACTGCATTGTGTAACTGGAGCTGGTGTACAAAAAGTCCTTGTAGTCCAGCAATGGGGCAACCAGCGCCACCTATTGGGCACATTGTCATATTACAAGCTACTTACTAATGGTAATTATTAGAGCCCCGGGGACAAAAAAAAGGCTAAGGGGGTTTGCTGGTCCCCCCTTCCCCCTAATAAACAAAAACTCAAGGGACAAATTGAGCGCGAAGCTAATTTTTTTTGGTGCTAGGCCACGCCTCTAACTCCGCCCAAAACATAACTATACATCTAATCCCGCCCAGTCCCCTTACTGTCCCACATAGCAATTTTTCCCCAGTTATGTGCCCCCAGTAATATACCCAGTTATGTGCCCCCCTGTAATATGCCCACATTGTGCCTCCCTGTAATATGCCCACATTGTGCCACCCCTGTAATATGCCCACATTGTGCCCCTAGTAATGTTGTGCCCCCAGTAATGTGCCCTCATTGTGCTCCCCAGTTTATGTTGTGCCCCCAGTAATATGCCCACATTTGTGCTCCCCAGTAATGTTGTGCCCCCAGTAATGTGCCCACATTGTGCTCCCCAGTTTACGTTGTGCCCCCAGTAATATGCCCTCATTGTGCTCCCCAGTTTATGTTGTGCCCCCAGTAACATGTCCACATTGTGCCCCCAGTAATATATTGTCCCCCAGTAATATGCCCACCCTGTGCCATTCACAGAAAGTTGAAAAAAATAAACACCATATACTTACCTTCTTCCTAGCAGCATCACCAGCAGGACATCATCTTCTCTAGTCTGGAGGGGGTGGAGCCAAGACTGACTGTTGGACGGCCCCGCCCCCCATCCAGACCGAAGGTGTGGAGAGCGGCAGGGAGGTACGTAGAGCCTGCAGGGGGGGACGGGAGGGAGAATGGATGAAGTAGTGAGTCGATGCTGCTCTCTGCTTCATCACCATACAGGCAACTGTCTCTGCGTCCTATGGACACAGGGACAGCTGCCATAAACCGGGACATAGCTCCCCTGTACTGGGACAGCGGGACAGTCATCGCAATCCTGGACTGTCCCGCTGGATCTGGGACGGTTGGGAGGTATTTACTTTCTACATTAATTCCTCATGGATTTCAAGATTTCATCTTGCTGTCAGTCAATAGGAACCTTCTATTTCTACTTGTTCTGAGGTGTTTCCCTCACTGTGACTGTAACATGACAAGCAACTGTGTGTCCATCACATGACCATGACAATAGAGGTTCACGCTGTAGGACAGCAAGCAGAGATGTTGAAAACTGCAAGAGGTTGATACAGAAAACATACTTGTAAATTGTAGCCATTTACTTTACGCAATGACCTCGCAGACCTGGGAACCTACAAATTCAAAAAGGCTACTGTCGGAAGGCGGTCGCCTATATCCTGTTCCCTCGATTCAATGGCTTCATTTCACAGATCCCTGAATTTTTTCCAGGGCCCCCATATGGATTCAAATTTCGAGGATACTTTGGAATTCCAGTGGTCAATTTGCTCTAACCTATAAATTTGGTCACATTTTAAAAACCATTGCGCAACCGTGGGTGGGTCTACAGATTTCCATTTTGCTCATATTAATAGTCTCGCTGCTGCTAGGAGATGATGTTGTAGCTTTACCGAACTAGGAAGAGTGAGTGTAGACGGTGGTATACTCAAGAGACAGACAGAAGGAGAGGGGTGAATGGGAATTTCCTGCACCTTGGATAGGGCACTGCAGATAGATTTCCAAAAAGTAGAGATAACTGAGCAGGACCACCATATATGTAGGTAGGTGCCCATTTCCGAATTACACCGCCAACACATTGGGGATGTAGTAGCGTACATTTTGTATAATTTATCAGGGGTATAATGCCATCTAATCAGCAATTTGTAGTAGTTCTCCTGCAGTCGTACACATCTAGAGACTTTAGGAGTACGTGCTAACAACATGTTGACTCGTTCCGTTGAATATGTCTGTCCCAAATCTTTTTCCCACTGCACTATGAAGGATGGTTTCTGGGGAGTAAGTGGTGTGAGCAGAGAGTTATACAGTATGGATATTTTGTGTTTCGGAGATTTCACAGACATCACCATTTTCTCAAAAGAGGAGGGGGTTGTATTAGATGATATGTTGAATTTCTTAATTACTTGCAAACAGTGAGCTCGTTGGAAGTATGTAAAAGCGGAAAGAGAATCTACTTCTTGGTCCACACTTTGCTCTGAGTGTGGAGCGATCATTAGATACTCCTCCACTGACATCTTGTTTTGTTTGCAAGAATCAGTGAGAGAATCTCTAAACTCTTTGGGACCATCCCACATGATATCTCTGATTTGCAATAAAGGCGAAATGGGGGTGTTGAGTAGTTTGTCTCTTAAAGGGGTTGTCCGAGTTATGACAAAAAATATATAGCACTGTAAATCTGATGGGCAGCAATATATAACTAAGTTAAGCAAGTTTTAGGCAAAAAAAATCCATATTTCCTCATTTCCCTGGTTCTCTTCTGGTCTTTGTTTACATGCAATAACAACAATCTCAGCCCCTCCCCCTCTCTGCAAAGGCAGTGAATACAAGTGCTGAGTGACATGTCTGCCTGCTGGGATACTCAGCAGCATGTTATATGTGTAGGACTACAAGTCCCAGCTGTACAATGACACTGCTAATACACACAGGAAATTCTCCCTACCTGTTCTTGTACAATACAATTCTTCTATAGCTCCTTGCCCAGCATTTGTCTCCTCTCACTGCTGCAGCTACTGTTTGTTATAAAGCTTTGAGCCCTCAGTGTGTTCTGGCTGAAGGGGTTAATGTTTTATCTGAAGGAAACCAGGGAGAGAGCAGATAGCAGGAGCCGGCAAAGAAAGGGGGCGTGGCCAGTGACATCTCGTGTACAGACTGTTATCTGAACTCTGAGGCTTGTGCACGAAACATCACAGACCAGGGAGATAAGGTGACATCACAGGTCATGTGACCCTCAGTCAACTCTGAGAAACCAGCAGCTTTAGAAACACAAAGTATATGGGAAAGTTGTTATACCTGACAAGTTAGAAACATAAAGAACAAAAAAATAACTCGGACAACCTCTTTAAGCCAGAGTTCCATACTTTCAGAGTATTTTGAATGAGATAGCTAGTCATTTCCCCCTATCTCAGTTGTCTGTACGCATTAGTCAGTACCAGAGCACGTAGCGGGAGCTTCACCATAGCTTGTTCAGTCACGACATCCAGTCTGTCCATGGAAGGCCTCAGCCAGTCCAGTACCCTAGTACCATGTATCGCCTTATAATAGGTTTGGAAATCCGGGAGACCCAATCCTCCCCTCGTTGTAGACTTTATCACCTGTTGGTAAGGCAGTCTAGGTCTACCCTCCTTCCATAGAAATCTGGAAAGTATCCCTCTTAGTTGCTCGAAGAAAGATTTGGGCAAACAGATTGGCAAAACCTGTAGATAGTATAGCACCATCGGTAAAATAATTGTTTTAACTAAAGGGGACGTAAAGGGGATGTCCTAAGATTTAAGTAGATCATTAATGGTTTTGGGCAGGGGTAGATAATTCTCACGGTATAGATCAGTAATGTGGGAGGCGAGTTTGATACCTAAGAAAGGGATACTATGGGCTGACCATGTAAAAGGAGAACACTGTTCTAGTAATCTCTGGGTGTTTAGGTCTAAGGTGACATTCAACACTAGCGATTTAGAGAAGTTTACTTTAAAGTTGGATATTGCCCCATATTTATCCAGGATGGAGTGGACAGCCGGAAAAGCATCCATTGGATTGGTGATGATCATGAGGAGATCATCTGCAAAGGCGGCTAATGAGTGGGTAGTCTGCCCAATCGTCATACCTTGGATTCTAGGGTCACATCTAATCTGCTGTAGTAAGGGCTCTAGTGACAGAACAAACAATAGGGGAGAAAGAGGGCAGCCCTGTCTGGTCCCGTTACTAATGGTGAAAGATGGGGATAGTGTGCCGTTGACTAAAACACGTGCGCTTGGATTTTTGTACATGGCCATCACAACCTTGATAAAATCTTCCGGTATATTGAAGCAGCTCAAAGCTTGAGTCATGTAATTCCAATCGACTCTATCGAAGGCCTTCTCGGCATCAGTACCGAGAAGGACCAGAGGTGTGGATGTATTGTGTGCATGCTGGATAATGTTGAGCATCCTAGAGGTGTTCATCCGGCCTTCTCTACCGCTTACAAAGCCCACCTGTTCCATATGTACTAATTGAGGCAGGAGAGGTTGCACGCGTAAAGCCAGCATTTTTGCCAGCAATTTCAAATCATTATTCAGTAGGGATATTGGCCAATAACTAGAGCACAGTGAGGGGGTGTATATTAGGAGGTTCTGTAGCAGCTGAGGTGTGTATTATGATGTTCTGCAGCAGCTGAGGTGTGTATTATGATCTTCTGCAGCAGCTGAGGTGTGTATTATGATGTTCTGCAACAGCTGAGGTGTGTATTATGATGTTCTGCAGCAGCGGAGGTGTGTATTATGATGTTCTGCAGCAGCTGAGGTGTGTATTATGATCTTCTGCAGCGGCTGAGGTGGTATTATGATGTTCTGCAGCAGCTGAGGGTGTATTATGATGTTCTGCAACAGCTGAGGTGTGTATTATGATTGTTCTGCAGCAGCGGAGGTGTGTATTATGATGTTCTGCAGCAGCTGAGGTGTGTATTATGATCTTCTGCAGCGGCTGAGGTGTGTATTATGATGTTCTGCAGCAGCTGAGGTGTGCATTATGATGTTCTGCAACAGCTGAGGTGTGTATTATGATGTTCTGCAGCAGCGGAGGTGTGTATTATGATGTTCTGCAGCAGCTGAGGTGTGTATTATGATGCTCTGCAGCAGCTGAGGTGTATATTATGATGTTCTGCAGCAGCAGCTGAGGTGTGTATTATGAGGTTCTGCAGCAGCTGAGGTGTGTATTATGATGTTCTGCAGCAGCTGAGGTGTGTATTATGAGGTTCTGCAGCAGCTGAGGTGTGTATGCAGCAGCTATGATGTTCTGCAGCAGCTGAGGTGTGTATTATGAGTTCTGCAGCAGAGGTGAGTGTGTATTATAAGGTTCTGCAGCAGCTGAGGTGTGTATTATGAGGTTCTGCAGCAGCTGAGGTGTGTATTATAAGGTTCTGCAGCAGCTGAGGTTTGTATTATGAGGTTCATGCAGCAGCGGAGGTGTGTATTATGATGTTCTGCAGCAGCTGAGGTGTGTATTATGAGGTTCTGCAGCAGCTGAGGTTGTGTTATTATGAGGTTCTGCAGCAGCGTAGGTGTGTATTAATAGAAGTTCTGCAGCAGCTGAGGTGTGTATTATAAGGTTCTGCAGCAGCTGAGGTGTGTATTATTGAGGTTCTGCAGCAGCTGAGGTGTGTATTATATAAGGTTCTGCAGCAGCTGAGGTGTGTATTATGAGGTTCTGCAGCAGCTGAGGTGTGTATTATGAAGTTCTGCAGCAGCTGAGGTGTGTATTATGAGGTTCTGCAGCAGCTGAGGTGTGTATTATGATGTTCTGCAGCAGCGGAGGTGTGTATTATGAGGTTCTGCAGCAGCTGAGGTGTGTATTATGATGTTTCTGCAGCAGCTGAGGTGTGTATTATGAGGTTCTGCAGTAGCTGAGGTGTGTATTATGAGGTTCTGGTAGTAGCTGAGGTGTGTATTTATGATGTTCTGCAGCAGCTGAGGTGTGTTATGAGGTTCTGCAGCAGCTGAGGTGTGTATTATGAGGTTCTGCAGCAGCTGAGGTGTGTATTATAAGGTTCTGCAGCAGCTGAGGTGTGTATTATGAAGTTCTGCAGCAGCTGAGGTGTGTATTATGAGGTTCTGCAGCAGCTGAGGTGTGTATTATGATGTTCTGCAGCAGCTGAGGTGTGTATTATGAGGTTCTGCAGCAGCTGAGGTGTGTATTATGAGGTTCTGCAGCAGCTGAGGTGTGTAACATGATGTTCTGCAGCATCTGAGGTGTGTAGTATGATGTTCTGCAGCAGCTAAGGTGTGTATTATGATGTTCTGCAGCAGCTGAGGTTGTATTAGGAGGTTCTGCAGCAGTAAGGTGTGTAGTATGATGTTCTGCAGCAGGTGAGGTGTGTATTATGATGTTCTGCAGCAGGTAATGGTGTGTAGTATGATGTTCTGCAGCAGGTGATATGAGTTCTGCAGAGGTGAGGTGTGGTATTATGAGGTTCTGCAGCAGCTGAGGTGTGTATTATGAGGTTCTGCAGCAGCTGCAGCTGAGGTGTGTATTATGAGGTTCTGGCAGCAGCTGAGGTGCTATGTATTATGAGGTTCTGCAGCAGCTGAGGTGTAGTAATGAGGTTCTGCAGCAGCAGGTTCTGCAGCAGCTGAGGTGTGTATCTATGATGATGTTCTGCAGCAGCTGAGGTGTGTATTGATGATGGTTCTGCAGCAGCTGAGGTGTGTATTATGAGGTTCTGCAGCAGCAGCTGAGGTGTGTGATTATGTATTATGATGTTCTGCAGCAGCTGAGGTGTGTATTTATGATGTTCTGCAGCAGTTCTGCAGCAGCTGAGGTGTGTAGGTTCTTAGTGTGAGATGTTCTGCAGCAGCAGCTGAGGTGTGTGTATTATGATTGTTCTGCAGCAGCTGAGGTGTGTATTATGATGCAAGCAGCTATGTATTAGTGTTCTGCAGCAGCTGAGGTGTGTATAATATGAGGTTCTGCAGCAGCTGAGGTGTGTATTATGAGGTTCTGCTGCAGCAGCTGAGTGTGTATTATGATGTTCTGCAGCAGCTGAGGTGTGTGTATAATGAGGTTTCTGCAGCAGCTGAGGTGTGTATTATGAGGTTCTGCAGCAGCTGAGGGTTCTGAGCAGCTGAGGTGTGTATTATGAGGTTCTGCAGCAGCTGTGGTGTGTATTATGATGTTCTGCAGCAGCTGAGGTGTGTATTATATGATGTCTGCAGCAGGTAAGGTGTGTAGTATGATGTTCTGCAGCAGCTGAGAGTGTGCAGGTATTATGAGGTTCTGCAGCAGCTGAGGCTGAGGTGTGTATATCTATGATGAGGTTCTGCAGCAGCTGAGGTGTGTATTATTGATGTTCTGCAGCAGCTGAGGTGTGTATTATGATGTTCTGCAGCAGCTGAGGTGAGCAGTGAAGGTGTGTATTATGAGGTTCTGCAGCAGCAGATGAGGTGTGTAGGTTCTGCAGCAGCTATGATGTTCTGCAGCAGCTGAGGTGTGTATTATAGGTTCTGCAGCAGCTGATTATGAGGTTCTGCAGCAGCTGAGGTGTGTATTATGAGGTTCTCTGAGCAGTGAGGTGTGTATTATGAGGTTCTGCAGCAGCTGAGGTGTGTGTAGGTGTTATTAGGTTCTGCAGCAGCTGAGATGTGTAATAGGTATTATGAGGTTCTGCAGCAGCTGCAGCAGCTGAGGTGTATTATGAGAGTTCTGCAGCAGCCTTGAGGTGTATTATGAGGTGTATTAGCTGAGGTTTCTGCAGCAGCTGATGAGGTCTAATATGAGGTTCTGCAGCAGCTGAGGTGTGTGATTTATGAGGTTCTGCAGCAGCTGAGGTTGTGTATTATGAGGTTCTGCAGCAGCTGAGGTGTGTTATTATGAGGTTCTGCAGCAAGCTGAGGTGTGTATTATGAGGTCTGCAGCAGC
>ONZH01001486.1:0-20259 GCA_900303285.1 Rhinella marina | reverse complement strand
AATATCATTAAAAGTTCTTTGTCCAGACTTTCTTTGACAGATAAAAAAGTCAATATATCCTCCGGCACAGGACTAGACTCTCCCCGAGACTGGGTATGATGGTCTCCTCTTCCCATTGCGCTCTAAATATATTGGCGTAGCTGGGGTCGAATCTGGTACCCATGGCAGTGCTCCTCTGTTGTAGGTAAAATTCTGATTTTAACCAAAAGTAATTATGTTTTAAAATATATTTGATACAGGTAATTATAAAATCAATTTGTTTTGAACATAATGTTCCATTTTTATTTAAGTATTCCCTTACTGCGTGGGTTCCTTGGTTATGGTCAATTATGGTATATAATGAATTGACGTCCATAGTACCTATGAACCAGTGTGCTTGGAAACTCAATTTTTCGAATGTCAATATAATGTCTGTTAAATCCTTAATATAAGAGGGTATCGTTTTAACTACTGGTTGTAAGTTCCTATCAATATATTGAGATATATGTTTGAGGATATGGAACTGATACCCGATATTATGGGCCTACCGGGGGGTTTAATTGGATCTTTATTAGAGATGAGCGAGCACTAAAATGCTCAGGTGCTCGTTATTCGAGTCGAACTTTTCCCGATGCTCGGGTGCTCGTTTCGAATAAGGAACCCCATTGCAGTCTTTGGGAGACTCGAGCATTTTTGCAGGGGACCAAGGCTCTGCCTAGGGAAGGCTGGGTGAAAACCTGGAAACCTCAGAAAATGATGGAAACACCACTGAAATGGAAAGGAAACAGCAGGGGCAGCATGCATGGATGCCTCTGAGGCTGCCTAATCCCACCATTACCCCAAATTCTCCTAGTGGGGCATGTGTGGTATCGATTCTTCTCAGTTTAAAATCGTATATGTCCCCTATCTTGGGACCATATATTTCATGGATTTTTCGAACACGGAAAAGGAAAAAGAGCTCTGGCCAGGGGAGTGTCTTTTCTACTGCAGCTAAGGAGACATGTCCATGCTCTGCCTATCACAGGTCAGGAGGCAATTAAAAGAGGAACCAACAAAAATCAGTATAATATCTAATACGTCCCCTATCCAGGTAAATTGTTTGAGAGAGGGCCTGTAGGTGGGGGGGCAGGCTGGGGGGAAGGAGTTTGAGCTGGAAGAGCCAGTAGGAGTGCCCCCTGGGCTAGCATGTGTGGTGGTGAAAACAGCCGGATGGAGATAGAATGACGATGCAGGACCCCTACTTAAAAATTTAGCATCAACCGGTACAGTTGTAAATTATGAGATTGATCAAGTGTTGTATGTCTTCTATGTATACCACTCGTTTTAATACCGTATATGGCAGCTATCCGGAAAAATAGTTTGGAGAGAGAGAAAGATAGGAAAAAGACGTAAATTGTTTGGAGAGAGGGCCTGTAAGTGGGGGGCAGGCTGGGGGGAAGGAGGTTAAGTTGGGAGAGCCAGAGTAGTGCCCCCTGGGCTAGCGTGTGTGGTGGTGACAACAGTCGGATGTAGTTAGAATGATGACACAGGACCCCAACTTAAAAATTTAGAATCAACGGGTACAGTTGTAAATTATGAGCTTGATCAAGTGTGGTATGTCTTCTATGTATACTACTCAGTTTAATACCGTATATGGCACCTATCCGCTGTAGGTGGACCTCTCGAAAAAGTGTTTGAAGAGAGGGCCTGTAGGGGGCCCTCCTGAAAAATTGTGGTAAAAGAGTGCCAGTTGGACCTCTAAAAAAATGGTGTTTTATTGGTCAGCGTTAGGCAAAGACGATAAGGAGGAGCAGGAGGAGTAGAAGGAGTAGAGAAGAGGAATCGGATAAATAAGTTATTTAAATCTTTAGCTGCTTTCCCCCGGAGGAGATTTGAATTCCGGTGAAATCCAGGCTTTGTTCATTTTAATTAGCATCAGCCTGTCAGCGCTGTCAGTTGACAGGCGTGTACGCTTATCGGTGATGACGCCACCAGCTGCACTGAATACTAGCTCTGACAGCACGCTAGCGGCAGGGCAGGCCAGCACCTCCAAGGCGTACAGCGCCAGTTCAGGCCACATGTCCAGCTTTGAAACCCAGTAGTTGTATGGAGCAGAGTGATCGCTACGGACGTTGGTATGGTCAGCTAGGTACTCCCTCACCATCTTTCTGTACAACTCCCCCTACTCTGCCTAGACTGGGGACAGGAGACAGTGTCTTGCTGGGGTGACATAAAACTGGCAAAGGCCTTGGAGAGCGTTCCCGCTGCCAGTGCTGGACAAGCTGGCCTGCTCGCCTCCTCTCCCCCGCTACTTGACCCACAGAACCATGCCCTCTGCCGCTTAGCGGCGTCAGATGGGAAGGATTGTTTCAGCTTGTGCACCAGGGCCTGTTGATATCTATTCACTCTCATACTCCTTTCCTCTGCAGGGATGAGAGTGGAAAGGTTCTGCTTGTACCGTGGGTCCAGGAGAATGAACACCCGAGGGTCACGGGATAGGCAGCCTAACATGAAGTCTGCCTCTTCAATATATTTATTAATGATCTTGTAGAAGGCTTGCACAGTAAAATATCAATTTTTGCAGATGACACTAAACTGTGTAAAGTAATTAACACAGAAGAGGACAGTACACTGCTACAGATGGATCTGGATAGACTGGAGGCTTGGGCAGAGAAGTGGCAGATGAGGTTTAACACTGACAAATGTAAGGTTATGCATATGGGAAGGAATAATGCAAGTCACCAGTACATACTAAATGGTAAAACATTGGGTAACTCTGACATGGAAAAGGACATAGGAATTTTAGTGAACAGCAAACTAAGCTGCAGAAACCAGTGTCAGACAGCTGCTGCCAAGGCCAATAAGATAATGGGTTGCATCAAAAGGGGCATAGATGGCCGTGATGAGAACATAGTCCTGCCACTTTACAAATCACTAGTCAGACCACACATGGAGTACTGTGTACAGTTCTGGGCTCCTGTGAACAAGGCAGACATAGCAGAGCTGGAGAGGGTTCAGAGGAGGGCAACTAAAGTCATAGCTGGAATGGGTGGACTACAGTACCCAGAAAGATTATCAAAATTAGGGTTATTCACTTTAGAAAAAAGACGACTGAGGGGAGATCTAATAACTATGTACAAATATATCAGGGGTCAGTACAGAGATCTCTCCCATGATCTCTTTATCCCAAGGACAGTAACCATAACGAGGGGACATCCTCTGCGCCTGGAGGAAAGAAGGTTTGTTCACAAAAATAGAAGAGGATTCTTTACGGTAAGAGCAGTGAGACTATGGAACTCTCTGCCCGAGGAGGTGGTGATGGTAAGTTCAGTAAAAGAGTTCAAGAGGGGCCTGGATGTATTTCTGGAGGGTAATAATATTACAGGTTATAGTTACTAGATATGGGTTGCTGTTGATCCAGGGAGTAATTCTGATTGCCTGATTGGAGTCGGGAAGGAATTTTTTCCCCTAAAGTGAGGAAAATTGGCTTCTACCGCACAGGGTTTTTTTGCCTTCCTCTGGATCAACTTGTAGGAAAACAGGTCGAACTGGATGGACAGATGTCTTTTTTTCGGCCTTATAAACTATGTTACTATGTTACTATGTTACTATGTGCGCCAGAGTCCCAACGTGTAAGAATTCCCTCTCCTCACTGGCCTGACTCTCCATTTCCTCCTCCTCCTCCTCCTCCTCCTCCAAGTCCTCCTCTTCAGCCCATACACGCTCAAGAGTTAAGGACTAAGAACTGGTACCATCTTCTGTCTCGCCGACATTCTCCTCCTCATCCCCCTCCTCCGATGCGCGCTGAGAAACAGACCCGAGGGTGCTCTGGCTATCAAGCGAATTATCTTCCTCCACCGTCTTTTGTGACAAGCGCAAAGCATCCGACTTGATACTGAGCAGTGAGTTTTTCAACAGGCAAAGCAGCGGGATGGTGAGGCTGATAATGGCGGCATCGTTGACGTTGAGGGCTTGGGCATGTGGGTGGGTGGAACTGTATTTCCTCTTGTGCTCCAGCGTCTGCTGTAAAGACAGCTGAACGCTGTGCTGGGACACATTGTTGGACACTGTGGAGGATCGTGGAGGCGAAGGTGTGGTTTTCCGGCGGGAGGCGCTCGTGCCGGGGTCCTGGGCAGGGGGTTGACTAGCAGAGGCAGCGAGTGACACAGGGGAAGGAGCAGTGGTGTGACCCGCAGGAGGTGGTGAACGGCCTTGGTTCTATTGAGTGGGGTGTTTAGCACTCATATGCCTGCGCATGCTGGTGGTGTTTAGGCTGGTAGTGGTGGCACCCCTGCTGATCCTGGTGTGGCACAGGTTGCACACCACAGTCCGTCGGTCTTCCTCACTTTCTTTAAAGAACCTCCAGACTTGCGAACATCTAGGCCTCGCCACGGGAGCTTCACTACGTGAAACAGTTGCTGCTGATGCACCAGCTCTGGCCATGCTTCTCCCTCTGGCCACACCACTGCCTCTTACAACCTGTTCTGGTGCAGCACTCGCCTCCGCCTCCGAAGCACTGTCTTCACTCGGCTTATCAACCCAGCTAGGGTCAGTCACCTCATCATCTTCCGATTCCTCAGTCTGCTCCCCCCTTGGACTTCCTGCCCTGACAACAAGTTCACCACTGTCTGACAACCGTGTCTCCTCCTCGTCCGACACCTCTTTACAAACTTCTTCCACTAAGTCAACATTGTCATCATCATCATCATCACCCACAGACTGCGACTGTTGGAAAACTTGGGCATCGGGAACGAGCTCAGCAGCAACCTGAGAAGTGGTTTGTGACTCTGGGAAGGGTCCAGAAAACAGTTCCTGAGAGTATGCCGGATCGCATTCCAAATTTTCCTGGGAGGGGGCAGACTAGGGGGAAGGAGGTTGAGGCGGAAGAGCCAGAGGAGGGCTCCCTTGGGTAACGTGGGTGGACTGCGTGGAAGACTGACTGGTGGACAAATTACTTGAAGCATTGTCCGCAATCCACGAGATCAGCTGTTCGCACTGTTGTGGTTTCAACAGTCCTCTACCACGTGTCCCTGTAAGTTGACACATGAAGCTAGGGAGTGTAGCTCTGCGGCGTTCCACAGCTCCCTCATCAGCAGGTACTGTCTCACCCTGCCCAGGACCACGGCCTCTGCCCCCTGCCCCCTGCAGTAATTGAATGCCCACGCCCACGCCCTCGTCCTCGACCCTTAGCCCTGGGGTTCAACATTTTCTGTATATAAGTGTATTATATAAAAATAAATAAATAAATGGGCCTGCTGTACTGAAACCCACAAACTTGTTCAGTCTGGTTTAATTAAGTGACGTACAGAATGTGTCAACTGGACAGAAAATACGGATTGTAGTGAGTGGACAGCTGAACTGTGACACACAGAATGGTTGCACACTGCTGTATGAAATGGATTTGTATCATTGAGATATAACAATAATTAAAAAAAAGGGTTATATATGGCGATAGCTGCACTACTAGTGCCAGCCAAGCCAGGAGACAAAAAAAAATGTCTTGTTGTAGCCCTTAGAAGGGCTGTTGGGTTCTTTGTGGGTGATTCCTGCCTAACAGAGAACTAAATGCAGGCCCTAACACTGTCCCTGAAACGCAGCAGCTCTATCCCTAACAACATCCAGACGGCATCTGAGCCGAGCGCCGCGGCCAGTCACTAGTATATTCCAGGGTCACCTGATCAGGCCAGCCAACCCCTTCTATCGACATGTAAGGGCCCCACGTGATGCTGGGTGTACCGCAGAGTCTCCTGGCTTGTGATTGGCTGAGTTTATAGGCGCCAAAAAAGCACAATGCGGAAGTTGCCATTTCCTCGAGCATGGCGAGATACTCGTCCGAGCAGCGAGCACTTACTAGTACCGTAATACTCGAACGAGCACCAAGCTCGGACGAGTATGTTCGCTCATTTCTAATCTTTATGGATCTCTGGTAAAGAATAAAAAATAGGTAACCTTTTTTGATGTGGAGATGATAAATTTATATTCTCTTTCCAGGAGAATTCCCTCTTTGTGTCCCCTATTGCAGTAATCAATACGTTCTTTATTAAATTTGTCTGTGGGATCCTGTTTAAGTTTCATGTAGGAGGAACTATCATTCAGTTGTCTTAAGCACTCATTGTTATAGTCTGTTGTATTCATTATTACAATTTCCCCCCTTTGTCAGCTGGGCGAATTGTTATATTTTTTTGAGATTGTAGGTCTTCTATGGCCTTCATCTCATCTGTTGTTAAATTGTTCCTAGACTGTTGTGTGTTAATTTTCCTAATCCCAACTTCTACACATTTTTGAAATGCTCCAATTTCCTGGCTGACTTTTTGTCTCTGGAACTTCTTTGATTTGTTCTTCAGATCTGTGTGTATATATTGTGAGTTTAACTCCGTGTACTGTATGATTGGGTTATTTAGATAATATTTCTTTAGACAAAGCTCCCTTATGAATTTTTTAATTCCTATGTATGTACTGAATGTATCTACTTTCTGTGTGGGTGCAAATTTTAAACCCTTGTTTAAAAGATTGACCTGTGCATTAGTTAAATCTATGTTGCTCAAATTTACTATATTTGTTTTTACCTTGTCCTGTGATATCTGGTCCTGTTGTTTTCTTCTTTTTCCTCTCCGTATCTTTTTTCTTGGTGTGGTGTTTGAAATTGTGTCCTGGTTCTGTAATGGTGGCTTCTCTGTGGTGGTTGTGATGGGGGTTGATAATGATTCGGATAGTGAATTTTGTTCTGATCTGTGTAGGTTCTTTGTGGTGTTCTTCTATCCTGATTTCTCATTTGATTGTTGTGACGTTGTCTCAGATTGTAATCGTGTCTTGGGTTGTGTCCGTGTCTTGGTGATTGTGTTTGTCTGTGCTGTCTTTCTATAGATTGTGAGTGTCTCTGGTGCGTCCTTATCCTGTGATGTGGTGGTGTCTAATCTAAAAAATGAGGTTCATTGCGTGTTTCAAATCTGTTGTTTGTTGGTATATTGTAGCGTATTGGTGTAGTGAAAATTTCTATGGTATTTCTGTAGTGCTTTCTAGTCTTATTCTGTTTCGTGCCGGGTTTTGTGTAGAATTAACCCCAGTTTCTCTTAATGTTTGGTTTTCTGACTGACTCCTCCATTTTTGTTTCTTTATTTTCTTGTAAATAATCTCTATTTCTAAAGTATCTAGACCTTTACATATTCTCTCATGCCATTTTTTAATATCCTCGTCTATTGGTATTTTGTTTATACATTCTCTTAATGTGTTTATTTTTTCAGTTGTTTCATGTACTATTTGAACTCGTCTTTTAAATATCATTGAAATTAGTGTCAGAGATTGTTTCTTTAGAAAAGAATCCCATTCTGTTTTGAATTCATCATTGCATAGATCCTGTGCTGGATCCTTATGCAATATGAGTCCCTTTAGGATTGTATTGTTCTCAAGACATTGGTTCAAAGTCTTAATTTCCCATTTCTGTTTTATTTGTTTTTGTAGTAGTCTTTTTTTAGTTCACTGAAAATTTTATTGTTTGATTTTGTTGTGTTCAGATTAACATTGTATTCTTCCTCATTAAATTTAAAACTGTCTATGATCTTACATTTGCTTTCCATGCATTCCCAAATGTCCATTCTCTTTTACGGAAGGGGCTCTACTATTAGGTGAGAAATTAATTATAGAAAGTGTGAAAATATAGTGGCTCACAACCGAATAGAGAAATGGATTAGGAGGTGCTCTATCAACGACACACCCTAGTCGTGATAAATAAATGCCAAATAAATAAAGATATTTTGATAGGCACTCTCTCAATTGGGTCAAACAGTGGATAAGACTGTATAGTATAAAATATTATTTAATTACCAAGAAAATTGTTTAAAGAATATTAAAAATAATGTAAATAAATGTTAAAATACTCCATACAGTTATAGGATAAGTTGTATATAGTTTGATATGAACACAAAATATAATAATATATTGCTGTAGACAACCTTTTTTAGTAGACAACCTTTTTTAGTACAATTAGCAGCAGTAGTAATTCGATTTGACGGTAACTATAGATGCCTGTAGGAGGAAAACAGATGGATCAATAGATAAATCAATAGTTTCCTTAATTCTCAGAAATAGTCCATGGTTCTTGCACAATCAAGAATAAATCTTTAAATAATGAGGTTGTAGATCCTGTAATATAGTTGTCGATCAGAGATGAGCGAATCTATTCGCCGCTTCGTAGATTTGTATTGAATCTTGGAAATTTTCAGCTGCAAAGTGAATCCGAATTTCTTTGGATTCGCTTCGTATTATTCTTAAATCTTCGCAATATTTAACACGCTAACGATATGTACGATACGTATGAAGCTTACGAAACGTATGGATTCTGCGTGAGGCGGGACAATGACGATACGCCCACGCAAGAGTGGGAAAGTGAAGATACGCCCCCCTCAGAACTGGAAAAAAACAGCCCGGCCTACTGGGATCTAACTATTTTGCACATATAGGGAGTGAAGACTCCTCCCTCAGTACTCTACTGTCCTCTGAAGTCTGAACCAGTTTAGACCAGCGCTGACCTCAGAGCAAGAGGCAAGCATCATGGCTAAAAAACAGCTGCACCCAAATTGGAATGAAATGTATTTTGGGGACAAGTTCCCTGAACCAACGCCCGCTCCAGACATCAGGGTGTCACAACTCTGCCAGAGAAACCCAGCTTCAGTGCCTGTGTCTTCCTTATCACCTGCTGAGGTTGCTGTTGCTATGACTCGTGAGACAGCTGGAACGTCTGATGTGGCTCGTGTGGCTGGAACGTCGGCTGTGGCTCGTGCGGCTGGAGAGTCTGCTGTGACTCATGCGGTGGAGGCGGCTGGAGCATCCACTTCGCGGCCCAGGAGGAGATCCTCCCCTTCCATACACCAGAACCCAATTGTTTCACCATCTGTGACAGCCCATGCACAAACCCTCTGGGACTATCAAACCACAGTGGAGGACTGCATCATCCAGGTACTCAACCACTCTAGGCCAGGAGATCCTTCATTGTGTCAATGCCGAACGGGAACTGTGCTTTTGTTTTCCGTTGGGAGAGGGTCTGGCTTCCTTCAGGATGACGAGGATGGAAAGGAATATTTTGTGGGCCGCAGGTCGATGAAATGGCCGTACCTGCCACAACATCGTCATAGCCTGTACGTGGGGACTCAGGTAGAGTACACCCCCATGGCGTCCCTGAAAGGCCCGTTTGCGACTGGGGTTACCCTCCTTTCAAAGCCTCTGGGGCCTACAACGGAACAAAAAGTTTGGCCAGATGAACCACCAGGTCCAGGAAGCTTGCGCTGCCTGCAGGAGTTCCCAGATGGCATCCTCCGGTTCATGGAAAAGCCAGAGCCTCAGCCGGAGCCTCTAATTCCTGGACTGCCAGCACCACCACCACCACCACAGTCCTTACAGTTGGGTCAGCTGACCACGTTATCGTTTACCTTTCAATCCACGGTCATCCACCAATACCAGCTCCCGTGGAAGATGAAGCCAGCAGTAGTCGGGGAAGCTTGGTCTTCTTCCCTGGATGCAACCTTTCCGGAACCGCTGCAGCCAGAAGTCCTTACCTCTGCTGTCCCGGCAGGAGCATCCGGAAAAAGCGAAAATGGCTGCAGCGCTCGCCAGCTTCACCACCACCCAGACCCGGTCAAGTCCAACTTCAGGAAGAAGAGGGCACTGGAGTTGCACCACCGCAGCGAGCATGGCCTTCAAGAGGCAGGATCATCCTCTGATGATCTTCAGCAGCAGCTCGAGAAAGGAGGACTTCAGGTCCCTCATATGAGGAACCCAACTACTGACAGTGTCAAGGACACTGCAGGAGGACCTATGAGAGCCACACGATGGAATGCACCTGATTGGTGAGATGCTAGTTGGCAGTTGCTTTTGTTTAGTTTGTGTTGCCCCCGTTTGACTCTTACCCAGATGGGCATGGCTGTCAGGACTCCCCCCATTCTGCAGAAAATTCCCTGTTGCGCCGAAGTGCGCCTATTTTCCTTTTTAGGTTATTTGGGAGCCCCCTTTGCAAAAAGGGTTCTCTATGTGCTGCTTTTTAATGTAATGTATTGCCCTCGTTTGACTCTTACCCAGCTGGAGTGGACATGGCTGTCAGGACTCCCCCCATTCTGCAGAAAAGTCCCAGTTGCGCCTAAGCGTGCCTAGTTTCCTTTTTACCCACTTCTCAGGGTATTTGGGAGACCCCTTTGAAAAAAAAGGTTCTCCATTTGCTGCTATTCTCTATTATCCATATGGATTACACGTTACCTGTTTGGATTACAATTTTACCTCACGTGGATTACAATTAAATTTTGGAATATGTGTTCCAGACAGACAGTGTTTTATCA
Source organism: Rhinella marina (assembly GCA_900303285.1). Lineage (NCBI taxonomy): Eukaryota > Metazoa > Chordata > Amphibia > Anura > Bufonidae > Rhinella > Rhinella marina. The sequence goes on along the minus strand of ONZH01001486.1, from coordinate 9,979 downwards.
TTGCCAACTAGGAGCCATAAGGAGAGATTTGCTTGCAAATGTGAAATTGATTGCACTAAAATGTTTGCATACTTATGTCTTTGCTGTATTTTAGCTACACTGTTTTTAATGGTTCAGCACTTTAGCCCATTGTGTGTATTCCTTTTCTGGTACTGCAATGTGTCCTATTATGCACTTATTGTATGTTTGTTTTAGGAAATTACAGTATGTACTTATTGATAGCTAGCAGCAGTGAGCACCTTATTTTCCTTGTTCATATGGACCGCCTCTAAAGACTGTACGCCGCGGCCTAGCCTCGTGCGTATGACGCATTCGTGTGTCAATAGTACGCTAAGGATTTGTACGCACTTTTGTACGCTAATGCTTACGTATTGCGTACTTTTAACTACGCTGACTGTACGTACGTAATTTGGGCAGGAATTTTTGCAAAACCACTTTTTTTTTACGTAGATTCGACAAATAAGTTTGTTTAAATACAAATCTGGTCAGAAATTTGGTGAATATTCGGTGAAGCAAATTTTGAATGATTCGCTCATCTCTATTGTCGATCCTATAACAGTTATAAATCCTATAACCGTTTTCTTATGAATGTGGTGACAGTTAAAGTTGCTCTATGATATCATTTGTTTGTCCAAAGGTGATCAATATTATGTTATTGTAAATATAGCATTCATAGGAATTGTACTGTACTTTACCAGAACGCAGGATGGTGTTTTATTCTGCACCTGCTGCAGCTCTCCCACCTATCGTGTGTCCTGTCCGCGCGTGCGGCTAGTGCGCCTTTTCTCAGCGTCCCACGTGGCGTCCCATGTGGGCACTGTACTTCGCTGTGTAGATGCCGCTTGAACTGATGCAGGATAGAGTTGCTCCTGGCGTTGGTGCTTTGTGATATAGGAAAACTACTCACTGGGTGATAATAGTAGTAGTACAATGTTCTTTATAGGAGGGATGTAAAGTGTCCTGGTATTTCAGATCCTTCGATTGGATCAAGTCCATAGATAGTATTGATTAATAGGATGCTCAAAATCCTTCAAATAAAAATGCAGAAAGTGCAAAAAGTGCAAAAGGGTGGATATAAAAACAATGTGAAAGTTATATCCATATAGTCCTCTAAGATATTAGAAATATAAAAAGTATAAGAAAATATAAAAAATAAAACGTAATAATAAAAATAATAATAATAAAAATGAAGAATGAATGAACAGAATGGGATATACTGTAGTTATGAATATATAGTGCATATATTATAGAGGTTAAAATAAAAGGTAAGTATATATATTTAGGTTATATTATGTGATTATGGTTCCTACATTGTTTCTAGATTCATACCTTATTTCTGTGATTTTATTTGATTTTTTGATTTTGTATTTTGTTTTTTATTTTTTATATATTTTGTCTTTTATTTATGCTTTTATTTTTTCTTCTTTCCTTTTTTAATCTTCAAATGTGTTTTGATTTTTCAGGTGAGTTTTACTTTTCTTTTGTGTTCCCTTGCAGGTTTGGGCCAAACATGAAAATTGAGGGAAAAAAAAAAAAGGTTTTTAAGTGTAAAACAGAAGTTGTCAACCAACTATGCGATTATTAACACGCTCCCCCACCCCAACACACACCAACATTTGAACTTTCTGGATATGCCCTGACACAGATTACTCAGAGATTTCAAATGTTACCCCAAATATTGTAAAACACATGTTGAACACTAGTATTCTGTATTGCAATTTTTCTCTAAACTAAATTGAACTGTCTGGAGATGCCCTGACGTAGACTTTGGACCAGTACTTTATGTTATTACTCAGATTTCAAACATTACATTGTACCATCATTGTACCATCTGTATTGTAAGTCACATGTTGCACACTAGTATTGCTATTTTTCAGAAATTTTTTTTTTACTTGTCTAGAGATTCCTGGACACAGATTTCAGACTAGTATTTCACCTTTTCACTCAGAGATTTAAAACACTACCCTGTGTAAGACACACATTGAACACATACGTAATATAATGCTATATGTAACCCCTCCAAAAAACACAAAAAACTGTATCTAGAATGCAGTGCCAGACACACCCAGCCTCAGCTTCACACTCCCTGGCTGAAAGCTTTACCTCCCTTTCCTTATTCTACACAATTCTTCTCCTTTTCAGCCTTTGCCTTCACTTCCCTCACACTAGAATAGAAGCTTGATTGTGACTGTACAACGTCCCTAAGATTACTTCCTGCCAGACACTGCATAAACCCATCCACCTACATTCAAGGCCCAACACACTGACATGCTAGTCGTTCTGTTAGGGCATCTCCCTGCCTGATGCAGCACTGAATTGCTCATCCAGGCTGTCTGTTGGTCTGTAAGACAATCAGGGCAAGCACCTCCCACTTCCTCTTAGGGTCATGTGAGCATCCTTCTTCTTCCTCCCTTTTGTTTTTTCCAACTGGCATGTACAGTAACATGGCCATGTGTGCCGTTTTACTGGAACCTCAAAAACTTCATGTTCATCTAATGAATGAAAATTTGTGAAGTTCATAACAGACCTGATTTGTTGTGAACTGATTTGCTCATCTCTAGTATCCTTTGCTATTTTGATAGTTATAACTTCACTGAGTGGCTCTACAGAGGCTTGGAAGACTGGTAATCTATATATCCTCTTCCCAGGCATTGCCTTGTTTGCCTTGCCTTCTGGTTCTCCCTGCAAGGAAAAATAGTACCCCAGGTACAAATGAGACAAATGACGCTTAGCAAGAGGGTTTTGGAAGTTGTTTCCAGTATCTTAAATTCAAATCTGTATTTTGTTTGATAAAGTTAAAGTTTAGATTTCATGTTGGCTTTTTGTTTTCACCCCACAGATCAGTTATGGAGCGATGGATCCTATATTCAGTAACAAGCTCCAGTTCCCCTATTTCTATCGCACAGTCCCTGATGGGTCCTCTCAGTATGAAGCCGTCGTTCTGCTACTGAAGCATTTTGGCTGGAACTGGGTGGGGATGGTGACAGTAGATGATGAGAGCAGCCAACAGGCCAGCATGGAGCTCTCCAATGTAATAACATGGAGCGGGGTCTGCATAGCTTATAGAGAATACATCAGAGATAATACCAATTTTAAAACATCTATTTTTTACAAGAAGGTGTTACATAAAATACAGAAGACTCACTGCAATGTTATCATATTTATTGGTAGCTCATACGGCTTATCATCAGTGAACTCAATATTGTCTTATGGCTTCAATCCTAGAAGAGTTATAATCCTACTGTCACTTATTTATCCTACAGAATTAATCATGTTCACTGCATTTCATAGATCTTTGCAGCTCACTCTTCAAAAAGGAAGAATTCCAGGATTACAAGAATATTTACTCACAGCCGGTCCTCTAAAATATCCGGAGGTTGAGATGATGTTTGATATATGGAAATATTATCTTTCCTGCAGCTGTGGACAGTATATATGTGACAGACGATGTAATGAAAGTGATGTTCTAGGTAATGTGGATCGCTCCCAGTATGATGTAGACAATTTCCGTTTCACATTCAGTGTGTACTCTGCAGTGTATATTGTGGCTTATGCCTTACATCATCTGATCTTCTCATATAAAAGACAAGAACATCTCCGATTATTTACCATCCATTATTATAAGAACACGTGGAAGGTGAGATCTCCAGTCACAGATCTAATACTTTATATAAAATCTAATAATATTGACTTGGGGATATATCAGTGTACAGTAGATGAGGCAGCTGTACAGAATCCAGTAGTAGGATATGGTGCAAGTGCTGAGGAGCTCACAGAGGTGGTGCCAAAGTAGCCAATATTTCCATTAATTCACTTTGTAGCTGAATGTGGATATGGTTGAAGACTGTGAGATCATGAATCCTCATATTATTCATTTCTGTTAGAGATGAGCGAGCACTAAAATGCTCGGGTGCTCGTTATTCGAGTCGAATTTTTCTGGATGCTCGGGTGCTCGTTTTGAATAACGAACCCCATTGAAGTCAATGGGAGACTGGAATATTTTTTGCAGGGGTCCAAAGCTCTGCACAGGGAAGGTTGGGTGAGAACCTGGAAACCTCAGAAAATGATGGAAGTACCACGGAAATGGACAGGAAACAGCAGGGGCAGCATGCATGGATGCCTCTGAGGCTGCCTAATCGTACCATTACGCCAAATTCTGGGCAACAGCCTGGTGGTTACCCTCAAGACAATTGTGCTGACCCAGACCAAGATGGGCAAGGCACATGCGCTGGCACATGTTAGGAAAGCACCCAACTAGGTGCAACGAAGGTCCATCACCGCCTGCGATGACACCACTGCCCATGCTGGCACTGCTGTCCTATCCCCCACCCCAGGACGCAGGCATAAGTGTCTCCCTCCCCACACCCACCCAGTAGTCGACAGCGTACACAAAGTTCTCCCAGCACAGTGCCCAGCTCTCCCCATCCCAGACGGGCAAACACGCACCCACCACCCACCCTGTCCACAGCAGACACAAAGACCTCCAAGCACAGTGCCCAGCCTTACTAATTCCAGACGGGCTAAGACGCATACTGCACCCACCCATTAGTCTCCACAAGTGGGTGGGTGCAGAGCCTATTAGTGCCCCTCAAGACAATGTTTGTGTGCCAGGGCTGGGTAGTAACCCTCCTTGAAGTTGTGGGGGAGAGGCCTCCGGTGACCCTCAAGACAATTTTGGCCGACAGTGTAGTGGCGAGCCTCCAAAAAATCGTGGGTAAGAGCCTGGAGGTGACCCTCAGAAACAATTGGTTTGAAAAAGCATGGTGGTGCACCCCTGAATGTCTGTGACTGAGATTGCAGGCGAACCCGCTAAAATTGTAGTCTGGAAAACCTTGGTGGTGAACCCCTAAATTACATAGTTTGACTGAGATTGCAGTTTACAGCATGGGTGTGAAACCCAGGATGACTTGTTAAGACTGAGATTGCAGTTTACAGCATGGCGGTGAACCCCTTGGTGGCTTGGTTAGACTAAGATAGCAGCTGAACCACCCAAAAATTTAGCCTGACACAGCATGGTGGTGACAACAGAGTGACCAAGTTAGATGAGGTAGCAGGTGAGCCACTCAAAAATTTAGCCTGACACAGCATGGCGGTAACACCACCAAGTGACCAAGTTAGACTGAGGTAGCAGGTGAGCCGCCCAAACATGTAGCCTGACACAGCATGGCGGTGACACCACCAAGTGACCAAGTTAGATGAGGTGGCAGGTGAGCCACCCAAAAATTTAGCCTGACACAGCACGGCGGTGACACCACCAAGTGACAAAGTTAGATGAGGTAGTAGGTGAGCCACCCAAACATGTAGCCTGACACAGCATGGCAGTGACACCACCAAGTGACCAAGTTAGATGAGGTAGCAGGTGAGCCACCCAAACATTTACCCTGACACAACATGGCGGTGAACCCAGAGTGACCAAGTGAGACTGAGTTAGCAGGTGAAGCACATAAAATTTTACCCTGACACAGCATGGCAGTGACAACAGAGTGACCAAGTGAGACTGAGTTAGCAGGTGAAGCACATAAAATTTTACACTAACACAGAATGGCAGTGAACGCAGAGTGACCAAGTGACACGGAGGTAGCAGGTGAAGCACATAAAATTTTACCCTGACACAGCATGGCGGTGACAACAGAGTGACCAAGTGAGACAGAGATAGCAGGTGAACCACATAAAATTTTACCCTGACACAGCATGGCGGTGATAACAGAGTGACCAAGTGAGACTGAGTTAGCAGATGAAGCACATAAAAGTTTACCTTGACACAGCATGGCGGTGACAACAGAGTGACCAAGTGAGACTGAGTTAGCAGGTGAAGCACATAAAATTTTACCCTGACACAGCATGGCAGTGACAACAGAGTGACCAAGTTAGACTGAGTTAGCAGGTGAAGCACATAAAATTTTACCTTGACAAAGCATGGCGGTGACAACAGAGTGACCAAGTGAGACTGAGTTAGCAGGTGAAGCACATAAAATTTTACCCTGACACAGCATGGCGGTGAACCCAGAGTGACCAAGTGAGACTGAGGTAGCAGGTGAAGCTCAAAAAATCTTACCATGACACAGCATGGTGGTGACAACAGAGTGACCAAGTGAGACTAAGTTAGCAGGTGAACCACCCAAAAATGTAGACAGACACAGCATGGCGGTGACACCACCAGTGCCTTTGGCAGTCTGAGATTGCAGTCAAATGGCTGTTTGAAGATGACTCTCCTAAAAAAAATTTTGAGTGTCTGTAGTTGACGCTCTTAAAAAATTGATTGGAGAGAGGGCCTGTAGGTGGACCTCCCTAAACATTGTTTGAAAAGAGAGCCAGTTGGTCCTTAGAAAAATTGCCTGTTGGCTCAGCGTTTGTGTAAGAAGAGAAGGAGGAGGGGGAGAGGATTCATGAAGAATATTCATGTTGAGCTGCTTTCCCCCGGTGGAGATTTGAATTCCGGTGAAATCCAGGCTTTATTTATTTTAAGAAGCGTCAGCCTGTCAGCACTGTCTGTTGACAGGCGTGTACGCTTATCAGTGATGATGCCACCAGCTGCACTGAAGACCCGCTCTGGCAACACGCTAGCGGCAGGGCAGGCCAGCACCTGCAAGGCGTACAGCGGCAGTTCAGGCCATGTATCCAGCTTTGTAACCCAGTAGTTGCATGGAGCAGAGTGATTACGCAGGATGTTGGTATGGTCAGCTAGGTACTCCCTCACCATCTTTCTGAACAGCTCCCCCCTACTGGGGGACGGGTGACATAGTCTTGCTGGGGTGCCATAAAACTTGCAAAGGCCTTGGAGAGCTTTCCCCTGCCAGTGCTTGACAAGCTGCCTTCTCGCCTCGTCTCCCCCGCTAGTTGGCCCACAGAACTACGTCCTCTGCCGCTAGCGGTGTCAGATGGGAAGGATAGTTTCAGCTTGTGCACCAGGGCCTGTTCATATTGATTCACTCTCATACTCCTTTCCTCTACAGGAATGAGAGTGGAAAAGTTCTGCTTGTACCTGGGGTCCAGGAGGGTGAACACCCAGTAATCGGTGTTGGCAAAAATGTTTTTAACGCAAGGGTCACGGGAAAGGCAGCCTAACATGAAGTCAGCCATGTGCGCAAGAGTCCCAACACGCAAGAATTCCCTCTCCTCAGTAGGCTGACTCTCCATTTCCTCCTCCTCCTCCAACTCCTCCTCTTCAGCCCATACATGCTCAACAGATAAGAAGGAATGAGCACAGGTACCCTCTTCAGTCTCGCCAACTGTCTCCTCCTCTTCCTCCTCTTCCTCCTCTTCCTCCTCTTCCTCCTCCTCCTCCAATACGCGCAGAGAAACAGAGACCTGAGGGTGCTCTGGCTATCAAGCAACGTATCTTTTTTCCCCATCTCCTGTGACAAGTGTAAAGCCTATGACTTCATGCTGAGCAGTGACTTTTTCAGCAGACAAAGCAGCGGGATGGTGACACTGATAATGGCGGCATCGCCGCTGGCCATCTGTGTTCACTCATCAAAGTGGCTTAACACCTGACAGATATCAGACATTCACGTCCACTCCTCATTGTAGACTTGAGGAAGATGACTAACCTGACTACCAGTTCTGGTGGAAGTTGTCATCTGGCAGTCTATAATGGCTCTGCGGTGCTGGTAAACCCTGCCTAACATGTGTAATGTGGAATTCCATCGCGTGGGCACATCACACAACGCTTGGTGAGCTGGCAGTTGTAAGCACCGTTGCACTGCCCTGAGGGTGGCAGCATCTGTGGTTGACTTACAGAAATGAGCACAGATGCGTCGCACCTTGGTGAGCAATTTACACAAATTGGGGTAGGTCTTGAGGAACCGCTGAACCACAAGATTGAACACGTGGGCCAGGCATGGCACATGTATGAGTCTGCCGAGTTGCACAGCCGCCACCAGGCTACGCCCGTTGTCACACACAACCATGCCTGGTTTGAGGTTCAGCGGCGCCAGCCAAAGATCGGTCAGCGCCGTGATGCCCTGTAACAGCTCTTGGGCGGTGTGCCTCTTGTCACCTAAGCTCAGCAGTTTCAGCACTGCCTGTTACCGCGCTTACCCACGGCAGTGCAACTGCGCCAGGAGCTACCGACTGAAGAAGCCGTGCTCACGGATGGTAATTAAAAGGAGGAGGAGGAGGGGTTGGAGGAAGAGGCATAATAAGCCTAAGAAACTGTGACCGAGGCAGGCCCCGCAATCCACGGTGTGGGCAGCACATGAGCTGCTCCAGGGTCAGACTCGGTCCCAACCTCCACCAAGTTAACCCAATGTGCCGTCAGTGAGATATAGTGTCCCTGCCCTGCAGCACTTGTCCATGTGTCCGTGGTTATGTGGACCTTCTCAGTAACCGCGTTGGTCAGGGCACGGATGATGTTCTCTGACACGTGCTGGTGTAGGGCTGGGACGTCACATCAGGAAAAATAGTGGCGGCTGGGGACCAAGTATCGATGGACAGCCACCGCCATCAGGTTGCGGAAAGCCTCAGTCTCTACCAGTCTATAGGGCAGCATCTCCAGGCTCAACAATTTGGAGATGTGGACGTTTAGGGCTTGTGCATGTGAGTGGCTGGAATTGTATTTGCGTTTGCGCTCAAATGTCTGCTGCAAAGACAGCTGAACGCTGCGCTGGTACACATTGGTGTAGCTTGTGGAGGATCGTGGAGGGAAAGGGTTGTTGTAGGGCGGGAGTCCGCTCGTGCTGGTGTCCTATGCAGGGGGTTGACTCGCCGAGCCAGCATGTGACACAGGGGAAGGGGCGGTGGTGGGAACCGCAGAAGGTGAATGGCCTTGGTTCCACTGAGTCGGGTGTTTAGCACTCATATGCCTTCGCATGCTGGTAGTGGTTAGGCTGGTAGTGGTGGCTCCCCTGCTGATACCTGGTGTGGCACAGGTTGCACACCACAGTCCGTCGGTCATCCTCACTTTCTTTAAAAAACCTCCAGACTTGCGAAATCTAGGCTTCGGCACGGGAGCATGACTTCGTGAAACAGTTTCTGATCTACCTGCTCTGGCCCTGCTTCTCCCTCTGGCCACCCCACTGCCTCTTCCAACCTGTTCTGGTGCTGCACTTGCCTCCCCCTCAGAAGCACTGTCTTGAGTTGGATTACCAACCCAGCTCGGGTCAGTCACCTCCTCATCCACCAACTCTTCCTCTGATTCCTCACTCTGCTCCCCCCTCGTACTTACTGCCCTGACAACAACCGTGTCTCATCATCATCATCACCATCCGACAGCTCTTCACGCACTACTTGCACTAATTCCTCAATCTCATCACCCACAGACTGCAAAAGTTCTAAATTTTGGGCATCAGGACAGAGCAACTGCTCAGGTTGCTGTTGAGCAGTGGTTTGTGTCTCTGGGTAGGGTCCTAAAAAGAATTCTTGTGAGAGGTCTACTCCCTTGGCTAGTGTGGGTGGACTGCGTGGAAGACTGAGTGGTGGATAAATTACTGGACGCATTGTCCGCTATCCACGTCATCACCTGATCGCACTGTTGTGGTTTCAATAGTGGTGTACCACATGACCCAAAAAGTTGCAAGATGAAGCTAGGGAGCGAAACTCTGCGGCGGTCCACTGCTCCCTCATCAACATGTTGTGTGTCACCCTGCCCAGGACCACGGCCTCTGCCCCCTACACTACTGGAACGCCCACGTCCAGGCCCTCGTCCTCGACCCTTAGCCTTTGGCTTCAACATTTTGTATGTTCACTTCACTGTATAATATATAAGGAGAGAAAATCGTATATTTTCTACACTCCGGCTAGTGTGCAGCACAGAACAGAATTTTTCACTGCACTGTATAATATATAACTGAGAGAAAAAATGTATATTTTCTACACTCCAGCTAGTGTGCAGCACACGACACAAATTCGCACTGCACTGTAGTATATATGACTGAGAGGAAAAACGTAGTCTTTAGACGGCGGCTATTGCACGCCAACCACTCAGTTTTTCACTGCACTGTAGGATATATAACTGGGGGAAAAAAGTATGTTTTCTAAA
>ONZH01001485.1:0-27383 GCA_900303285.1 Rhinella marina | reverse complement strand
TTTTTTAACATGTTTTTACTTTTCAAATATTTTATTACTCACCCTCTCGTATCTCCTCCCGGATATGACTCAGCCGCTCTGGGCACTTTAACTTCAAATCCGACCATTTACGTTGGACCTGGCCTGGGGTCCGTACAATTTGAAAATGATGGCGCAGACCTCGAATCACCTGCTCCACAATTTCCTTTTTTTGTTGATGCGGGTGTTGGTGGGTGCCATCATACTTCAGCCTGTCCATCTTATTAACTATATATTTCAGCTCCTCAGAGCTGAATGCAGAGGAACGCCTACGATTGCCTGCCATCTTCCTCTGAGGACTGTGTGCCGTGGTGTAGCGTCGTGCGTGTATTCGTGAAACTGTAATTCGTACGCAACAGCGTACAGAGTAAAGCGTATAGTAGCGTACAGTAGCAATAGCGTACGCTTTATCGGACAAGGTCATGTCGCTCCTTACACTGTCTCTGCCTGCTCCAAGCATGCTTCCCCTGGTCTTCCCTATCCATTTACGTTGTGTTTTCATCACTGTCAGAGGTTTTCAGGTGTTTAGGCAACCTTGCCTGCAACGAACTTTGGTCCCCTGCAAAAATATTCGTATCTTTCATTGACTTCAATAGGATTTGTTTTTACGTACGAATATACGAATATTCGGAAAAATTTGTTCCGAGTACCGAGCACACGAATATTTTAGTATTCGCTCATCTTTAATCAGAGCACAGAATGCTCCGATGCTCTTGTCAGACAGGCTGCCTGGGTGAAATTAAGGGTATGTCGGTAACCCGGACAACCCCTTTAATCATCCTAAGGAGCATTCATACAAACAATGCAACTAGCAAGATAGCTGACTAAACTGTCAAATCGAAGAAAAAAAAATAGTGTCCCTGGGACTTGTGCAAATTTGCAAATGATTGGTCAAACACGGTCAATCAAGCCATACTCTTGTCAGTCAACCACTGCAAATTTTCCAAACTGATAGATCACATTTTTGCAGACAGAAGTCTACCATTGGCCAACTGTTTTGGCTGACATATCTTATATGTATGATAACTTTAGGCTGTGTTTACGCTGACATCCTGATTACGATTTTACAAGATCCATAACACATATGATGGGTCTGTTATGATTAGTCATGGTGATTAAAGGGAATCCTTCACCCCCTACGAACCCTAAGTGCCGTAGAACCTTAAATCATTACAACATGAATAGTACTGCTCACCCCTGACTCCAGATCACTGTGTTATATGTCCATATCCACCCTTACTCCCATGCTGTGTGCCCACAAACTCATCTTGAAGTCCTCTCTATATTGTGAACATGCTTATGAGTCCTCACAATGTATTCTAGAGCTGGTTTGCAAGAAGACGTGTAGTACCATGCTTATTAGGGCTCAAAGAAAGTGGTGACAGATTGCCTTTAAATTACTTTGTCACTAAGTGCATTTCTATTTAAGTAGTGGGTGTAATGACAGGAAGCTGCGATTGTGCCACTCCCAGTGTCACGGTTATTCCTGCAACATGTTGCAGAAAGTCGGCTAGGCTTGCACATGTGACATAATATGACATGTTTTCTTTTTTGTGTTGTTGCTGTTTACCACACCCCTTCCCCTCAGTTGTTGCGGGTGTGGTAATTGTCCTTCCCCTATTTATTCCTGCTTCTAACACAGTTACTTGCGGTTTATAGTTTCTGTGGACATTCTGGTGGATTGGTGTGGTTCTCTCCTGAGATCTGATTGCTTCCATTTCTTCTTAAAGATAAGTGTCCACTTTCCCTTTTGAGATTACCCTGCTTTTCCCTGTTGTGTTATTTGGCCTTATGGAGACTCCTGTTCGTCCTTCCTTTTGGAGGAACGGGTAGACTCAGCCCTGTCAGTAGTGTCAGGGTCCTATAAGGTTAGTTTGGTTTAGGTTTTTGTGTATGAACTCGCCTACATTTGAGGCCTGTTCATACTGTAAGTCAGTCAGGATTGGTGTCAGCGTTTCCGGCAGGAGGTGACCTTTTCCCTTTATTTGTTTCCTGACCTCATGCCCTTCCCTCCTCCACTTGGTGTGGTTTTCCCCTCCACTCCAGAGCGTGACACCCAGTCCTTGTACTCCTCAGATGCCACGATCATACATGATCATGGCATCTGATAGTAAAAATCCTAATAGTAAAATTAACAGAACAATAAGTTAAATCATACTTACTCCTTTTGCTCACGACAAGCCAGCCGCCATCTGGATTAATGAAGTCATCGCACTAGCCGGCTTGGTGAAGTCAAACGTCACTGCGCACAAGATTTTGGGTGAGATCTTCAATATAAGTATGATTTTTTTTTTTTTTTTTTTACACTATATCAGGTAAAATTGATTTGCTACCACAAAGCGCAAGGAATTTCTGCTTTGCTGCAAATCATATTTATCCTAAAATTCATATCGAATTCCACGTCGTTGGGTTCAATTCGCTCAACACTAATTGCTTATGATTCCCTCCACCCCTTAAAATAATTTTTGCTTGTGGTTCTCACAATCAGTTTCTTGTTGAAAATACTTCCCTCCATAATGTTAATTTACCCTTTAATATATTAAATAGTTTTGATCATGTCACCCCTCTCCTTGTAGTATTAAAGATCTGGCATGTTGAAGTTCAACATGCTGATCCTCATTGCATCATCCAACTTTTGCCAGTAGGAGACTCCTGGGAGGTCTCCATGCACATGAGATTGTAACAGAATCTTTTAGCAACTTTTTATAAGGTAATAGCTGAATATGTAAATATATTTAAAGTTGTTGTAGAGCCTCATGATTGTAACCCTCATAATTCTAATAATTCTGTAATACTTTTACTTATCCAAGCAATTCTGAGATTGTTTTCTCATGATAGATTGTACTTCATGTTAGTGATACAAAATCCACAATTTATCAGAAATCTGGAAAAAGTCATAATCCCCATTTTCTCTGCTTTTAACCGTTTTACTACTGGATGTTTTTCAAATTTTTTGCATTTTAATTTTTCTTCTCTATCTTCCTTGAGCCATAACCTTTTTTTATTTCCATTCACATAGCTGTATGAGGGCTTATTTTTGTGGAACAAGTTGTACTTTTTAATGCCACCATTAATTATGGCATACAATGTAGCGGGAAGCAGTAAAAAAATTCCAAATGGGGTGGAATTTGGAAAAAAAACACAATTCCTTCACGGTATTATGGGTTTTATTCCCACTGAGTTTCATTTGCAGCAAAACCGACCCTTTATTCTATGCGTCAATATGATTACAATGACACCCCATATGTTTTTATGCCTAAATAGTGTAAAAATACATTGAAATATTCTCATTCCATAACTTTTTTATTGTTATATCTACTGAAATGTGTGGGTACTCATTTTTTGTAGGACAATCTGTAGTTTTTATTGATATAATTTTGGAGTTTTTGTGACTTTTTGACCACATTTTATTACATTTTTTGGGAAGGAGAAGCAATAAAAAAAATGACAAGTTGGCCATTTTGACCATTTTTTTTCATTATGCCATTCACCACATTGGAAAAATATTTTTATATTTTAATAGTATGGGCATTTCCAGTTGCGGTGATACCCATGATGTTTATATTTTTTTGTTATTTTGGTATTTAATTTTTTATTATATGGAAAGGGGGATGATTTAAACTTTTACATTTTTAAAAATGTTAATATATTTTCTGTTTATTTACATTTTTGTAATGATTTCGAAGCTCATATATGAACCTATAAAATATTTTTTTTTACATTTTTTATGTCTATTGCTTATTTCTTATGTTGGCCTGCCATCTGGTGGCCAAAATAAGAATTTCTCATGAATGCTCTGGGTCTCATCAGTGAGAGTCAGAGCATTCAAAGCAATTACCGACATCCCTATTGGCTGCTGGGAATATCGGTAGGATTGAGCTTCTGGGTTTTTGACACTTTAGATGCTGTGATTTCACTTGATCACAGCATCTAAAGCCTTTTTTATAGTCATATCTGCTAAGCTGTGTGGGAGCTCATTTTTTTGTGGGACAATCTGTAGTTTTTATTTATACCATTTTGAAGTGTGTGACTTTTGATCACATTTTATAAACTTTTTTTTGGGTAAGAGAACATATAAAAAATGGAAAATTGGCCATTTTGACCCTTTTTTCCATTATGCCATTTGCCGCATTTGAATTTTTTTTAAAATATTTTAATAGTATGGGCATTTTCAGTCGCAGTGATACCCATGATGTTTATATTTATATATATATATGAGCCTATAAAATATTTTTTTTTATTTTTTTTATGTCTATTGCTTATTTCTTATGTTGGCCTGCCATCTGGTGGCCAAAGCAAGAATTGCAGTACATTCAAAGCAATTATTGACATCCCCATTGGAGTCAGGGGATGTCGGTGGGATAGCGCTTCTTGGTTTTTGACACTTGAGATTCCGTGAGCTCAGTTGATAGTGGCATTTGAAGCCTTTAATTTTTTTTACAGATTTTACATGTAAATCCATTTTTCCTGTAGCACAGCAAGGGTTAATAGCCAAACAAAACTCAATATTTATTACCCTGATTCTGGGGTTTATAGCAATACCCCATATGTGGTCATAAATTTTAAATAAAAATCTTGTTTTTGTGTTGCGATTTTCTGAAAGCCATTTTTTTTGGTGATTGCCTGATGTAAGGTATTTTTTTACAGCATTCACTTGAGAGGGTAGATTATGTGATGTTTTTGTAGAACATTACGGATGCAGCAATAGCTAACATGGATAATTTTTTATTTTTGTTAAGTTTTACACAAAAAATATTGTTTCTGTGTTGCAATATTCTGAAAGACTTTTTTGGGGGCGATTGTCTTAGTTAGGGGCTCATTTTTGCAGGTTGAAGTGACAGTTTTATAGGTACAGTACCATTTTGGGTTACATACAACTTTATACTCGCTTGGTATTACACTTTTTGTGAGCCCAGATGCCCCAAAAATGTCTGTTTTGACAGTTTTTATTTTATTTTAAAACTTGGATCCAAACTCAACTTTGGTTCTGACTGGTACCTCAGAACCAAAGCTGAGTTTGGATCCAAGTTTTAAACAATTTATGTTTATTTATTAATAAATGATCTATGTGTCATTCTTGAAATACTTAAATATTGTATTAATTTATTTACTTTATTTTTTTTATTGCCATTTATAAACAGTTCACATGCTTTTATTTCCACTGATTGTACACTTGAAGTGCTGAGGCCACATGCTGCAGTAAACACTCCATGAAACAAAAACAGATTTATCATGCATCAAAGTCTTTAGGGTAGCATTCAACAAAATAAATCTTGAGTCAATGGACTGTAGCAATTCTCCACATGACCTGTCAACACTGATTCCAGCCATCGAAAGTTCAATGTTTAACTGCACATCACTAGAGAACACTGTGAAATAAAGTCAAACCACATCATCTGCCAGCCAGTTGCCAGTTATAGTGTGAGTGTGAGTTATTATCCTTTGGTGAATGACAGAGCTGGCCAGTGTGAAGGAAACTTAAGTAATTTAAGATTCATATGTGCATTATCACTGCAAAGGAAAAGTCATTCCCTTTATTATAAAGAAGAGTTAACAGAAATATAGGAACATTTTTTTAAAAAAATTACTACAGACAATGGGAAAACATAAAATAATAAAATATTTTGAGATCATTGTACAATACCATTTTATCTATCTGATACTAATACAGTATTTGAAATAAAATATGTGTCAAAATTTTATATTGATAACATAATTAGTGATGAGCAAAGTTTTCAAAAATTCGATTCAGCTGCTTTGCCAAACTTCAACAAGAAATTTTATTACTTAAGAATTATTTTGTAAAGAACTGCATTCCATTGTATGGAGTGGGCGCAATAATGGGGTACGGCTATCAAGCCATTTCAGGAAAAATGAATGGTTTCCACGAAACAACAAGAAATTCAGATTCATGGCAAATCTAATTTTTCCTGAAATTTGTATCAACTTTGTTAACTTTGATTTGCCCAACACTAATCATAATATATGTTTGCCGGTCTAATATATTAATTT
The DNA here is from genome assembly GCA_900303285.1 of Rhinella marina. Classification (NCBI taxonomy): domain Eukaryota; kingdom Metazoa; phylum Chordata; class Amphibia; order Anura; family Bufonidae; genus Rhinella; species Rhinella marina. The sequence goes on along the minus strand of ONZH01001485.1, from coordinate 21,353 downwards.
TCAGTAAGTTAAAACAAAAGTGGTTATTCCACAAAATACTAAAACAAAAATCTACAGTAATGTGCAGCATTATTTTAACTATATCAATATAAAACATGCCGCTGGGACTTTTATCTTCCCTTTCTGAGTGTGAGAAGCAGCTATTTACACATGACAATCAAGCATCTGCATCTCCCAGGAATGAATTGCAGTCATCTCTTGTTAACATCTTCCTCCCCGCATAAAAAATAGTTTATCACACATAGCATCAGCCAATATATTTATATGAATTTAGAAATAGAAATAAATGGATATACAGGACAGCCTATATGAGGGGGCAGAAATTCCCGTGAGATAGCTTGAAGCTCCAGGCCCCAATGCATAATCTTTAAGAGAACCTCTGCCTAGTATGCGCCACTTATATTACTATTGTCTTCTTATATAGCAAAAAAGTAGCATAAAGCACTATAGTATGGAGATATTTTCTCTCCTGGAAGAAATGCAAAGCATAACACAGCATCTTATGTAACATATAATAAATATAGCTCCTTATGAAATTGAAATTGTATGGAGGTACAGTAAGTCCCCATCAACTTCTGTATTATAGTTTCAGGGCATGTAGCTATATTATATCCAGATCAGAGATAAGCAAAACGATTCTAAATTAACTGGATTTGTTACAAATTTCACAAAATGTTTTCCATCAAACAAGCGTGAAGATTTTTGAATCACTTATTGCACACTGCCATTTTACTGTGAATATTGGCAGGAAAAACCATGAGGGAGGACAAAGATGGAGAACTACATGGTACTAGGAGGAAGTTGGGGGGGGAGCTTGCTCTTACTGGCCCAGAGACTGACAGATGGCCTCGATCAGGAGGCAGTTGGCAGGCTGCTCTTGCTGAGACAGCAGAATCATCATTCTGTATTCAGCTTATGACCTGGAAGGGTTTCAGGTGGCAGTGTCTGACAAAAAGCTATTATAGACACAAGACATTAATGTGGCCTGTTCTGAGTGGAACCTGTCTTGTTAAACCGTTGTATGGTCTTGGCTACCGCTCTACACAGGCTTGGACTGACTCACAGGAATACAGATGAATCCCCCGGTAGGCCCCTGGGCAAGGTGGGCCTCTAGCCTCTCACGCCCTGCAGTGGCATTAGACTAAGGCTACTTTCACATTAGCATTTTTGAATTCCGGTATTGGGCTCCGTCATAGGGGCTCAGTACCGGAATAAAACGCTTCAGTTTTGTCCCCATTCATTGTCAATGGGAACAAAACTGAACTGAAGAGAACGGAATGCTCCTAGAAGCCTTCCGTTCCGTCTTCAGACCAGAGAGCAAACCGCAGCATGCTGCGGTTTGCTCTCCGGTCTGGGCATCCGCACCAAGACGGATCCGGAATGACCCCCAATGCAAGTCAATGGGGACGGATCCATTCGGTGTGACACACTAGTAAACAAATCCGTCCTCCATTGACTTTCAATGGAGTTCATGACGGATCCGTCTCCCTGCATTTTCCCCTCCCTCCAGCAGGTGACGCTGTGGGTAAACTTACCCTTGTGTGCGCCGTCCTCCGCCTGTTCTGCACTGTCCTTCTCCTGCTGTCCAGGCTTATGTAAGTATATATGTATGTATGCAAGTGTATGTAAGTGTATGTATGTATGTGTATGTATGTGTAAGTGTATGTATGTATGCGTATGTACATATGAGACTGTCTGACACGTGTGGGGCCGGAGCGCGGGTCCAGCCCCACACGTGCACCTGCAGCAGCACAGATCCGGTGGCACCCTTCACCCACCGGATCCGTGCTGGCACTAATGTGAAAGTAGCCTAACTGCACTACATATAAGCAAGCAGTATCCCGATCAGTCTATGCCTCTGTATAAAAACTGGATAGATTATTTAAAAAACTACCAAGTTTATTATTATAGATGTATCAGATGGCTGAAATGACCAGCCAGCATCCTCTTTCCTCAGGTACCCACCTTCTCAAAGGCGCTGCAGGGACCCCTATAATCAATCATCTTGTTGCATCTTTGCTGCTGTCTGCCGCTGTGTGAGCTGGTTATACTGCATTTGCATGTAGCTCTACAGTGGGCCCCCCGAATGGATTTTACTGGTGCGCCTAGGGCACCCCTGTCCAACACTGGCTCTGCAGCTCAGTTTCAGGGTGTTGGCAATCTTCTTATGGCCTAGGCCATCTTTATGTAGAGCAACAATTATTTTTTTCAGGTGCTATGTTGAACTTCCAGTGACCAGTATGAGAGAGTGAGAGAGTGATAACACAAAGTTTAATACACCTGCTCCCCATTCACACCTGAGACCTTGTAACACTAACAAGTCACATGACACAAAGGAGGGAAAATGGCTAATTGGGCACAATTTGGCCATTTTCACTTAAGGATGTATTCACTTTTGTTGCCATTAGTTTAGACATTAATGGTTGTGTGTTGAGTTATTTTGAGGGCACACCAAATTTACACTGTTATACAAGCTATACACTGATTACTTTACATTGTATCAAAGTGTCATATCTTTAGTGTTGTCCCATAAAAAGATATAGTAAAATATTTACAAAAAAATGTGAGGGATGTACTCAATTTTTGTTAGATATTGTTGTCCTCATAATAAACTGCCTGGAAAACAAATAGAAGAATACAAAACAAAAGACATGCCTTGTCCCACCAAAGTTAGAATGTGGGTTATATCCACAGTAGCTGCACCAGCCAACCAGATAGTAATAGTAGTAGTTTCAGTATGTAGGAAATAACGTGGCATAATTCACCATGGAGGCAGATAGTGCATGATGTACATAATCTGTAATGTTTCAGGAGACAAGCCCCCTTTCTAAAGCATTCCTCCTTTTCCTCCACCTTGCAGCCCCAGAGAATTTTTTCACTGCTCCCTCCTAGAGGGGGGCCTCCTTTTTTCCTATTAATATGCAACTAAACCTCTTGTGCTATGGAAGATACTCAAGATAATCTCTCTGTTGATGTTTTGTGTGAGAACAGTCAATTTAGTTGGAGGTGGGAGAATCTATTCATAATTGTGTTGTTGGTGGTGATAGTAGTAGCACCTGTAGCCACAGTGGTGGCAGTAGAGGCAGTGGTAGTGACAGTGACATGTGGGGAAAATACAATGCAGGGAATCAGGAGTAGGGACAAGAATTCCACAATGACTTATCACAGTCTGATAAAAGTAGTGACTATGTTTGTACAGGACAAGGAGCTGGATCATAGTGTTGAGAAGCAGGTAACATCAGAGGAGGATGGTTGTGACTGTGTCAGAGGCAGCAATAAAGATCATCGGCAGTGTCCAGCCAGAACCTTCCAAAACAATGCCATGCCAGATATGCTTCTACTATGGTCAGCTAGGGAACTTGTGATGCTGCTGATGCTGTGGGAGCAGGCTCAAAGCATGTCAGATCTAAGCCAAGCTCATCTGCTGCTAGCTCTCTGCAGAGTGTGGTAGTATCTGCCATCTGGCATTTTTTGTCCAAAGTGCTGGAAGACAAAAACATTGTCGTGTGCAAAATCTACAGAATTAAAATAAGCAGTGGGCATTTAAATACAACCATACGCAGTGGGCACTTTGGCTCTATTACAGCAAATGAAGCAACAGCACCTGATCCAGTGGGAAATTGGAAGTAGCCACCAGCTAGAACAACAAGAGTGTCCTCCTTCTCCTGGTCTCCCTTGCAGCAGCTAGGCTGCATCCACATATAGTACAGCGTCCTTGTCATCATAATTTACTGCTTATCCTGCTCAGACTACATATCCTGCTCCTGCTCCACTCCATTGTCAACCATCAATAACATACGTCCAGGAAACCATACTACATGCACGACCAGCGATCCATTGATACACAAGCTTAACTCCCACGTGGCCAAGTTGCGGGTGGTACAGTCACTTCCCTACCATACGACTTAGTAGAATCTTCTGTGTTTTTTAGGAAGCTGATGGCATGCAGTCAGCTTCAATTGAAGTAATCCCTGCTTTGTACTGTCACATGGTGGAGAACATGGGCCGCTTTTTGCAATTCTTGCTGTACGGCAATTTGCACACCACGGTGGACACCTGGAGCAGCTTTTACAGACAGTGACCATACAGTGGTATGCAAAAGTTTGGGGCCTACTGGTAAAAATTACTGTTACTGTGAATGGTTAAGCAAGTTAGAGATGAAATGATCTCCAAAAGGCATAAAATCAAAGATGAAACACACTTTTCAACATTTTAAGTAATATCAGTTTATTATTGTTGTTTTTTTTTTTTTTTTTTTTTTACAATTTTAAAGTGAAAAAAGGAAAGGAGTACCTTGCAAAAGTATGGAAACCCAAGACAATAAGAACGATTAGAGCAATTAGATAACATTGACCGAGGCCTCAAACCTTAAATATCCTGCTAGGGTCAAAGCTTGTTTACAATCATCATTAGGAAAGGCCGGATGATGCAAATTTCAAAGCTTTATATATACCCAGTGTCCTTTAACTTTGCCCCTAAAACAACAGCCATAGTGTCAGGATTCGGGAGCGCTGCGGCCCTCCGGCGGATGCGGGTGTTCCCGTGTCCTGACAGGGGCGCGCTTCCGCAGCTGACTTCTCGTCTTGCTGCGAGGACGCGCCCTGTATCTATGCGGCGCTCGTGCCAAGTGCAAGCCAAAAAATCCTCTTGTAACACTTAGGTTCCTTAAGGGTTAAAGGTTTGCTAGTTTTGCTAGTTTTAAATTTTGGTCCATTGCTAGTTTTTAATTTTGGTCCATTGAAGGGTGTGGCTGAGATCCCTGCTCCTATTACGCATTGGGGCTGGAACTCTAGCCACTATTTAGTTTCACTCTCACCATTTATTTGTGCCTGCTATAGAGCCTTGTGCCTAAGCTAGCTACTCTGAGTTTATCCTGTATTCCAGTGACTCTGTACCTTTTTCCCTGGTTTCTTATTATCGTTACCTACCTCTGGTTTTCTCCTCTGTTTATTTCTTGCTTGGTTCCTTTACTTTTTACCCCTTCAGTTCCTGACATGTTTAGGTTTTTTCCTGCTTGTGTTTTGTTTTGTTGTTTGTCTCGTGTTCAATTTACTTTAGTGTAATTGCAGTCTTCGGTTGGGGCCGGCCTGTTAAGGAGCCGGGTTTCCTCCAAAAGGCAGGGACAGTGGTTTGGGAGGAGTGTCAGGACCTCACTTTGTCTGTGTCATTTGTGTCCCCCTGACCAACTCCTCACACATAGGTTCTTCTATGCAGCTACCTAACAATCTGAAAATGAAAATGGTTGAAGCCCACAATGTAGGAGAAGGCTATAAGAAAATAGCAAAGCATTTTCAGGTTGCTATTTCCTCAGTTTCAAATGAAATTAAGAAATGGCAGTTAAAAGGAAAAGTCAAGGAAAAATCAAGAGAAGGTCTGGAAGACCAAGAAAAATGTCAGAAACAGCTGCTCTTAGGATTGCTAGAAAGACAAATCAGAACCCCCGCTTGACTGCAAAAGCCCTTCAGGAAGATTTAGCAGCATCTCGAGTTGTGGTACGTTTAGTGACATTTGCCAATATATTGCCTTCTTGGAATCTCCTTGATCTGAACATTATTATTATTATTTTTTTTTTAATTTTACAAGTTTATTTAAATAAAGAACAACAATACAAAATGAAAGGTACACTGATACGGAAATTACAATGCACAGCATGATAAACATCCAAATGTGTCACATTTGCCGTCGGACCATCAAATGACAGCGGAGGTATATTAAAAAGAGATATATCTAGTGGGGAATAAATGTCATAACTGTTGCCCCAACTACCCCTCCAAGCCCCATAGTGGGGACAATCACATATTATGTGGAGGACAAATTTATTGTCGTTCCGTGGTGTCTATAGGATATCCATTGACGCCATAGAGTAAGGAATCTTGCATGATTACGGTTCTCCCAAGAGGAAAGTTCCTCGAACTGATATATTTGGTCGAGTTTCTGTTTCCACATTTCTTTTGGAGGGATATCCGTGGAGAGCCTGTAGAAGGAAGTGCTGGTATGTATGTGTGTACATGTATATGCATGCATGCCCCCTTAATGAGGCATATATCTATATATGGGCCTTCTATATATGTATCTGTGGGTCTCCAGATATGCCCCAATATGTGGTGCCCTCTGATGCATATGATGCCCCCTATATATATATATTATATTGTGCCCCCAGTTGCTCCTAATGTATATAGATACATGTATATATGCCCCAGTTTTATATGCATTTATCTATATACATATAAACTGACCCCCAGTGTCCGGGTGCTCCACCCTGCATCCCCCTGGAGGCGCATACCAGCGTACTTGCAAGAGGAAGATGCCACCCTGATGACAGTCTCGGGCACATCAAAGGACAGAGGATTGATAAGATCATCTAGCCTTTGTCACACACCTCTGGTATCAGCTGTTCACAGCAAGGGTTGCTATGAACACGGGTGTTGGTCTCCTCCAGGCCAAGGCCTTGCATTGTGAAGGTTTATTACACCTGATTGATATCTAGTGCCCTTTTGTGCAGACCCCAAACAGGTAGTTGGTGACATGCTAAACATGTTTTTATAGCATGGACTGTCCACACCTTCCCCCTACCTATGATAGATAAATAGTCCAGCATTTGGGGGACTAGAGGGAGCTTTGACCACCACAAGCAGAGGAGGCTCATCACCACAGAAGAAGGAAGACACACATGGAGCCAAGCAGCCCCTCCAGAAACAGACTGGCTAAGTACCCCTGGAACCCCCTGATTATCCCCAAACTCCTGACCCCTGCAGTGCCTTTATCACTGCACTTAACCCCTTGCATTCCTTTATAACACCTGTATTGTAAGTAACCCCTTTTAGGGACAGCTAGTAGTAGGCTTGGGAAGGTACTGCTTTAATTATATGTATTTCTGTGTGAGTGTATGTGTTTAGATAGTTTGTGGGTGGAATCCGTATGTGGGATTGTGCAGTGTAGCTAGGTTTTATACTGAGGTTTTGTATTATAATATTGTATTTGGTGCAACTATATGCATATATATTTATAAGATGTTTATATAAGGATATATGGATATAGTGTCAATAAGTAGACTGTAGACATTGTATTGTGTAATAAATAATTTTATTATTTAAATACCATTTACAGTGTCTTTGTAGCCGTCGCCATAATACAAGGTAGCGGAACAGCATGCAGGGAACGGACTTCAGTAAAGGAAATAAATAGGCGGAGCTAGCGAGAGCCAGTTAAGCCTATTTATGAATATTAATTGATAATATTCCACAAAATAGTATTAACTAATAGCTCTTTTAACATTGGCGAGCCAGGGCCCATTGCGTGGAAATTGTATCTGTGTTTAGCGCTGACGAGGGGATTTGCTTATTCTGTGGATTAGCCAGGCAAGAGGGATGTGGACAGCGGTTTCTGTGCGTCCAAAGGCCTGGTAATTCGGACAGGTAACGCAATTTCTCAGTCAAAGCTGAATACAGTGCAATATCTTTCGCAAAAGAACCTAGATCTTTTGTCTTGTGTTTAACGTTTTTTCTGTTGCACTTACTCGGCCGAGAGAAAACAACGTGCAAGAAAGAAGAAGAGCCAAGAAGAGGACCATCGGTAGTGATGAACCAAAGAAGTCCAGCTGGTCGGGAGAAGGCGTTCCGGAAACTACAGGACCTTCTCCAAGCAGCAAAAGAAGGACAACTGGAATCAGCTCCAGAGAAGATGGCAGCCTCCAAAAAAGTAAGTATGGACTTCTCCACACTAGTGCACTTAGCTAAGAACAGCACATTCAACCCTATCATTCCCACTACATACAAATCTACAGAGATGCTATGGTCCAGTTTATTGGACCAAGCATACGCTCACTAGTGTATTTAATAGGACCAACAAACGCTTCCAAATGTTAGCTAAATTGGTTCACACCTTTGAAGATAACATTTGGAAGCCGGAAAACGTAGAAACACGGCAAAAAAAGAAAGTTTGCAACAAGGCAAATTTCCACTGCAATTGTTGTGTAGAAAATTATCGTGGGTGGAATTATGTGGGAGTGTGCAGTGTAGTTAGGTGTTGTACTGTATTGTTTAAATATTAGACCATAGACGTGTTATTTTGTAATAAATCCTTTTATTATTTAACATACAGTGTGCAGTGTCTTTATAGTAATATAGCGATAGCAGTATTGTAGTTGTACTTGCACATAGCGTCAGGTCGTGTATAGGCAATAGGTATATATAAAGGTATAAATAGGCGGAACTAGCAAAAGCGGGTTTATGCGTATTTATGAATATTAATTATTGGTATTACCCAAAATACCAATAATTAATATCCCCTATAACAGGATAGGCAGGAAAGAGATATCCTGGGTTTTTTTCCCATTCCAGATAAATAATCTGATTTTCCTGTTAAAAGTGTTATAGAAAGTTGAAGGTATGGGCAGTGGTAGGACTTGTTGGAGCTATGTCAGTCTGGGAGTTATTAGAGATGTTAGGCTACTTTCACACTGGCGGCAGGCCTGATCCGGCAGGTGAAGGGTGCTGTCGGATCAGGCCTGCCACAGTGACATGTGTGGAGCCGGAACCGAGCTCCGGCCCCACACATGTCACACAGTACATACATACACATAAACATAAACATACACACACATATAGACAAACACACATACATACTTACATGCTCCCCGGCAGGTCTTCGGACCGTCAGAGGGACAGGACGGCTCACGCAGGTCACGATTCCCCACAGCGCCCTCTGCTGGGCGCCTGGTGGAATCGTCATCTGTTCGCGCCGTCCTGTCCCTCTGACGCTCCGAAGACCTGCCGGGAGCATGTAAGTATGTATGTGTCTTTGTATGTCTATATGTGTGTGTATGTTTATGTTTATGTGTATGTCTGTGTCTGTATGTGTCTATGTGTAGACGGATCCGTAATGGACTCCATTGAAAGTCAATGGAGGGCGGATCCGGTTACCATTATGGTCACACCAGACGGATCCACCCCCATTGACTTGCATTGGGGGTCATTCCGGATCCGTCTTGGTGCGGATGCCTGGACCGGAGAGCAAACCGCAGCATGCTGTGGTTTGTTCTCCGGTCTGAAGACGGAACGGAATGCTTTCAGGAGCATTCCGTTGTCTTCAGTTCAGTTTTGTCCCCATTGACAATGAATGGGGACAAAACTGAAGCGTTTTATTCCGGTATTGAGCCCCTATGACGGAACTCAATACTGGAATTTTAAAACGCTAGTGTGAAAGTAGCCTTAGAAGGTTTTTACGTCCAAACAAGGACAGTGTTGGTAAATTTAGCTTATCTATCTGATCACACATGGAGTGAAGTAGGGGGGTGTAGTTTAAGTGGAAAAGGTCAGAAGGAGTGTCACTCACTTTAATCCCAAGATATGTTAGGAATGGGGCGTTCCAGTCAAAGGGAGAGTTTTCCACTAGGTGAAGTTTCTGCTTCGTGGAAATGGTGGTACAGACGACCAGGGACTTTTTCATATTTATTTTAAAGTTGGAGAGAGAACCATAACTATCAAGGAGGGTGTAGATAACAGGAAGTGAGGAGGAAAGGTTTGTTGTCATAATAAGTATATCATCAGCAAAAGCTGCCGTGATATGCTCCTGATCCCCCAGAGGCAAGCCCCGAATAGCTGAATCTGTTCTAAACTTAACCAAGAGGGGTTCCAAAGCCAAAACAAATAGCAAGGGAGAGAGGGGGCATACCTGACGAGTACCATTTGTAATCCTTAATGGCAGGGACAGTAGGCCATTGACCATGACTGAGGCTGATGCTTGAGAATACATGGCGAATGTAGCTTGAATAAAGGTAGAAGGAAGACCAAAGGCTAACAGAACATCCTTTAAAAATGGCCAGCTGAGTCTATCAAAGGCCTTTTCGGCAACAGTACTAAGGAGTAGCAATGGCGTAGAAGTATGTTTAGCATAATAAGTATTAGCAGCAGTCAAGAGCGGTGTTGTCCCTGCCTTCTCTACCTTGAACAAAACCCACCTGGTCCCTATGTATTAAATTAGGGAGAATGGTAGCTAATCGATTGGCCAGCATTTCGGCCAGCAGTTTGAGGTCAATGTTCAGGAGTGAGATAGGTCTGTAGTTGGAACAGTGTGTCGGGTCCTTCCCTTCCTTGGGGATCAATGTAATATGTGCTTGAGTCATGTCTCTAGACAAGGGGGAACCTAGTAATAAAGAATTGCAAACTTTAAGTAAGTCGGAAAGTAGGACATTTTGGAACGTTTTGTAATATGTGACTGGGAATCCATCAGGGCCTGGACTTTTACCGGTAGGGGATTGTCTCAAAGCTATTCGGAGTTCTTCTAAGGTAAAGGGAGCTTCCAGTGCTTTCCTCTGGGGGATAGAGACCTGAGGGAGGGTAAGGGAGCCCATAAAGGAAGACAGGAAATCAGTATATGAGTGTGGTGAGGCAGAAGAAGGGGGTAAGTTATAAAGAGCTTCATAGAAGTCCCTGAATTGGGCTGCTATTTCCGAGGAGGAATGAATTGATTTCCCCGAGGTAGAGTGAAGTTGGTGGATGCAATTGGACAGCTTCCTTTGCTTAACTCTGTACATCATAAATTTGGTGGCCTTGTCACTGTGGGAAAAGAACTTATGTTGAGAGTTTAAGTAATATTTTGCTGAATTAGTTTGAAGAATAGCTTTAAGTTCTGCTCTTAAATTGGATAAGTCTAATAATTGGTGTTCAGAGTGTACGTTTATGTGTGGATTCTAGAGACCTAATCCATTTAAGAAGCTCATCAATCTTCTCATTTCTCTGTTTCTTCACAAAAGCTCCCACACTGATAAACTGACCCCTTATAAAAGGTTTATGGGCATCCCACAGTGTTTGGACAGAAACCTCAGTGGTATCGTTGGTAGCAAAATAAGCTTCAAGGGATTTAGCTATTGAAGAAGCATTGTGGTATTACCTAAGATGGATTCATTCATCCTCCAATTAAAGTGTTGAGGGGTAGGGGAGGGAGCTGAAACTGAGATCGATATGGGAGTGTGATTTGATGAAGAATGTAACCAATCTTTGCTTCAGCACAAAGCTGGAGGTGTTCTTTTGAGATAAATAAGTAGTCTAGGCGTTGATATGAATGGTGAGCATGTGAGTAAAAGGTATAAACAGAGGCAGATGGATTTAGGATGCGCCATGTATCTAGAAGGTTTAAGTTCCACAAGCCATTCCTCATGGACCTCAACGCAGCAGAAGTCAATGCAGATTTACCAGTAGAAGCATCTAGTTGATGATTCAACGTAACGTTAAAGTCCCCCCCGACAATGGTCATGCCTTCCTGAAAAGTAGCAATAATAGGGAGTACAGATAACAACCATTTGGCTTGATCAATGTTAGGTGCATAGAGGTTCACAAAGGTGTATACCTGGGAGCTTATTCTGCCTTTAACCATTATATATCGGCCCTCAGAGTCCTGTATGTGTGAGAGATATGTGAAAGGAACTTTCTTCTGAAAACCGATGCTTACTCCGCCGGAGGCTGACGAACCACTTCCACAATGATACCACTGAGAGTAGTAGGAAAAGGAAAGGTTGGGGTAGTGGTTGAACTTAAAGTGAGTCTCCTGGAGAAGCTCAACCGTCGCCCCAGATTTACGTAACAATGTAAAGACCTGACTCCTTTTGAAAAGGGAGCTAAAGCCCTTGACATTGTATGAGCAGATGTGTAGATTAGTCATGGTGAGGTATGATACACACACTACCTTGCAGACAGAGTGAGATTCCCCAGGAGACTTGGGCTGGATAAGGGGCTGGTTCTGGCCTACGGCGGAGCACGCATGACGGAGGAGAGATGGTCAGTCAGACACACGGCGGCTTTAAAGAAGTACAGGGTACCTTAATTAACCTAAAGTAAAACATGGTTAAAACATAAAACAAAATTACAAACAGAGAGAATCAAATCGAACTTGAACTTGAGGTGGGTTATGATGCCACCAAAACAATTGAGAATGTGAAGGGGAAATAGGTACATCTACCAAATGTAAGTCCTCATAGCACAATACCTAGGCCTTGGCAAGATATGGAGACAATAAGAAGCCAAAAATGTCACACTGTGACCAGCCTCCATAGGGGGGCACATGTTTCTAAGCAAAAAGTAGGACAAGGGTGAAGGACAGTGCAGTTTTGAAAAGGGAGATAGAGCAGATTTGAGAGATATAGATATGCAGTTGTGGATGGAGCCCCACATTGTGATAGCTAAATCCGCTATGTTATGGGACCAAGCAGTCAAACCTGACTCAGATCCCAGTAGCTGTAGAGAGTTGCTGTAAATGAACGAGGATAATAAAGTTATAAAGAGAGATGACAGAGCAGATGGGTGATATAAAAGGTTAGGATAAGGCACAGTGTAAGGTACATAATAGAACCCGATTATTCATCTGGGATGAGTCTCTTCGGTGTCATCTGGTTATTTTTCTTCTTGGGCCTTTGGGCTTTGGGTGTCCTCTGAACGGTGAATGGAGTTATTTTGGGAACTTCTGGGAGATCTGTGATGTCCTTGTACAGCTCCCAATTCTCCACGTCTAGGGGAGCAATCTGAAGAAGATCATATGCTGCATCCAGGTCTGAGTAAGTGGAGATATTCAAGCGCTTCCCATCATGGAAAAAGGACAGTCCAAAGGGGAAGGTCCATCTATAAATAATTTTGTTGGATTGGAGCCAGTCTGTAAGGGGCTTGAGCATCCTTCTCTTCCTGAGGGTAGAGGGAGCAAGATCTTGAAAGATGGAGACTGGGGAGTCTTCATACATTAAGTCCTGGTATAGTCTGGCTGCCTCCAGGACTGCCGTTTTAACTTGAAAATTCAGAAATCAGCAAATGATGTCCCTTGGAGGCTCAGAGGGCTTGGGTTTGGGGCAAAGCGCCCTGTGTGCCCGCTCAAGCACAATGTCCAGATGGTATTCTGGGCCCAGCAGAGATGTACAGATGGCAATAATGGCGGATGGGACATCGCCCGTGGCAACGGTCTCAGGAATGCCACAAAAACGTAAGTTGTTTCTGCGGCTTCTATTCTCCTGGTCTTCCAGGTCATTGTGGATATCATTAAGATGAGCGGTACACTTATGAAGCGCCAGGGCGGTGGCATCTTGATAGGTAAGTATTGCGGCCTGGTTTGTTTCCAGGGCCTCCACTCTATCTCTGACCTGGCATAGGTCTTGACGAAGGTAGGAGAGTTCGCTCGGGACCGGTTCAATCGCCTTGCCCAGGGCTTGGTCTACATACAGCCTATTAATGGGTCAGGATCTGCGAGTTTGCAGGTCTTCAGCTTCGCTGTCTATGTCCGGGAGATCTGTATGGTGTTTGCTCACCTTGTGTGGGACGGTCGCGCCATCTTGGGTTCCCACGCTGCGACTGTTGCAGCCGCTTTTTTAATAAATTTGTCCATGTCTCCACTGGATGGTTGGCCCTTGGAGGAGGAGAGGTTGTCTCCTTGCTTTGGCTGACCGATTTTCATCATAATGCCGAAGATAGCTAAAGAAAGCTGGTGCTGTTGAGGATCTGTTAAGGGGAGCTCAGCACTGTGTGGCCATTCGTATCCGGCGCAAGCTCCGCCCCCTTGATCTGAACATTTTTTAAATTCTGCTTATAGACCTCAAAAGAGCAAAGCATGCAAGATGGCCCAGTAATCTCACAGAAATAGAAGACTTTTGCTCAAGGAAGAAATACTCTTGGCTGGCTACAAAAAGCATTTACAAGCTGTGATTCTTGCCAAAAAGGGTGTTACTAGATACTAACCATGCAGGGTGCTCAAAGTTTTGCTTCAAGTCCTATTCCTTTTTTGGTTTTTTTGAAAATGTAAAAGATGAAAATGAAACAAAAAAAAGTTTTTGCTTAAAATACATACAAGTGAATTTGTCATCTTTAACTTTATGCCTTTTGGGGATAATTTTATCTTCAACTTGCTTAACTGTTCACAGTAATTCTGTAAATCAGGAATGACCAAACTTTGGATGCCACAGTACGTCTTTCTTTTTCCAGTGGGTCGTTATTTTTCGAGGTGCGACAGTAATGCATCAAGAAAGCCAGGTCCTAATCACACCTTCACATTTTGTCAACCTGGTTACCACAGCAGCTGCTTATTTTCCCCCTGTACATTCTCCTCCATGGACATCCTTGTAACCTCAACAGAAAAAAAAGAGAAAGCAACACTCACACTCTCTCTTCCTCCTATTATATTTGTTAGGTGAAGCTTTGCCATGCCATGTTAGAGCTGATCAGTCTTGGTGTGAGTAGCTACACAACTGATCACTTGCTAAAGTATATGAAGCAAAGTCACAGAAAAAAATATTTAATACACTTACAAAATAGATGCAAACAATATATATAAACTAAGCCCTGATTCTGATATGATAAAATCTGAGACTCTTAGCCAATATATTTTGATCAAAACACATCTGTGCCCGCCTTCCCAGAGCCAAGGTGGTCTCAGGTCAAGCAGGTCCTACACTAAACCTATCTATGTCATTGGGCATCTATGTCTAAGAGCGCAGACTCTGCAAGTACTTGTATATCAAGCACCAAACATCCCAATGGCTGTCTCCCTGCCAAATCAACTGGCAAGTTGGCCAGTGACAATGGAAAGAACATTTTGACATCACTGCATTTGGGAGAAATAACACAAGCTCTCTTCATAGCACATGTGATAACTTTAGTCTTGCAACACTGTTTGAAAAAGTAAATTGGCTTGTAGAGGGTACTGGCCATGTCCAGAAGACTGTCCTAGCATTTCTGACATTCTTAAGCAGCAAGGAATGCCCTCCTGGACTTGAAGCAACAGAATGTGCTGCCATCGAACAGCTTGATCTGCAAAATTCCAACTCTCTGTAATTCCATCTTGCATATGTTAGAACATTTGTATGAGCAGGGTAAAGCTGAGAATGATTTTTTTTCAAGCACCAGATCATTTCGGCAGGGAGCATGTGTAGTTTCAAGGTCAGGCAGTGGCAGCTCATCAGAGACACGTGTTGGATACTCAGGCACTTCGAAGAGGCCACCCGATTTGTCAGTAGGGACAACTGCCATTTATCTTAGTGCATATGTTCATACAGATGAAACAAGTGAAAGCGGAAGAACAGTTTACTCATCTTGCTGGCTGCCCTGTAGCTGTTGAGGACCCACACTGAGAAAGTTCCATGGAGGAGGAAGTGGATGAGGAAGAAGAAGAGTCGCTTGTGCAGGAGGATGAGCCTGATGATGATAATGACAGCAACAGCCATGATAACCAATCATCTCAGTGAGGGGCGGGGTCAAAAAGAACTGGGTCTTAGGACACACTGACAAGCATGGCAAGCTGTATTATTACTTGCTTGACAGTTGTATCCTTACCATCAAGGAATCTGATGATTACCGGATAACCATGCTTTTTGATCTTTTTTATCAAAACAAAATAAAAGGAATGTTTTCCTTTGCAAAAGGAAGGCCAAAGTACTTTATTACCAGGATACTGTGTAAGTATCTTGCTGCAGCTGTTGGCGAGTTAACGATGTGACTCTGTCTCAACTACCACAAGCAGCAACTGTAGCAACAGCAGGACAGTATCATCAACATGATGGAGACATATTTCCATGTGCTTTGCTAGGCTGACGCAAATCAGCAAATGGAGATGTACCACCTCAACAACCAGGTCCAGTCCTACCAGGACTTTGGCCTTTTCTCTGGCATATACTGTGTTCCCTGACCTAATGGACTTTTGGGCAGGCAGATTGTAACATTGGCTGGAACTGTGCCAGTATGTTCTCTGTGTACTGTGTTTCCCAGTTGTCTGTGCAAGTGTACAAAACATCACTTTTGTTAAAAGGAATGATGCATGAATCTATGAGGATTTTCACACACCTCTGGAGTAGGCTGGTGCCTCATCATACCACTTTCAATGTCTACCTTCCTACCATCATGTTCCATACTGTATGGCTACTGTTGCTGCCATTATGCCACTCTTGCTGTCTGCCTGCCTACTTTCATGTTCGTTACCATATACCTGCTACCACCACTGCAGCTACTACTTCCTACTGCTAATCCCCCTACTGCTATTACCATTACTACACAGCTGTCACTACTCCTTCTTCTACTACTGTATTTCTTAAACAGGTACACACATTTATTGCCTTGTCTGTTCTGTGTTATGCTGCTACTACTGCTGCCACTATTGTGATCACATGTGACTATTAAACCTACTATTCCACATTCATGCAGTAGGCTGCCTAGCAAACTGGCAGTAGATGACTGACATGTATGCATAATACCCCACACTTCAAAATATAATCCAATAAGACAATTAATAAATTCAAAGTCATATGTGCACCAACAATTTGCCAGTCAAAGCTGGAAAACATTGTGAAAAAAATAGCATTAACACAGTTCCATAAACACAAAAATAAAAACAAGAAAACAAATTTTGATGTTTAAAAGTTATACATTAAATTAGATGTACTCCACAGATGATGGAAATAAAAAATATTGCTCATCCCAATTCAGCAGTGTTGGCCATGCTTGTACACGATAGGAAAAAGGGCTGGTCTGCAGCTCCTGGTCACCTTGTATCTGCACTGCAACTGTGGCCATAACCCCTGGAAACAATAATGCAGTGGAGAAATGAATCACGCCAGCAAAGGAGGCAATATGGACAATCCTAGTACATTAGTAAGTGACTTGTATTAACTTTCTGCCATGGTCAAAGCAAAATTTAAAAAAAAAAAAAATGGCAACATTGCTTTTTTTCTCACCACCCTTCAAAAATAATTTGATAAACTTTTACATTATATGTACCTTAAACTAGTTACTTTAAAGGGAATCTATCACAATCATCATACAACTCTGCACACCTGGCCAGTGCGTCCTGTGGCTCGGCCCATGCGTTGTAAGTACAGTGAGGTTGATATACACTGTAGGGAAAATCAATGCTGAAGTACAGACAGTTTGTGTGCACTAGATTTCACAGAGGGACACGTTGGTGAGGTGGACAGAGTGGTATGATGATTGTGACATTGCAGTGGAGAAGTTGGATTGGATGGCAAAAGGGAAGGTATTGAAATTAAGTAGAGAGACAAGTTTGGTCTCTTGAAGTAAGAACACTTGGGGCTCTTGCAGGAGAGTGGCTTGTGCTCCTGGAATTGTTATTCATGCCCTACTGGGCACTTTTGAGGCATTATTAGCATTCTGGAATTCAGAAATAAGAATGCCGCTAAAAAAGGTATTGCTTTAATTATGTCAGGCAGCCCTACATATCATTGCCATGAGTTACATATCAGTAAAATTAGGTGACAGATTCCTTTTAAAAATACAACTTGTCCTTTACAAATCTAGCCCCATAAGGCTATAAGGATGGAAAAATAAAAATGTCATGGGTTTTGGAATGTGAAAACAAAACCCCAAAATGATGGCGGAATTGCTCTTTTTTTACTACCCCTCAAAGACAACAAATGCATAACTAAAAGGTATAAATTATATGCTCCCTAAATGGTGCCATTAAAGTATAACAAGCTATCATGTAACTATGACTACAGTAAGATAAAAAGGTTATAACTTTTCAAATGCAACAGTAAATACATAAAATAAATAAACACTGTGGCCAAATGGAGTTGTCACATTATTATTATTGTTATTATGAGAAAGTCAGGGGATCTTGGTAAATTCTCTTTGTGAACAAACCATATGATTTATTCATGGAGCTAATAAAATATAAAGGTCAAATGAAATCCAGTGCCCTCACAAAAAATTTTTTATGCACAATGAAACATTGTTTATAGTGTTTTTCCACAAAACATTTCAGTTTAAAAATAAATGACATTCATGTAATCATGGATACAAACAGTAATATACTGTGCTTACAATAGCATGACATTGATTCCA
Source organism: Rhinella marina (assembly GCA_900303285.1). Taxonomy (NCBI): domain Eukaryota; kingdom Metazoa; phylum Chordata; class Amphibia; order Anura; family Bufonidae; genus Rhinella; species Rhinella marina. Next base: position 3,531 of record ONZH01001485.1, on the reverse strand, counting down.
TAGGGTTCAATATTTTCTGTGACTTATTATTATTGTGTGTACTCACAGAAAATCTGTTCTTGACCTAGTTTTATGGTGTCAATAACACTTGCTATTAACATGAGAAAATAAGATATAATCATACAGCATGGAAATGGAAAATGCTACATTTGAATCAACTACATAAGCAAATTGGTTAGAGATTTCTTAAAAATCAGTATTTGCAAAATATGACCAATGTTGGACTAGTCAAATAACACTGGATTGTAACAATGTAATGGACCAATAGGTCATAGGAACTTGGTAAACCATACAAACACAACTCAGACATAATATAGTACATGAGAATCTCTTTGTGCCCTGTACCTCACATGGATACATAGATCACCCAGTGAATTGCTTCAATTGCTCTACTAGGTTCTCTTCAGGCTGGAAGTTCAGGGGGTGTGTACTTTCCTAGGAGGTATGTCCTATTTGCTGCAGCTCTCACCCTGTAACTGTCATATCTTCTAACAGTAGACCCGGCTAGTGGCAGTTGAAGAAGGAACTGGGCATGCGTGACCATACTCATTTAGCTCAGCAAATGGACGTGCACGTAACTATACAGATTAAATATCGGGGGAGCCATTATAATAATGGAGCAGCTTTGTAACAGAAAGCAAATTAACAAAAGTATTTAGTTTTTCATGAATTATATCATATTATTATTTTATATTACTAAACATAATTTAATAGTGGAACAGCCTCTTTAATAAATGTCATCAATAGTTTGTAGACCAGTCTTTAAAACCAAACCAAAGTTTATCAATGAATGAATGGCTAACTAGGCTATGATATACAGTACAGACCAAAAGTTTGGACACACCTTCTCATTCAAAGAGTTTTCTGTATTTTCATGACTATGAAAATTGTAGATTCATACTGAAGGCATCAAAACTATGAATTAACACGTGGAATTATATACTTAACAAAAAAGTGTGAAACAACTGAAAATATGTCTTATATTCTAGGTTCTTCAAAGTAGCCACCTTTTGCTTTGATTACTGCTTTGCACACTCTTGGCATTCTCTTGATGAGCTTAAACCTATCAGGTTTAATAAGTGGGATTTCTTGCCTTATAAATGGGGTTGGGACCATGAGTTGTGTTGGGCAGAAGTCAGGTGGATACACAGCTGATAGTCCTACTGAATAGACTTTTAGAATTTGTATTATGGCAAGAAAAAAGCAGCTAAGTAAAGAAAAACGAGTGGCCATCATTACTTTAAGAAATTAAAGTCAGTCAGTCCGAAAAATTGGGAAAACTTTGAAAGTTTCCCCAAGTGCAGTCACAAAAACCATCAAGCGCTACAAAGAAACTGGCTCACATGAGGACCGCCCCAGGAAAGGAAGACCAAGAGTCACCTCTGCTGCGGAGGATAAGTTCATCCGAGTCACCAGCCTCAGAAATCGCAGGTTAACAGCAGCTCAGATTAGAGACCAGGTCAATGCCACACACAGTTCTAGCAGCAGACACATCTCTACAACAACTGTTAAGAGGAGACTGTGTGCAGCAGGCCTTCATGAAAAATAGCTGCTAGGAAACCACTGCTAAGGACAGGCAACAAGAAGAAGAGACTTGTTTGGGCTAAAGAACACAAGGAATGCACAATAGACCAGTGGAAATCTGTGCTTTGGTCTGATGAGTCCAAATTTGAGGTCTTTGGTTCCAACCACCGTGTCTTTGTGCAACGCAGAAAAGATGAACGGATGGCTCTACATGCCTGGTTCCCACCGTGAAGAATGGAGGAGGAGGTGTGATGGTGTAGGGGTGTTTTGCTGGTGATACTGTTGGGGATTTAGTCAAAATTGAAGGCATACTGAACCAGCATGGCTACAACAGCATCTTGCAGCGGCATGATATTCCATCTGGTTTGTGTTTAGTTGGACCATCATTTATTTATCAACAGGACAATGACCCCAAACACACCTCCAGGCTGTGTGAGGGCTATTTGACCAAGAAGGAGAGTGATGGGGTGCTACGCCACATGACCTGGCCTCCACAGTCACCAAAACTGAACCCAATCGAGATGGTTTGGGGTGAGCTGGACCACAGAGTGAAGGCTAAAGGGCCAACAAGTGCTAAGCATCTCTAGGAACTCCTTCAAGACTGTTGGAATACCATTTCAGGTGACTACCTCTTGAAGCTCATCAAGAGAATGCCAAGAGTGTGCAAAGCAGTAATCAAAGCAAAAGGTGGCTACTTTGAAGAACCTAGAATATAAGACATATTTTCAGTTGTTTCACACTTTTTTGTTAAGTATATAATTCCACATGTGTTAATTCATAGTTTTGATGCCTTCAGTGTGAATCTACAATTTTCATAGTCATGAAAATACAGAAAACTCTTTGAATGAAAAGGTGTGTCCAAACTTTTGGGCTGTACTGTATATATATATATATATATATATATATATATATATATACAGAACAGACCAAAAGGTTTTAGGCTGGACAGTCTGGCTTTCAGACTCCCAGGCCAGCGTCCGGCGCAGGGCCTGGACAGACACAGGGATGTCCGCCCTTTCAGTAGCTCATGCTCAGACAGTGTCTTCACTGAACCAAGGGGCATGGCCTCATGTTTAGGGGTGTGGTTTCATAGGGAGTGGTGGCATGGCTTTACGTTGGGGGGAGGCTGGACAGTTTGGCTTTCAGACTCCCTGTACTCTGTCATGCGCAGGGCCTGGATGGACACAGGGATATCCTTTTGAACACGTCACTCTCAGACAACAGCACTGTGCTGTCTGAGCATGAACTGCAGGGAGAATGCCCCCCTCCCTCCCCTGCAGCTGACAGAAGTAGATTTTTACCTTCATTTTTGCAATCCCTTTCAGCTGCGGAGTGAGAGGGGCGTGGCCTGACTGGGTCAGGGGCATGACTTAGTGGGACCTGGAGGTGGGGCTTTTAAGTCCTTCTTTTGAGGATTGCCTGAAATACAGGTTGATACCATAGTAATTTAGGAGGAAACACAGTGGGTAGCAGTAGAAGAAAACATCTTTTATTACTACTGAATAGGGATGAGCGAACTTTTGAAAAGTTCGGTTCGCTTCGGCGAACTTTCTTGAATTTCGGATTCGTACAAACCGAACCTAAAACGAACCTTGCTATAACGGCTGAATAATTGCTTCTACAATAATGGGAGTCAGATAGGGTATAGTTTTGTTTACTTGCAGTTGCTATTACAATGAAAAAATGGAAAAAATCCAAGTGACTTCAACAATGGCGACGCAAAATATATACGCATATTAGAGAATTTACACTAATGCGCACGCTAATGCGAACATTCCAGCATAAATAACGAACATACAGTGTAACGTTGTCAAAGGTGCGCTACTTAACTGAATATGTACGCATTAGCGTACGCATACACTGCGTCTGCAAACATTCCTACTCAAGTAACGAACATACAGTGTAGCGTTGTCAATTGTACGCTACTTAACTGAATATGTACGCATTAGCGTACACATACACTGCGTCTGCGAACATTTCTACTCAAGTAACGAACATACAGTGTAG
>ONZH01001484.1:0-321929 GCA_900303285.1 Rhinella marina | reverse complement strand
AAACATTAAGTGTATAGCGGTCCCAATGTTTATTATATATTCAGACCGCAACATCCAAACACCCCAATGTCAGAATAAGGCACACGCACCCCTTTCCAGTGATAACCGGATCAGTAACTCTCGCTACATACGCGGAGTCATACTTCATGGTTGCCAATGGTACCGGCATGGTGTGAATGATATATGGGAGCAGGGGAGGAGCTACCAGAATTGGGAGACTCCAACCCGCTACATGGGAGAGGATTTTGACCCGGGGTTGCCGTGAGCAACCCGGATCGCATATCCACCCATTCACCATAATCATCACACCAAAATCCAGACCCAAAAGTGGCTAAAGTATATGAGTATATAAATGGGTGCTTTTAATCTGACAGGAGTGTATGATCATACTAAAAGAAGCAAAAATATTGAGGGCACATATTATAATAAATGTGTCAATATACGCAATGGATGTTCCAGAGCCAATCTTCAGTACATCAATATGCCAACATGGATTTCATCCTCCCTCCCACCAGGATCCATTATCTACAGAGACAGGAGAGATAACAATGAATAAATCGTACTTGTACAAGTTATTTTACACATATAATACAGTATATCTATCAATCATAAAACCACAATACACAACTGGAGGCTTCGCAGCTATACCAGCAACTGTTAAAACGGGGGCATCTACCATCATACACTTCATTTATAATCTACATTTAAACCATTGGGGGTCAATGTGTAAAGTTTACGGATCCATTGTAATTCCTTGCGGAGTAATATTTTGGCTCTGTCCTCACCACGTCTCAGTGGTGGTACATGATCAATGGTCCTGAACCGTAACTGGTGCTCACTGTGTTTATATTCCGTAAAATGTCTGGATACCGGTAAGTCAAGACGTTTTTTCCGGATCGTGTACCAAGTGTTAAGACCTTCTTTATATCCATCAAGTTCATCATCAGTTAATAGTTGGCCCAGAGAACCATCTAAGCCAGACAATTGTTCCTGTATCGAGGAGAGCTCTAACTTGTGGGATCCGTTGTACCTTGTAGTACTCCCCCAACGTGGTCATATGAAGGTTTGAAGTGATTAGTCGTCGGCTGAGTCCTTCATAGTTTCGTTTTGACTCCTTAATAGAGGGTGTGTTCAGGAACGATGCAACCCCGGCCAGTCCTTGTAGTATCCTGTCGATGTCCTCCTGTGTGTATTGTGTCCTACTGGGTGAAGAGGTCCCCTCTTGACGAGACATGTTGAAGCAGCGAGAAAAAAGCAAAAGGAAGAAAAAAAAGAAAAAACAAAAACAGTGCACAGCCAAAAACTTGTCAATAATAACACGCAAAAAAATCTTGGCAGCACTATATGAATGGTGAGGTGCAATGCCTGTGGATCTGACAAGGATCAGTTCAATAAAAACATAAAAATAGGCAGCACTCTCAAAGTAAAATGAAAAAACAGAGGAACTTTATTCACCCATGTGTAGGACGCGACGTTTCGGCTCAGACTGAGCCTTTCTCATAATATATATTTATTATTTTTTTATATCTATCTATCTATCTATCTATCTATCTATCTATCTATCTATCTATCTATCTATCTATCTATCCAGTATATATATAATCCAGTACCAGTGCTATAAAATTTTGACATTCATGTCTCTTAAAAATAAGCACCTGTCAGCAGGATAGAAATTTATTAAACTAGGCTTGCAGCCTGGTAGGGTTGATCCTGCTGATAAAAATCATACCCGTCTTGTAAAAATCGGTTACGCTTCTCCTGAGAAAAAAAAATACTTTTATTGTCTATGCTAATGATCTCTTAAATGCCCCAAGGGAGGAGCTCAGCTTTCCAGTGCCGGCCTCGCCCCTCTGTGCACAGAAGCCCTAATTTGCATAAAGAATAAAAGTCTTTTTTTTTCCTCAGGAAAGCAACAACCGATTTTCACAAAAAGAGGTATCATTTAACCAGATGGATCAACCCTATCAGGTTGTATGCCTGGTTTGATAGGGATGATCCCGTTGACAGGTTCTGTTTAAGCTCATAATATTTCCTAAATCTTCCCACAGTGGATAACAGACTAGAATTGACATCTGTAATAATGGTATAGATGCCGGAAAAAAAAAAAAAAAGAAAGAAAGGGTTAAAAATTTGCCTTCATTTCTTGGGCATTATCATACCGGCAAAGAAACCCGAAAATGTAATTCTTGCAGGTCACCGAATGATGAATTGTCAGAAAGCATTATCCGGCGAGCGGCTTATTAGTCTCCGGATCTAAACAAATGAGGAGGCATTTGTTTTTTAAGAAGGCGCTCACCTGCAGACTGCTATAAGATGGGAATAGCAGGGGGGCCTCCGAATTTATTACCTTTATTAATGTGAGCGCCGTCCCCTTTCATCTTCCGTATCGGGAGATGTATTCACAATTTCCAAAGACGGGGTCTGATCCGGCAACTTCCTCCGTTTCAAAGAACCGCGCGGCTCTTGTTTTCTTTGAAGCGTGTCAGAAGCGGGCGCAGGACCCATTCAGCACTCCGCGCTGGATGCATCTTAAATCAGTCTTGCCCAAATTTCAATCTTGTGGGGAAGAAACACGTTTTGTCTTCTGAATGTCAATGAGTGGGATAGGTGAGCATTTCATAATGATGAGACCGCCAGCGCCGCCGCTAATCGACGTCCTGCTGCGTTTCACCAGGAAAGTGTCCTCTTATTACATGTTCTGACGGGTTATGGAGGTGAAGTAACTCTCTATATTACATAGGAAGATGCCACGTGGTGGCTGGTGCTCAAATAGTGACATACAGATTATAACTAACCATACAGTGCACTATTGTATAGCGTCATACAGATTATAAATAACCATACCGTACAGTGCACTATTGTATAGCGTCATACAGATTATAAATAACCATACCGTACAGTGCACTATTGTATAGCGTCATACAGATTATAAATAACCATACCGTACAGTGCACTATTGTATAGCGTCATATGGTGTACAAATAACCATACCATGCACTATTGTATAGCCTCATATAGTGTACAAATAACCATACCGTACAGTGCACTATTGTATAGCGTCATATGGTGTACTAATAACCATACCGTACAGTGCACTATTGTATAGCGTCATATGGTGTACTAATAACCATACCGTACAGTGCACTATTGTATAGCGTCATATGGTGTACAAATAACCATACCGTACAGTGCACTATTGTATAGCGTCATATGGTGTACAAATAACCATACCGTACAGTGCACTATTGTATAGCATCATATGGTGTACTAATAACCATACCGTACAGTGCACTATTGTATAGCGTCATATGGTGTAAAAATAACCATACCGTACAGTGCACTGCTGTATGGCATCATACTATGTATGACAGTATTATGCAGTGCACTATTGTATAGCGTCATAATGTGTTCAAATAACCTTAACCATACAGTGCACTATTGTATAGTATCATACTGCGTACAAATTAGAGATGAGCAAATCATGCAAAATTCGTTTCGACGAATGTTCGTCAAATTTTTTAAAAGATCCGATCTTAATACGAAGCTATTCTGTGGAAGCTGCGTACAAGTCATTCGTTATTCTGTCGTCGTAAAAATAACCATACCAAACGGTGTACTACTGTATAGCGTCATACCGTGTACAAATCACCATGTCACACAGTGTATTACTGTATAGCGTCATACCATGTACAAATAACCATAATGGGACCTCCTCTGATATCTGAGTGGCGAGGGTCACGAGTGTCAGATCCCGGCCAGTCTGATACTGACAACCTATCCAGAGGATGGGTCATCAATAGTGATGAGTAAAGTGAGCTTCAGATGCTACATCAGACATCTCTTTGTTCATAACTTCGGATTAATACTGTACTGAAGTCTGTCTCCGTACAGTATTAAAATGTATGGGCCCCGATGAGCCGAAGTTATTCGCGAAGTCACGCATGACATCGCTCAATAACTTCAGTAATTGATTTTTAAAGTGAAAAACCATTTTAAAACTTGAAACCGAACTCGGCTTCGGTTTTGACTAGTACCTCGAAATCACACACCGTGTGCCCATGCCGTCTCCTGTCTCTCTTCCAGCTCACTGTCTACATAGCAGCGGTGAGCAGGAAGAGAGACAGGAGAAGGCATTTGCGCATCGGGGTGCCAATTGTCGGACCCGCGCCAATCTGATATTGATGACCTTTCCTGGGGATAAAACCTTTAAAGGGGTTGTCCGAGTTATTTTTTTGTCCTTTATACAACAGCTTTTCTATACACTTTGTGCTTCTAAAGCTGCTGGTTTCTTAGACTTAACTCAGGGTCACATGACCTGTGATGTCAGCTTGCCTCTCTGCTAATCTTGCATTCGTGCACCAGCAGATTAGAGCCTGTACATGAGACGTCACTGGCCACGCCCCCTCTGCTTTGCCACTGCTGCTATCTGCTCTCTCCCTGGATTCCTTCAGATAAAACATTAACCCCTTCAGCCAGAACACACTGAAAGCTTTACAACAGCAGCTGCAGATGTAAAGAGACACAGGATCTGCCCTCCTCACCCTACAGACACAGAGCTGATACTGGAGCTGATCTGGAGGAGATGCAAAGTACAAGTACAGGTAGGGGGGAGATCCTGTGTGTATCAGCAGTGTCATTGTACATACAGCTGGGACTTGTAGTCCTACACATACAACATGCTGCTGAGTATTCCTGCCGACATGTCACTCAGGGCTCTTGTCAGCTCTTGTATTCACTGCCTTTGCATAGCAGGAAAGGGGAGGGGCAGATATTGTTATTACTGCATGTAAACAAAGACCAGAAGAGAACCAGGGAAATGAGGAAATAGAGATTTTTTTTTGCCTAAAACATGCTTAACTTAGTTATATATTGCTGCCCATCAGATTTAGAGTGCTATATATATTTTTTTTCATAACTCAGACAACTCTTTTAAGTCCAGGAAAACCCTTTTAAAGGAGCAATCTGATTGATGGCTATAGGCAGGGCCGGCCTTAGGGGTGTGCGACCTGTGCGGTTGCACAGGGCGCTTCACTCCCGGCCAGTTAAGGGGGCGCCCTGCCAGAGCGCCCCCTTAATGGCCCGGCCGTGCCCTGCAAGTGCGGCGGTGGGGCAGAGGGAGATGAGCGCTTCCATTGTGGAAGCGCTCATCTCCATAGTCTGCCTTTGGAGATGCGGGGCAGGGGAGGGAGAGGCGTCTCCCCTGCCCGTTCCTCTGATAGGCTGCAGGCCCTAGGCCTGCAGCCTATCAGAGGCCAGCTCAGGCGACGCGATGACGTCATCGCGCCGCCCGAGCCGTACAGCGCTGGACACAGGCCGGAAGAGGCCTGCATCGCATCGCTGCTGGAGGTAAGTAAGTGTTTATTTTTTTTTATGGGGGCATTTTTATTGGCACATGGGGGGCACTGGGGGCATTTTTACTGGCACATGGGGGCATTTTTACTGGCACAAGGGGGCACTGGGGGCATTTTTACTGGCACAAGGGGGCACTGGGGGCATTTTTACTGGCACATGGGGGTACTGGGGGCATTTTTACTGGCACAAGGGGGCACTGGGGGCATTTTTACTGGCACATGGGGGTATTGTGGGCATTGTTACTGGCACATGGGGGCATTTTACTGGCACTGGGGGCATTTTTACTGGAACAAGGGGGCACTGGGGGCATTTTTATTGGCACATGGGGGCATTTTACTGGCACTGGGGGAATTTTTACTGGCACAAGGGGGCACTGGGGCATTTTACTGGCACAAGGGGGCACTGGGGGCATTTTTACTGGCACAAGGGGGCACTGGGGGCATTTTTACTGGCACATGGGGGCACTGGGGCATTTTACTGGCACAAGGGGGCACTGGGGGCATTTTTAATGGCACAAGGGGGCACTGGGGGCATTTTTATTGGCACATGGGGGCATTTTACTGGCACATGGGGGCACTGGGGGCATTTTACTGGCACTGGGGGAATTTTTACTGGCACAAGGGGGCACTGGGGGCATTTTTACTGGCACAAGGGGGCACTGGGGCATTTTTACTGGCACAAGGGGGCACTGGGGGCATTTTACTGGTACAAGGGGGCACTGGGGGCATTTTTACTGGCACAAGGGGGCACTGGGGGCATTTTTATTGGCACATGGGAGCATTTTACTGGCACTGGGGGCATTTTTACTGGCACATGGGAGCACTGGGGGCATTTTACTGGCACAAGGGGGCACTGGGGGCATTTTTACTGGCACATGGGAGCATTTTACTGGCACTGGGGGCATTTTTACTGGCACATGGGAGCACTGGGGGCATTTTACTGGCACAAGGGGGCACTGGGGGCATTTTTACTGGCACAAGGGGGCACTGGGGGCATTTTTATTGGCACATGGGAGCATTTTACTGGCACTGGGGGCATTTTTACTGGCAAATGGGGCACTGGGGCATTTTACTGGCACTGGGGGCATTTTTACTGGCACAAGGGGCACTGGGGGCATTTTTACTGGCACATAGTGGCATTTTACTGGCACATAGGGGTATTGTGGGCATTTTTACTGGCACATGGGGGCATTTTACTGGCACTGGGGGTATTTTTACTGGCACAAGGGGGCACTGGGGGCATTTTTATTGGCACATGGGAGCATTTTACTGGCACATGGGGGCACTGGGGCATTTTTACTGGCACTGGGGCATTTCTTACTGGCACATGGGGGCACTGAGGCATTTCTTACTGGCACATAATTTGGGGGGCATCTATGGGGGTGGGACACTTTTTACTGGCACATGATTTTGGGGGGGAATCAATGGGGGGCACTTCTTACTGGCACATTGGAAGCATTATTACTTCTGGGGCACAGTGGGGACATTAGTACTGTTGGGGGCACTATTACTAACAAGTGCACTCTGGCAGAGAATTATTAGTTGGGACTTTGGGGGCACTATTACTGTGGGGGCACCCTGGCACAGTATCAGCGCAGTTATTTCTGGGGAGCGTTATGTTTACACTATTACAGGACACTATTTGCTGGGCGCAGTTATTTTAGGACACTGTGTAAACTAAGATTTTTTTTCTGTCTAACTGCAGAGATGAGAAATGGCTGAAAAATGGCGTCTGGTCTGAAAGGAGAAGATGAGGAAAGAGAAGATCTACATGAGAGGAGACGTCACTGGATGTACGAGGTATGTGGCGCTGTATTAGGCTACATTTCAATATAGAAAGCTATAAATACAGTGCAGAGATATATAGTGTGATATAGGACAGTATAGAGAGCTATAAATACATACATATATATATATACTGTCCTACTCTACCTACCTATATCACTCTATATATCTCTGCACTGTATTTATAGCTCTATACTGTATGACATTAGTACTGTCACTCGGGGGGGGGGGGGCGCCGAGAGATAGTTTCGCACAGGGCGCCATCTACCCTAAGGCCGGCCCTGGCTATAGGTAACTATCCCTCACTATGAAAACCGGCAGAAGATTTCAGAGAAATGAGAATTATATGACATTATCACTAGGGAAGAGGCCCCACCAATTTTTTTTGTTCCCTAGGGGCTTTACCGATTCCACTCCGCTGGGAGATGGCTAGACCATAGATAGGACTAACTTCGGATAGTATCGCGCTCTACTTGGAGGCAGGAATTGACACAGCACTTCAGCCTCCCATGCACCAACGATGGCCTGGTCTTGAGGTTTGAACCTCACGACAGGTCGGCCACTCTCTGCGGTCAGCAGCTTTTACTGTCCTTTCCCTACTGAAAATGCATGTATGCTCGGCATTAGTGTTGAGCAAATTGAAGTTCAGGGAAAATTCGATTTGTCGCGAAAGCCGAATTTCCTCGTGCTTCGTGGTAACGAATCAATGTTCCCTAAAATGGCGGTAAAACAAAAAAAAATAATGCTCACCCCATCTATTTGTGTGTGAAGAGTCCTCCGCGGCCATCTTGATTGAAGATCCCGTGCAAAATCTGGTGCGCAGTGACGTATGACATCACCAAGATCCTGCATGAAATTTCATGTGCAGTGATGTATGACGTCACCACACACTGTGCGAGATTTCATGCGGGATCTTCAATCAAGATGGCCACGGTGGCCTCTTTGTGCTCAAACGAATGAGGTGAGTATGATATATTTTTTTAACCCCTGAAAGGCATCCATTCTTACATCAGATGCTGTGATCAATGATAAACGCGGTATCTAAGGGGTTCAGTGATGGAGGCGGCGCAATCGCCGTTCCCCGTTATTGTGCCTGCTACTTACAAAGAAATTTGCGAAGTAGCTGAATCGAAGGTTTTGATAACTTCTCTCATCTCTGTTCGGAATAGCTGAGCGTGCATGTTTATGGGAGACCATGGAAGAATAGATGTCATCCAAGCAGGGGGTTCCAGGGCGTAAATTTGTTTTAAAGGGGGATAGAAGGGGTTAAAAAATGAAGCACTGCACACCCTCCCCGATCCTCCATCACAGCCGTTACATAAATGCTCCTTCACTTCCTGATCCCGGCTTGACACACAGGAAATGGCTGGCTCAGCCAATCACTGGCTGCATCAGTGGCCCTCCTCATCTAGTGATTGGCTGAGTGAACATTTCTAGACATTTCCTGTGTGTCGAGCCGGTACAGGAAGTGGAGAACAGCAGGGAACTGGAGCAGCATTGGAACAGCAGCGGCACTTTTTTACGACTTCTGTCGCTTTTTAAAACAAATTTTCTCTATGGGACAAAAATAGGGTTGTGCCACGAAAAATATTGTACATTTTTCAAACCAGCACCTGGATCTGAATACTTTTGTAATTGCATGTCATTAAAAATGTAATATAGCCACTGAGCCATTCACTAAAATGTATCTGTATAGCGCCACCTTTTTTCTTGTCCACCTCACTGAGGTGGTCGCACATGCTCAAGTTAAAATCTTCAACTGTCACCAGTCACATGCTCTTCTGTTAGAAGCTGTGGCAGTTAAAGAAAAATTGTTGCAGCAGAAAGGACACGCCCCTGAGCAGCCAGCCTGAAATAAATCTAGCATAACAATTGTAGCAGTGAATGTGGAGATTTCTGGATCCATGTGAGGTACAGGGTTCTAGCTTTGTTAGATAGAGATTGTCATGTACTATATGATGTCTGATTTTCATTTTTTCCTTCAGTGGAGGTTCCAGGGGGTTGGCGCCCGCCACAATCCTCCATTGATGGTTTCTTCTAGGATAGGTCTTCTGTTCATATTCCTGGAAATCTATCACAGAGATTACAGCCTCCATTGCTCGCTTCCTTACAACAGCCACCCGGGCGTACTTACCTGCTCAGTTATAGAACATCTGAATACAGGGCTTCTGGGGGACCCCGCCTGTGCCCTCAGCACGAGGAGACGCTCCGCTTTAAGGTTTTTCTTGTCAATTAAGTCATTCCGTTTTGTTTTTTGTTCGCTCTTTCATCACGACAACAACACAAAGCGCCCGATAAACAAGCAAACAAAAGTCGATCAAAGCGGCAAACGCCTTCTCCCTGCGTCCTGTGAATAGAAGACGCTTCTGTTTCTAAATTTCGTCTAATAATTTTTTGGAGGAGATTAAACATTCCTTCATCGTGAGGCTTTTTAGAAATCACAGCTGAGGATTCGGCATGAGTAAGATGTCGACAGCCAGATCAGAGGCAGTATTGCCCTCTATTGGTCACAGGGGGAATAACAGGTGGAATATCTTCTAATCTTTGCAGGTCCTTCGCTGGGGAAGCAGACATAACATGACAAAATATTACCAAAAAAATATTTAAATATGCACGGCACATGGGGGCTGCACATTTAACCCTATACGCATGTTTACTACACTGTATGTCCTATATATATGGGCAGTATTTTACCAGACACAGTATATACGGGGTTACTTCTAGGATCTATCCAAATGCCAGTGGAGATCTGTTTTTTATTTTGGAAGGGGAGTTTATAAAATGGCCTTTTTTTTACTTTTTCTGAATCAACGTGTATTTGTAAAGTTTGACACCTATGGACACATAAAGGGACAATGTAACCACTGGACTAACAGATGTTCTAGATTACCGGCTGGTCATTGAAAAGTATATAAAACTCACCCGCAATGGTAGAGAAGAAAGATCCCCCCAAAAAAGCTAATTCTGATACTACAAGGCCGGGTTCAGGTATATCAGATTAAGGGCTCATGCACATGACTGTGGTTTTTGTCCGTATCCAATCCACATTTTTTGCGGATCACATGAGGACCCATTCACTTCAATGGGGCTGCAAAAGATGCGGACGACACACCGTGTGCTGTCCGCATCTGTATGTCCATTCAGCTGCCCCACAAAAAAAAACAAAAAAAAAACACGTCCCATTCATGTCCTAAACATGTCCTTTTACAAACAAGGATAGGACTGTTCTATAGAGAGTAGGGAGTTCCACTGCGCAAAAAATTTGTATCGCGCATGCCTGGACAGCGATTTGCGGACGGCAAAAACGACAGCGATCGTGTACATGAGCCCTTATGGTGGATTTTTGGAATGGATTCTGCAGACAAACCAAAATCTGTAGCAAAATACCGTTCAGTGGTAGCATGTGGGTTTTACGAAATCGCGGTAGAAAAAACTGACGGCGTACCTTACCGATAGAGGGAAATTTTGCCAGGGATTTCCCTCTTGGCCATTCAAACGAGTATGGTATATATTTAGTATTTATTGTACGAGTTGTGTTGCAGATTTGTAGCAAAATCTAAAACAAAATCTAAATTATCGATGACCCCTTCTCATTCCTCTGTTTCCGTATGGACGTGGATGCCGGAGAACTGGTATTTCCAATGCCGGATTAAAGGAATTTCAATGATTTTACTTCAATAGGGATTTTTAAAGTTGCATGGCTCTATTCTGTCCTTAGTCTAGAGCAATGGTGAGACGTCCTTTCACCTGGGGCAAAAATTCACTGCTCAAGGGTCCTGCTACACCGGCCAATAACTACTGCCGATCGGCAGTATAAATTGCCATTGTTACTATCGTTCCTCCCGCATACAGTTTTCCTATTGTCGGCAGCACATCCCTGCTTAGACAGGCCAAAGAGGATACAAACAAATGATCTTAGGGGCCACTTTAAAGATCTGATCCCCCAAAATAATGGCGTTTGCTCATTTGTCAGGTGATCGACAACTGTCTGGAGCGAGCATTCATAGGCACATTCATCTCCTATACAGCCCATAGCTTATGTAAAAGGGCCCTTAGGTCTGTATCTGTATACCCTTGCAGAAGTATCTCAGTTGTGCCCTCCATGATACCCAGCAATATCTGTATACCTTGGCCTTGATGGTACCCCTCGCAATACCCAACAACCTGGACACGTAACCCAAGACCCCCTGTTATTTTCCTGTGCTCGTCCACATCCATTTCATGACCTCATTTTGTTTTTGGTAACAAGTCAGTAAATAAAAGAACTTTGTTATGCCTGGTCCAGGACCTTAAAGAGGACCTGTCACCGCTCCTGACATGCCTGTTTTAATAGCTCCATGCATTCCCCATGTAATAACAATTCTGGAAGATCTATTCTTATGTCTCTATGTTGTGTCATTCCTTTATTATTCCTACTAGAAGTTATGAATGAATTGCTAGCAGTCTGCAGTAAGGGTACAGAGGGGAGGTAACCAGCTGGGGGTGTGTACCTGCACAGTCTGACTTTATCCAATCAGTGCTGCCATGTTCAGACTCTGCAGGTACACACCCCCAACTGGTTACCTCCCCTCTGTACCCTTACTGCAGACTGCTAGCAATTCAGTCATAACTTCTAGTAGAAATAAAGGAATGGCACAACATAGAGTCATAAGAATAGATGTTCCAGAATTGTTATTACATGGGGAATGCATGAAGCTATTAAATCAGACATGTCAGGAGCAGTGAAAGGTCCTCTTTAAAGGGGTTGTCCAGGATTAGAAAAACCTGGCTGCTTTCTTCCGATATGTTCCGATATTGCAGCTCAGCTACACTGGAGCCCATGAGGAAGAGCTGCAATACTGCACAGAACCTGTGGACAGGAATGGCGCTGTTTTTGGGGAAAAAAAACAGCCATGTTTTTGTTTTTTAAATCCTGGACAACCCCTTTAATGGGCTGATGTTCTTTGAATCTGAGTCATGCATCGCCCGTTTAGGCTCTGACAGGGCATGACATAGTGTATGACTATGTTCACACTTGGCAGAATTTCTACGATTGCCCAATTAAAATCTGAACATGATTTGCAGAAACCCATGAACGTGTTATGGAACCAACCTTGTTCACATGTACAGAACACATTTTCAATGAACACATCCGTTTTTCCCAGAGTGCCTCTTAGAAGGATTGCAGTCCTATGTAAAACTGCTGAGATAAAAAAATATTTGGAGGCCTGCCCCCATTATAGTGAACAGGGGCGGAGCGGACCTCCGGCAGCACGGTGGACTTGCGGTAGCACTGATCCAGCAGGCTGCTCCCACACCGGAACAGCCTACCGGAAAAGGCTACCACGAGTGTGAAAGTAGCTTAAATATCTGGCCAGATTAGCAAATCTACTACAGCAAGTCTAATTTCCAGTACCCAGTATAGTACTTGCAACAACTCCCCTCTGCAAGACACACCTATCTCATAGGCCCCCAAAGCAAAACCTAGTATGAGCCCCCCTGCCCCTCCCAGTTTCCCAGTATGCGTACGTCAACCACTCCCAGGCAATGCAGAATGCAAAGCGCTATGCCCCGGATTTCTAATGTAGATATTTCTTTTTGTTATTATTAGGAAGAAATTTTAATTGAAAATAAATTGGAATTATAAAAGTCACCCTCTTCCTCACCCACTTCTGTATCAGTAAAGTGGAACCAGTACTTAAAAAGTACTGTGCTCATTCTGACCATCAGACAATTGGCATAAATGCACTGATAAACCTTCTTTACTTCTATCATAAAGCTGTCTGCCTGCTGCCAACACTAGGGGGAGCTCAGGGGAATGCATAGGAATGTATACAGTTACTGTAATCATCTGTTTGCGCTGAGCTCCCCCCAGTGGCGGCTTCCTGCAGTGTTTTTACAATGGGGACGTAAAGAAGAAGGAATTCAGCGCCGGGCCCACCTCTTCTCTCTTTTCCTGGTCTGCCTCTGTTAAATGTCCACCATGTAAAATGAGATACAAGAACATACAAACTCCATATAGATCTTGGTCAGATTCAAACCCAGGGACCCAAGGCCGCCATGATATATAAAATTGATATTAAATATTTTATAATATTTATAAATATATTATTGACTTTCATAGAAAATGGCAAATTGTATTACTAAAAATAAACAAAAATTACAGATTAAAAAATACCCCCTCCCCCATTCTTCAAGCTTTCTAACATTAAAGCAAGTGGCAAGAATGACAACTTTATTCAAGCGGATCATCTGGAATTACATTAAACAGCTGCTATTAAACAGCTGACAACAAAGGAGCCCATTTTCATCTGTAGAGCATGGAGATTTCAGCAGCGTGCTCCCCGAGTCATGTTATGAAGAACACATTGTGTTCCTGTATACCCATACACACTGTACTCCCTGCTGTGCTTGTTGCCAAACACTGCTTGCTTGCTTTTTTTTTTTTTGCCCCCCCCCCCCCCCCTTCCCTTTCTAATCACTTTGCATTCAGCCAGGCCTCTGGGATGCCCACAATTCATCCAGACAAATGCAGAACAGTTTTCGTTGAACTGGTTTTAACAGGTGCCGGTGGTAAGCAGCAGACAGACCTAAGACATATGACAGGCCCGGTCTGTAACTCTGGTCACAGGCCATGACGTGTCCTGCCGCACCTGACATGTGGAATTTCTCAGCGGCAGTTTACTACACAGCACCGTTGTTCATTTACCGTACTAAAAAAAAAAAAAAAAAAAATAACGATTGTTATCATAGACTGCAAATACAAATCAGCAAACATCTTTTAAACTTTTTTATATTTTTTGTTGCTTTGATCATGCAGATTTTTTTATTTATATTTTTTTCTGCTGGGAAACTGTTTTGGAATTTTTTTTGTCTATGTATCAACAAGTACGTATTAATATGTAAAATAGATCAGCGCTCTAAAAATATATGATAGTAATATCTACTGTTATGGGGACTGTTTGAGTATAATAAATTATTATTATTATTATTATTATTATTATTATTATTATTAAAAAATAAAACAATAATAACAATGCATAGTTTGAAAAAAATATTTTTGTTATGGGCATGTAAATACATAAGGTGTAAAAATATGTGATAATATCCACTGTTATGGGGACTACATAAGTATAATAAATTATTATTTTATTTAAAAAAATAATGATACATATTTTGAAAAGAACATTTTTTTGTTATGGGCATGTAAATACATATAGTATAAAATTATATGATAATATTTACTGTTATGGGGACTATATGAGTATAATAAATTATTTTTATTTGAAAAAATAAAAAAAATATACATATTTTGAAAAAAATATTTTTGTTATGGGCTTGCAAATACATACGGTATAAAAATATGTGATAATAATATCTACTGTTATGGGGACTATATGAGTATAATACATTCTTTATAATACATTATTACAATAATACATCATTATTTTATTTATTTTTAAAAAATGATACATATTTTGTAAAAAAAATTGTTATGGGAATGTAAATACATACGGTAAATAAATAAATGAATTAATAAATACTTTTTTTTTTACAAAAAAAGAAAAATAAATAAATAAAATAAAAGCATGGGGGGGGATTAAAACTAAAAAAAAAAAAAAATGAACCAACCCATTAAACTTGATATCTAAATATATCACAAGCTACCAAATTTATAATACAGTAATAATTTCCTATACCTCCATGTAAATGTTTAGTGGAATTTCCTTAATTAAAAAAAAAGTCTTCTATTCACTATTTGTTTTTTGCACCAAGTTTTTTCCGAAATGTATTTTTGCCCGTATTTATTTGCTATGTTGATGAAGCTTATATTTACTCCATCGTTCTTATTAAAATTATTATTGTTTCTATTTATTCTTTTCTGCTATGTATTATAGCGCACAGATTTATTACTTGACGTGTTTATTTTATTGCACTATATATTTTATGGCCCTATTTAGTACATGATACTATTTTTATAGCCCATATTTATTATATCGCACTATGTATTATTGCTCAAGTTGATTATATTTATTGTAATCATCACCGTATTGCATAGCTAAAGTGCGCCCATCCTATCACCTGTCTTGTATACAGCACGGATTCTGCTCTATAAACCTTACAGGGAGATGAGAAAACAGTACAAATCACCCTTCCAAAAAAAAAAAAGCGACTAGACTTTTCTCTTTTTTTTTTTTTTTAATTGCGCCTAATCCCTGATATAATGTAATTCTCCTGGAAAGATGACACAGTGGCAGGAAGCTATTTGCATCCAAATGCAGTCCCTGTATAAAATGTGATGCAACGCGGCTCCCACGATGCACTTGTGCTAATTGATGATGACACAGCCTACCCCAGGCTCCATTGAAAAAATCAGATTGTCATGTGTCTGAGAGAGATGCCAGAAGGCAGAGCTCAGAAAATGAGAACAACATCCCAGGCTGTGATATGAATATATCCCCTTATGGAAAGTGAATGCAGTTTGTTTCTGTAGCTTCTTTATTTGTGGCACGTGACTGTCACCGAACAGATTTGTATCTGCAATTCTTGGCTCGCCAGCTAATTTGAAGCATGCATTTCCAATGGGTGAGCTGTTTCCCTATTTAACGTGATGTTTAGACTGAAAACATATTGTGCTGCACCCTCACTATTTATTGCTCTTCCACGCAAGGGGTTAAATTCACTTTGTGTTTTTTTTTTTTTTTACTTGTCATGAGTCAGCAGGAGGCCTTTTAAGTAGGAAACAGAAAGTTCAATTCCCAAGAGGGGCAAATCTGTTACCTAACAGTTCCTCTCATAGTCTCTGTTTATAGATTCTATTGCTTTACCGATATTTTTGACTCCTCTAAACAAAATAATAATAATTAAAAAAAAAATCCTTTGTATAGGGACAGCAATACTGCTATAAAGTCAGGTTCAAGTATGACCATGGCTGGCTTTTGATAGGAGTATGCCTTGTGCAGAACCTTCTGTGGATCCTCCCCATCTTATGGTATACCACATACTACCCAAACTGTCCAATCACAATCTATTACCTAATTGTTACTCCCATAGTCTCCATTTAGAGATTATATTGCTTTACCGATATTTATGGCTCCTCTAAACAAAATGATTTTTAAAAAAAACTGAAAAAAATCCTTTGTGAAGGCCATCTATCTATAAAGTCAGGTTCAAGTCTGGCCATGACTGGCTTTTGATAGGATTTTGCCTTGTGCTGAACCTTCTGTGGATCCTCGCCTGTCTTATGGTATACCACATACTACCCACACTGCCCAATTAGAATCGGTTACCATAGTTTCCATGTATAGATTCTATTGGCTTACCGATATTTATGACTCCTCTAAACAAAATGATTTAAAAAAACTGAAAAAAATCCTTTGCGAAGGCCACTTCTCTATAAAGTCAGGTTCAAGTCTGGCCATGACTGGCTTTTGATAGGAGTTTTCCTTGTGCAGAACCTTCTGTGGATCCTCCCCCCCATCTTATGGTATACCACATACTACCCACACTGCCCAATAACAATCTGTTACCCAATTGTTCCTCCCAGAGTCTCCATTTATAGATTATATGGCTTTATCAATATTTATGACTCCTCTAAACAAAATGATTAAAAAAAAATCCTTTGTGAAGGCCACATGTCTATAAAGTCAGATTCAAGTATGGCCATGACTGGCTTTTGATAGGAGTTTGACTTGTGCAGAACCTTCTGTGGATCCTCCCCTGCCTTATGGTATACCACATACTACCCAAACTGCCCAATCACAGTCTGTTACCTAATTGTTCCTCCCATAGTCTCCATTTATAGATTCTATTGTGTTACCAATATGTATGACTCCTCTAAACAAAATGATTAAAAAAAAATCCTTTGTGAAGGCCACATGTCTATAAAGTCAGATTCAAGTATGGCCATGACTGGCTTTTGATAGGAGTTTTCCTTGTGCAGAACCTTCTGTGGATCCTCCCCCCCATCTTATGGTATACCACATACTACCCACACTGCCCAATTAGAATCGGTTACCATAGTTTCCATGTATAGATTCTATTGGCTTACCGATATTTATGACTCCTCTAAACAAAATGATTTAAAAAAACTGAAAAAAATCCTTTGTGAAGGCCACTTCTCTATAAAGTCAGGTTCAAGTCTGGCCATGACTGGCTTTTGATAGGAGTTTTCCTTGTGCAGAACCTTCTGTGGATCCTACCCCCCATCTTATGGTATACCATATACTACCCACACTGCCCAATAACAATCTGTTACCCAATTGTTCCTCCCAGAGTCTCCATTTATAGATTATATGGCTTTATCAATATTTATGACTCCTCTAAACAAAATGATTAAAAAAAAAATCCTTTATGAAGGCCACATGTCTATAAAGTCAGATTCAAGTATGGCCATGACTGGCTTTTGATAGGAGTTTGACTTGTGCAGAACCTTCTGTGGATCCTCCCCTGCCTTATGGTATACCACATACTACCCACACTGCCCAATAACAATCTGTTACCCAATTGTTCCTCCCAGAGTCTCCATTTATAGATTATATGGCTTTATCAATATTTATGACTCCTCTAAACAAAATGATTAAAAAAAAATCCTTTGTGAAGGCCACATGTCTATAAAGTCAGATTCAAGTATGGCCATGACTGGCTTTTGATAGGAGTTTGACTTGTGCAGAACCTTCTGTGGATCCTCCCCTGCCTTATGGTATACCACATACTACCCAAACTGCCCAATCACAGTCTGTTACCTCCTAATTGTTCCTCCCATAGTCTCCATTTATAGATTCTATTGTGTTACCAATATGTATGACTCCTCTAAACAAAATGATTAAAAAAATGTAAAAGAAAATCCTTCGTGAAGGCCACATATCTATAAAGTCAGCTTCAAGTCTTACCATGGCTGGCTTTTGATAGGAGTTTGCCTTGTGCAGAACCTTTTGTGGATCCTCCCCCATCTTATGGTATACCATATACTACCCCAACTGCCAATCTCTAAACTAAGTGTGGGATGTAGGGTGCAAGCTTCACGTCACCGACTATCAAGGCCAGTGGTGAGCGTTCAGTAGTGGCAGATGATGTGCCCTGTTCTACCATACACACAGCCTACCCTAAAACCTCCCCAGATGCAATTTGTATGGAGTTTGCATTTTACATTTAGGTTTGCATGGTTGCCCTCTAGGTAATTTGATTTTTCTCCAAATGCCCATCAGGACATAGGGAGTTATTTATTTAACTTTTAAGTTCCCAGTCTGCCTCTGTTTGCAGGTCCAACTCATTATCTATCATGAGAGAGTCAGGACATCCTCATACACATGAGGTCCTGCTGTGGGTTTAGTCAACTTGATGGCCTTTAGGAAATGCCATCAAAATAAAGGGGTTAAATCACTGCAACCCATCATGGAGTAGCCAAAACAGTGTCACCCTTGTCCAGATATCTACAGTTTATCTCAGTTCACTTAATGGGACTGAGCAGCATTACCAGACATGACCACAAGTACAGGGATGGCACTGTGTTGAATACTACAGTGAAAGGGCTACAGCATTCGCTCCTTTTCCTCTGCCGATCAGTGGGGTTCTAAAGTTCTGGACCCCAAAACAGTACAATCATACAGCCACTTGAGTCAGCTACCAAATGATTGGAAATGTTCTACTTCACCATAGCCTGTAGTGTAGGAGGAAAGATCGGACTTCTGACTAATGGAGGAATTCTTTTGGTTGTAATTAACGGGTGTGTTCAAGTCTAAAGTCCATACCATGATTGACAGCTCTGACGTATATTTCCCAGAATTTCTTGGTTTATAAAATGTTCACATTCTACTGAGGTCACCAGTAATAGCCTGAAAGTAGGAGTGATATATGTTGTACAGTGCATTATATGAGAACAGGGAAATGCAAAGATCTAAACATGGATCGAGATGACTTACAAGATGAGAGATGAGCAAGTTGATTCTAACTGAATTAGATTCGACTCAAATTTTGTAAAAAAAAAAAATCAGTGTGGATCTGAATTCAAATTTTTGGTGATTTGATTTGGGCAAATTTTGGAGATATTTAAAATAAAAAAATGAAAAATAAAAAAGTGAGAGACAAGAGAGAAAAACTATGACTCCTAGAAGTGGACCAGACCAAATTTTCAGGCCATTTGGAGCACTTTCCATTCAGTTAGAATCGATTCAGACTTAATCGAATGGCTGAATCAAACTTGAATAAAATTTTGATCACTTCACTCATCACTTCTCCAAATTAGAGGATGCCTTTTGGTCAGAAGGAGCCATCTATGAAAATCTACTCATAGGTTGTCCCTGTGATTTACTGTAATCTGTGGGTGAGCCCTAAGTGTTTTTCCTGCAGCACCTCCCCAGGCCAAAGGAAGCATTACACAGTTTCCATTCAAATGAACAGGCTGCCTATGCAATGTATGGACATGGTGGGTCCTCCAAAGTGACAAATGCTTGTGGCAACTACTGTACTTTAGTTTTGACTAGTACAAAAGGGTGACTTTTTTTCTAAATCAGACAACCCCTT
The DNA here is from genome assembly GCA_900303285.1 of Rhinella marina. Taxonomy (NCBI): domain Eukaryota; kingdom Metazoa; phylum Chordata; class Amphibia; order Anura; family Bufonidae; genus Rhinella; species Rhinella marina. The sequence goes on along the minus strand of ONZH01001484.1, from coordinate 302,292 downwards.
TAAATAGTTGTAAGAAATAACTCATTCGATAATATATCAATGAATATATATGTAGCAAACAGCATAATTGCAGGCAGCTAAGCCTGCACACGTTTATAAGCACAATAAAATACTTGTTCCTTTAGTTTCAAGCGAGAGCTAAAAACAGTAGGCAAACAATAATAATACAGAGTCCAAAGCGCGGTCCATGTAGTAGACACCATAAATATAATGAGACATAGCAATAAAAATTTCTTAAAGAGTACCTGTCACTGCTTTATGAGTGAGAATCAATGATCACACGCAATATATTCTCTCGGGGGTATTCAATTCAATGATTTCATGCTGTTTCTCTATTCCTTGGTGGGCTATTTTTCAAGAAATGTAATTAGGTGTAAAGTCTTAGGGGCCTTACTTATTTCTCAGCATGCCTATAAGGTGGAGCTAAGATGGGTTGGCCACCAATCAGATTTTACCACTTTCAGTTACTTTATAGCCCCAACATTAAAGGGGTTTTCTCGGAGGATAGGTCATCAATATCTAATTGGTGGAGGTCCAACACCCGGCATTCCTGCCAATCACCTGCTCGAAGAGGCAGTGGATCTCCAGGGACCACTGCAGCCTCTTCGTAGTGGACCAAGCACAGTGCTGTCCATTGTATGGTGGCTGTGCTTGGTATTGCAGCTCAGGCCTGTCCACTGATTACATGACGTCACTGGCCTAGGAAGAGGCTGCAGCGCTCACCGGAGTGCCACAGATTCTTCAGACAATTGATTGGAGGGGGTGTAGGGATATGGTTCCCAACCAATCAGATATTGATGACTTATCCTGGAGGTAGAGATGAGCGAATCTATTCGTCGATTTGTTGATTCGTATTGAATCTTGGAAATTTTCTGCTGCAAAGCGAATGCGAATATTAGTTGATTCGCTCTGTTAAGATTCGAAAATGTTCCTAAGGCTTTCTACGCATTCGCTATGTACTTGTCCGATCAATTGTACGCCAATGCTACGTATAAGTTACTCTATACGCTGCTGCGTACGAATTCAAGTAATTAGCTAACTTTTACTGTTAGTTCGTTATTTGTGCGCAAAAGCCCGGGAAGAAAGCGGTCACCTGACCTAGTGGGCAGGGCTTGCTCTGATTGGCTCAGGCTCGGTAAGCCAGTGACGCATCACTTCTGCTGTGACTGCTGAGACGAGCAGAAGCACTGTGTGTGAAGTTCTGAGACACTGAGACCTGTGTTGTTGAAATTGGGGTGTAATTGTTCTGGGAATCCATATTACACTTAAGGGATACTGCAGGGCAAGTGCACGGCTAGTAATTAATCAGGCAGGGAGAGAGAGAGACAGGGAGAGAGATAGGGAGAGAGACAGAGAGACAGGGACAAAGACAAAGACCAGCTGCAGGGCAACAGAGTGAATTGAAAAATTTCAGGAATGGATAAGCAAAAGGGGTTCAGTTCCAGCCAGACCTCGAGTACCAAAGGACCTGTAGCCGGAGCTTCTGCTTGTAGTATTCGCAATACTTAGCCGGTGTTCCACCGGACTAACCCATCGAGGCGCAAAATTGTGGTGGAGGAGAAAGTGGATGAGGTAGTGGAGTGAATGGCACGCTCATCTCAGTCTCAGCTGGATGATCTGCTGTCATCTGCTGATACAGTATCCATATGTAGCCAGGGGTCAGACTCAGAACGTTCCTCCTGCTCCACCATTCCTCTCCAGCAAAGCCGTCATTTTCATACGCAATTTGTACGCTCATGCGTACGTGTTCAAAGAAGTTACGTACCTTTTAAAACTGAACGTTCATTATTAGTGCGCGAATGTTCGCTAAACGCCACATAATAACGTATATTTTGTACGCAGATTTAACGAATATATTCATCAAATATACGAATCTTATGAAAAGTTTGACGAATGTTCGGCAAATAAAATTTTGAATGATTCGCTCATCTCTGCCTGGAGGTAGGATTATATTTTACTCTCAAAAAACCTGTTTAAAGGGTGCCACAATGGGAATTTTTCACTAATCCACAGGAAAGGTGATACATTGCTGATCATTGGAGACCCTATTGCCGGGACCCTCACTAATTACTAGAACCTAAGAGGGTCTATGGGGCTGGACCCTCATAGATGTTTAATGGAACAGCAGGGTGCAAGCAGCCGCTCCATTTGTTATGGTCATGCAGTGAGGATTAGCTGTGGGCTAGAGACCCCAATTCCACTGAATGGTGAGGGCCTCAGCAGAGGGTTCCCCAGTGTTCAGACATTTATCACCTATTCTGTGGATACATGATCAATGTTCACTATAGCAAACCCCTTTAAATGGCACAGAGGCTTGACCATAGTTTACAGTGGAGTGCAATCAAAATGGGTTAGGCCCAAATTTTATTCTGCCTATGGACAACTACCCCACAAAGGGGTAGTCTGAGATTGAGAAACTTGAGAACCTGCAAACAATAGAAAAATAATAGTAGTTACTTCCTCCATTGTACTGAGAAGGTCCCAATGATATTGCATCCAGAGGCCGTCATCCAATTGCTGTAGGCCACATTGAAACTGAGTTCATATTGAAGTAACATCCCTCAACGGTCAGTGGACCACATTAAGTCACTATGGACACAATGTCACCAAGACCTAGTCAACCCACGAAATGGAAGAAGATCAGCAATGGACACCAGTAGAAGAATTCCAACACTGAGTCCCATATATTATTTTTGGCTTTGAAAATTGTCCAGATCTTGGACCCATTCACATTCAATTGGAAGTTCTACAAGTCCTTCATGATCTCCAATCAGTTTAGTCGCCCCCAAGCTGCCATCAAGAGACAGAACAAAAATATTCTGAGCTATTTCAGGTTGATATTTTAACTTGAGGTTATAAGGTTTGTGAAACGAAATATTCGAAAAAAAGGTTAGTTAATCAATCTTCACTTCTAATCCAGCACATAAAACGGCTTCTGTCTGACTTGTGGACTGTGTACCTCGGCCAACCCTTTTTTGTACTGATTTAATTGCAGCTAGTCAGACAGTTGGGCTCTTCTTCTAATTTTTTAAGTGTACATCAAACGCAAAGGGTGATAAAATATATGGTGCATATGTTATAAATACTTAAAATGTAGAATTATGGTAATTAACAGGCCTTTAACTGCTCCTATATTGCCTTGCTCTATTTGTAAATGTTTTCCAGTTGACGAGCACCGTGTTAGATACACGAAACCTTTCACACTGCTCTAGAGCGGGTATATATGGCATAAGCCGTAAAGAACACATGTGTGCTAAGTTATGTCAAGCTTGATGATGGCTGTCTTCACCCGGAGTTCATTCAGAGCACAGCAAGGGGCAATGCATACTGACACCCAGTTGATCATAGACACCGGTAGCCTTTCAAAGCTGGGCCTCGTAGTTCCTGAAGTTGTGACCTGTCACCACCGCTACTAAAATGGTCTTTAAGACTGTTGGTGTAGAGCTCACGTAGTGGAACCATTCTTTGGAAAAACGTTAATTCTTCCAGTAATTTTTACTAATTAGTGACTTCAGAAAAATAACTGGTTGAGTTCCTTGTCCGAATATATTGTGAAACCCTTTCAACAAGACCATGGACCAGAACTGAAACAAAAGCTCACTAGGCTGGAGTAACTCAAATGTCCTTTGCAATATTGGCTGCCATAAAAGAAAGGATTGAGATAGAATTAACCAAATCAACTGAACCAAATCTTCTCGTCAATGAAGTAGTGGTGGGATTGGTTGGACAGTAGGAATTTAAAAAAGCAACAAAGAGCAAGAACCTTTGGTAAGTCCATCATTTGTTATGGCGTGCTAAGGCTGACCATACACATTGGATCTCATCTCTTTTGACCCCTTCCATCCACATACGGCTAGGCCAAGCATGTATGTGTGGTGAACAAGGAAGTTGGGTGGTGTTGGCAGACACTTCTGGTGGCAGCTTATCTTCTTGAGAACAAAAGGATCGGGCAGTTGAAATCTAACTTTCCTATCCTTACCTCACCCAGCATCTGCTGTCCAAGGATAGTCCGGAGGTCTTTAAGACACCTGACTACATTAGATGTCTGGCTGGTCTGCCAAATCAGTGGGTTTGGCTGACATTTATCTAATGCACATGGCCATCTTAAGGCTTCTTTCACATTAGCGTTATTGCTGGATCCGGCAGGGTCCAGCAATAACGCTTCCGTTACTGATAATACAACCATGTGAATCCGTAAAGAACGGATCCGGTTGTATTATCTTTAACATCGCTGGGACGGATCCGTCATGAACTCCATTGAAAGTCATCCTACTGTGTCACACCGAATGGATCCGTCCCCATTGACTTGCATTGGGGGTCATGACGGATCCGTCTTGGTGCGGATGCCCAGACCGGAGAGCAAGCAGCAGCATGTTGCGGTTTGCTTCCCGGTCTGGAGACGCAAGTGAACTGAACGGAATGCATTTAGGAGCACTCCGTTATCTTTAGTTCAGTTTTGTTCTCATTGACAATGAATGGGGGCAAAACTGAAGATTTTTTTTTCAGTATTGAGTTCCGTCATAGGGAAAAAGGAAACGCTAGTGTGAAACTAGCCTAAGAGTTTCTGACTAAAGTCTACGTAATTTTTATGTTGTGATCATGTAAATGAGCATGTTTTTATAACTTTATGGCTTACCAATTGAGTCATAGGGTGGAGCTACATAAAACTTCTTTGGTTCAACAGTTTTGATAGCACCTTCTGCAGGACAGTAGGAATCATGAGAAATATGTGGATTTTTTTCACCTCATGCCTTTATATTTTGATACTTGAACACCTAATAAAGGTTGAGTGCACCTTGGGGCATTTCAGGTCACTTTGTGAGTTCCTATAAACTGAGAATGTTGCATGCAACCAGGGCACAAAAAGTCTACGTTTAGCTCCAGGTTAAATCTGGCCATAGATGACCTCATATCAATGGAGACATCTCAACTGGATTTTCACCTATCTGACCTCATGATTCTGTTGAGATAAGCAACCGTTGTGTGGCCTGAAGCCACTATCTCCCTCTCAGTTTGGGTGGACATATTATTGGGAGGGCTCAAAGAAGGATCATTCGCTGACTCCTCTCTTAGGCCTTCTTTACATGGCAGGGCCAGATGAACATAGTCTTTTTGAGAGTAAACTTGAACAGTATTACGGTGGTATTCGTTCATAGTAGTAAGGCTTCTGTAGGCAAGTAGCACCACAGAGAAAAATCTGATGGAGCTTGCCATAATGTTTTTCTGTTACCGTACAGATACAGTATGCCACCAAGGACCTCTACGGGTGGTATGTTAAGGCTCCTTGTATCTCTGAGCTTGAATGGAGCTGGGACACTTCTGTAGGCACAAGCACCTATATCTATGTACGGAAGACTATGCCTTCATGAAGCTGCATTATTTATTAGCTCTCTAATGTCCATATACCTGCAGACACTGAGGCCCATCAACGTAGAACGTCCAGGTGCAAAGGAATATCTCTATAGAGAACATATTACAAAATAATTTATATGAACCATTCGGGAGAATTACGAATAGTTTAAATCCAATCCAACTCGAAAATCTCAAATTTCTCAAAAAATTCCAAGGTCTCTCATTCTATGCACACTATACCGTACAATCTCACTTCGGGAAAAAACAAAACAAAACTGCTTTGTGTCATGTGTAGGATTAGTGTCACATACATTTCTCCAGATTAAAGAAACCTTCATATCCCGTTTTGAGAAGACGCCAAGTAAAAGTAGAGGGAACATGGACACAATCAGAGTTAATGAGAACGTTTGTATTCATCTGTGACGTTCCCACCGCTGCGACAATGTAACATTTTTTTTTTTTGCCTTTGTCTTTCGGGTGACATTCATAGAGGAAAAGACGCAACTTCGATAATTAAGCCCTTATCTGGCTCTCTCTTTGCAGGTTTGTTTTTCATAGGATTTGTTGGACGCTAGCGATATCAATTTTAATGAAGGAAACAATAGACGAGGGATGAGCGGCAATTGGCTGCGGCAGCATCTAGGAGGATACAAACCGCACGTGGTGCATGCTTTATTTTTATCATTATTATGTTAAATATGTTTGTAATGCTGACATGACATAGCAACTGGGATCCAAGTCAGCGTTTCAGTAACAGGGCTTAATCTCCATTTCACTCTAATTTACGGCTCAGAGGATCTATTAGTGTTAGTAATGTGTTTTAGACACTTTAGACTTGAGTTGCCATTAGTTTTTGACAGCATAAGCCACCTTAAAGGGGTAGCCCCATCTCAACATTTATGGCATATCTCTAGGCTAGGCCACTAATGCCACAAAAATCTGGTTCGGGGACCTGCTCCTATCTCCAAAATGGGGACAAAGGACGACACATCCTCTCCATTGACGGTGTTGGCTCGGAGCTCCCATAGCAGTGATCAAAGGATGGCCGCACATGCGTGGTTGCTCTCTCTTCACTTCTAGGCCCTCGTTCTGGAAATAGGAGTGGGCCCCAGAGGTGGGATATGCACCTAGTTGCCATTTGTGGCATATACCAGTGATGTTAAGATAGAGCAACCATTTTAAAGGGGTTGTTCCATCATAATAACTGATTGGAGGAGAGGGAACTCTGACGGCTGGGACCCAAACCTTTTACTTGAATGGGCCTACTTGAATCCCCATGAGTAATTGGAGTAATGGTCAAGCATTCTTGCTGCTGCTCCATTTATCTGTATGGGACTGCTGGAGATAGACTAGCGCTTTACTCAGCTTCTCTCACTAGTCCAGCAGAATTGAAAGGAGTGGTGGTGCACATGCAATACCATCTCTCCATTCATTCAGGAGACTCATAGACCCTTGTACTTATAATCATTGGGGTCCCAGCAGTCAGATCCCCACTATGCACTTTCTTATCACCCATCCTATGGATTTGTGATAAGTTCATATGGTTGGATAACCTTTTTATAGGAGTTTATTTTAAAAAGCTGCTTCCTTACGTCTCTGCTCAGAACCCCACTCTAACACAGAGCAAGGAACTGCTAATAGGCGTTAGAAGCGCCACATGTAATACCACAATTCCCCTGTAGTGGCCGCTGCAGGGGAATTCAGCAGCTGGTGGTAACTTCCTCTTGCAACAACAGGTGTTACCTGGAAATCATGTAAGCTGGACTTGCAGTAATGATGACTTTCATGCTAAAGGGGTTGTCTATGATGAGATAAGCCCCCACCATTTGTCAATGGACTAATGAGACAATTAATGTAGCACCAAATGTAGCACATGGAGCCCATCACATACAGTGGTGTACATAGAAGAAATGGGGCCCAAAAGCAAAGACCAACTTGGGCTCCCTATTGTGGTACCATGTTTTGCCATAATCACTTCCTTATTTGCTAATAATGAAGTTCCTCTGGGGAGGGGAGTTCTAGACAGATTATTGCCACCCATTAGCAAAGAGACTGGGACCAATCAGGACAGGAGCTTCAAAAGGGTTCCCATAGATGTCAGATGATCTGCCTCTATGTTATGGTGCCATTGGCTACATACTATCTTTGGCTTAACTCATGACATAGTGAGGTTATCAAAGTTTAGTGTTCCCCTATGTGGTGCATCTCTATTGAGCCAAGATGTGATTGTTAAACTTGGAATAGGCCTCGTTCCATCATAACCATCAGCAAATGGTCAGTTACTGATGAGTATGGTCTTTTCTCCATCCCTTGGGTCAAGTCTCCTTTTCATCAAGCCTCCTAGTACTTTACATCTCTCTGTCCTTCACACTTAGCTTTTCTATCACTAACGTCTGCTCACCTGTAAAGGTGCCCAAAAACATCAGAATAACATCTGCTGAACCTATCAGTTGCAGCTGAACCAGCGGACTATCTGATATATACGGGGACCTCCCAACTGTTTCATAAGAGATGATGCCAGAGGTAAGAAGCATCAGTAATGTTGAATTTTGACACCCGATCTTTTTGTTCATGGGGTAAGACACTACCAGAGATGTCTAGCAGTGGCTCACTCCCCTCAACGCCTGGAGAACAATGCATTCTTATTCAAGAGGCAGGTCAACAGATATTCAAGGGGTATGGGCACTCTTAGCTGGGAAGCTTGCTACCCTAGCAGTTATGGTAGGCCCATATTTCGGTGCATATGACCAAACCATCGAATTACGCCAGGTTGTACTGGCAAAACCTACCAATAAAACAAAAAATTGGTGCACAACTTTTGTAAATTGCTTGCCTCTAAAACCCCAGCCAAAACTATCATAGGTTTCAGGCTCGATGAATATGGTGTAGATGGCCAGAAATTTGACCCTACTGCAATGTTATCCAGTAACTTTGCATATGTTTTTTCTTTTCACTAGTTGTGTGTATGTACCGTAGCCTGTTGCTTTAGAACATAGTCTTCTGTGTTACGTTTGATGAAATGCTTTTTATAGACCAGTTTGGGTAGCAGTAAATGCTTGTCTATGTACCTGTTAAATGAAGCCAATAGTTCTTGGATTGAAGCAGAAGGAGATTTAAGCAGATTGAAGCATTAGTACCAAGGGCAGCCCGTTATTTTACAGGGGAAGCCCAGAACATGAATTTCTGTTTAAACTTGTCTGGTCATTGTGGAGTGATGCCAGAGTCCTCCAGTAATCCCGGTCCTCAAAATGATTGATGTAGCCTAAATATATTTCTGCATCAACCGAGCCTATGTTAATTATAAGCCTATGCAATCACAGTTTCCACTACAGGGGTTGTCCAGCAAGCGATCAAGTTATCTACAGTGCCACCAAAGGAAAAATGAAGCATTACATGTACTCCTTTAAAATGTATAGACTGTGCATGCCAGCAATGTATGCATGGAAGAGCCATGTCCTCCAAGACAAAAACACACTTTGTAGGTGTTGTGTGCTGTCGAACACAAGTACAAGTACTTGTCGAACACAAGTAGTACTCCAGAATGAGGTCCCCCTTCTACTAACCCACTTAAATCGGGCTTCTACATTGTTTAATATTAGAAAAGGAACAAAGGCTAGAAATGTATTACTAAGAAGCAAAGAGTGTGGACCCAGTTTTCTTGGGTAATGAACAAGTTCCCTTTTACAGACCACCCTGGCCATCCGTTAAATGTCTGTTCGGGAACCATCACTGATGATGGAGCTTCCTGACTACATGTACAGGAAATGTTCATGGAGAGATGCTTTCTGGAGGCTTCTCAGAGGCTTCGGTGGTGCTCGGGGGATTTTCCAGTTCTTTTGAGAGTCTGCAAAGTCTCCCCCTTTTTTTTAGTGTTTCTGGAGAATGTTTATTAGTATTATTATTTGAAAGCCTAAGGCTATTTTCACACTAGCGTTCCTTTATTCCGGTATTGAGCTCCGTCATAGGGGCTCAATACCGGAAAAAAACGCTTTAGTTTTGTCCCCATTCATTGTCAATGGGGACAAAACTGAACTGAAGACAACGGAATGCTCCTGAAAGCATTCCGTTCCGTCTTCAGACCGGAGAACAAACCGCAGCATGCTGCGGTTTGCTCTCCGGTCCAGGCATCTGCACCAAGACGGATCCGGAATGACCCCCAATGCAAGTCAATGGGGACGGATCCGTTTGGTGTGACACACCAGTAATCCGGATCTATCCTCCATTGACTTGCAATGGGGGGGTCATTCTGGATCTGGCTACAGAAATACATACATACATACATACACACACATACACACAAACAAATACATACTCACATACTCCAGCCAGGGACGCCGGCAGCATGTCTTCACGCGCCTCCTGCGCGCAGGTATGGCGTTTCCCACTGCGCCCAGCAGAGGGCGCTGTGGGGAATCGTCATCACTGCGCGCAGGAGGCGCATGAAGACGCGCTGCCGGCGTCCCTGGCTGGAGTATGTAAGTATGTATGTGTTTGTATGTGTGTATGTATGTTTGTCTGTGTCTTGTCCCAATGTCTATGTCAACATGTGTGGGGCCAGAGCGCTGCTCCGGCTCCACACATGTATCAGCGGCAGTACGGATCCGTCGGCACCCTTTAAGTGCCGGATCCGTGCAGCCGCTAGTGTGAAAGAGGCCTTAGCCTCTTTGGATTGCTGGTGATATCTGTTGGTTCAATTGTTCATATCTACAAGATAAAATCTAAAAAGTCTGACAAGAACAAAACAACTACACTCAGCCTAGTGCATGGATTTAGAGGGTGGAACATGGTCAGTGACATAACTATGGGGCCCCATAGCAAGATTTGGAATTGTAAAATATGAAAAGCTTATTATTATTTTGATCTCAGTAATGCACAAAGATAATGGACACAGTGATATCACAGTATAGATGTAATGCACACAGCGATGTCACAGTACAGGATCATGCCCACAGTGATGTCACAGTACAGGTATAATGCACAAAGTAATGTCAAAGTACAGAGATAATACACACAATGATGTCCCAGTACAGGGATAATAAACACAGTGATGTCACAGTACAGAGATAATAAACACAGTGATGTCACAGTCCAGGGATAATAAACACAGTAATGTCACAGTCCAGGGATAATAAACACAGTGATGTCACAGTACAGAGATAATAAACACAGTGATGTCGCAGTACAGAGATAGTAAACACAGTAATGTCATAGTATAGAGATAATAAACCCAGTGATGTCACAGTAGAGGCATAATAAACACAGAGATGTCACAGTACAGAGATAATAAACACAGTGATGTCACAGTACAGGGATAATAAACACAGTGATGTCACAGAGGGAAAACAGGATGTCACAGTTAGGATAATAACACAGTGATGTCACAGTACAGGATAATAAACACAGTGATGTCACAGTCCAGGGATAATACACACAGTGATGTCACAGTACAGAGATAATAAACACAGAGATGTCACAGTACAGGGATAATAAACACAGTGATGTCACAGTACAGAGATAATAAACACAGTGATGTCACAGAACAGGGATAATAAACACATCGATGTCACAGTACAGCGATAATAAACACAGTGATGTCACAGAACAGGGATAATAAACACAGTGATGTCACAGAACAGGGATAATAAACACAGTGATGTCACGGTGCAGAGATAATAAACACAGTGATGTCACAGTACAAGGATAATAAACACAGTGATGTCACAGTACAGAGATAATAAACACAGTGATGTCACAGTACAGAGATAATAAACACAGTGATGTCACAGTACAGGGATAATAAACACTGCGATGTCACAGTACAGGGATAATAAACACAGTGATGTCACAGTACAGGGATAATAAACATAGCGATGTCACAGTACAGAGATAATAAACACAGTGATGTCACAGTACAGAGATAATAAACACAGTGATGTCACAGAACAGGGATAATATACACAGTAATGTCACAGTACAGGGATAATAAACACAGTGATGTCACAGTACAGGAATAATAAATATAGTAATGTCACGGTACAGAGATAATAAACACAGTGATGTCACAGTACAGAGATAATAACACAAGGATGTCACAGTACAAGGATAATAAACACGTTGATGTCACAGTACAAAGATAATACACACAGCGATGTCACAGCACAGAGATAATAAACACAGTGATGTCACAGAACAGGGATAATAAACACAGCGATGTCACAGTACAGGGATAATAAACACAGTGATGTCACAGTACAGGGATAATAAACACAGCGATGTCACAGTACAGAGATAATAAACACAGTGATGTCACAGTACAGAGATAATAAACACAGTGATGTCACAGAACAGGGATAATATACACAGTAATGTCACAGTACAGGGATAATAAACACAGTGATGTCACAGTACAGAATAATAAACATAGTGATGTCACGGTACAGAGATAATAAACACAGTGATGTCACAGTACAGGGATAATAAAACACAGTGATGTCACAGTACAGGATAATAAACACAGTGATGTCACAGTACAAAGGGATAATAAACACAGTGATGTCACAGTACAGGGATAATAAACACAGTGATGTCACAGTACAAGGATAATAAACACAGTGATGTCACAGTACAGAGATAATAATAAAACACAGTGATGTCACAGTACAGAGATAATAAACACAGTGATGTCACAGTACAGAGATAATAAACACAGTGATGTCACAGTACAGAGATAATAAACACAGTGATGTCACAGTACAGAGATAATAAAACACAGTGATGTCACAGTACAGAGATAATAAAACACAGTGATGTCACAGTACAGGATAATAAACATAAGTGATGTCACAGTACAAGAGATAATAAAACACAGTGATGTCACAGTACAGAGATAATAAACAACAGTTATGTCACAGTACAGAGATAATAAACACAGTGATATCACAGTACAGGGATAATAAACACAGTTATTTCACAGTACAGAGATAATAAACACAGTGATGTCACAGTACAGAGATAATAACACAAGGATGTCACAGTACAGAGATAATAAACACAGTGATGTCACAGTACAGAGATAATAACACAAGGATGTCACAGTACAGGGATAATAAACATGTTGATGTCACAGTACAAAGATAATACACACAGCGATGTCACAGCACAGAGATAATAAACACAGTGATGTCACAGTACAGAGATAATACACACAGCGATGTCACAGTACAGAGATAATAAACACAGTGATGTCACAGTACAGAGATAATACACACAGCGATGTCACAGTACAGAGATAATAAACACAGTGATGTCACAGTACAGGGATAATATACACAGTAATGTCCCAGTACAGAGATAGTAAACACTGATGTCACAGTACAGAGATAACAAACACAGTGATGTTACAGTACATGGATAATAAACGCAGTGATGTCACAGTACAGAGATAATAAACACAGTGATGTCACAGTATAGAGATAATACACACAGCGATGTCACAGTACAGAGATAATAAAACACAGTGATGTCACAGTACAGAGATAATACACACAGCGATGTCACAGTACAGAGATAATAAACACAGTGATGTCACAGTACAGGGATAATATACACAGTAATGTCCCAGTACAGAGATAGTAAACACTGATGTCACAGTACAGAGATAATAAACACAGTGATGTCACAGTACAGGGATAATAAACACAGTAATTTCACAGTACAGAGATAATAAACACAGTGATGTCACAGTACAGAGATAATAAACATAGTGTTGTCACAGTACAGAGATAATAAACACAGTGATGTCACAGTACAGAGATAATAAACACAGTGATGTCACAGTACAGAGATAATAAACATAATGATGTCACAGTACAAGGATAATAAACACAGTGATGTCACAGTACAGAGATAATAAACACAGTGATGTCACAGTACAGAGATAATAAACACAGTGATATCACAGTACAGGGATAATAAACACAGTTATGTCACAGTACAGAGATAATAAACACAGTGATGTCACAGTACAGAGATAATAACACAAGGATGTCACAGTACAGAGATAATAAACCACAGTGATGTCACAGTACAGAGATAATAACACAAGGATGTCACAGTACAGAGATAATAAAACACAGTGATGTCACAGTACAGAGATAATAAAACAAGGATGTCACAGTACAGAGATAATAAACACAGTGATGTCACAGTACAGGGATAATAAACATGTTGATGTCACAGTACAAAGATAATACACACAGCGATGTCACAGCACAGAGATAATAAACACAGTGATGTCACAGTACAGAGATAATACACACAGCGATGTCACAGTACAGAGATAATAAACACAGTGATGTCACAGTACAGAGATAATACACACAGCGATGTCACAGTACAGAGATAATAAACACAGTGATGTCACAGTACAGGGATAATATACACAGTAATGTCCCAGTACAGAGATAGTAAACACTGATGTCACAGTACAGAGATAACAAACACAGTGATGTTACAGTACATGGATAATAAACGCAGTGATGTCACAGTACAGAGATAATAAACACAGTGATGTCACAGTATAGAGATAATACACACAGCGATGTCACAGTACAGAGATAATAAACACAGTGATGTCACAGTACAGAGATAATACACACAGCGATGTCACAGTACAGAGATAATAAACACAGTGATGTCACAGTACAGGGATAATATACACAGTAATGTCCCAGTACAGAGATAGTAAACACTGATGTCACAGTACAGAGATAATAAACACAGTGATGTCACAGTACAGGGATAATAAACACAGTGATGTCACAGTACAGAGATAATGAACACAGTGATGTCACAGTACAGGGATAATGAACACAGTGATGTCACAGTACAGGGATAATGAACACAGTGATGTCACAGTACAGGGATAATGAACACAGTGATGTTATACTCCAGTGATGGTGCAAACTCACTGTACTGATTCCCCCATCTCCTGTTCCAGCGCTTCTTGGTCCCTGGCAATACACAGGAAGTGACTACTCAGCCAATCACTACCAGCAACAGGGACCCACCTCAGTTGGTGAAGTAGAGAATGGAAAGTTTCAGATTGGGAGTGGTGAGTGACCTACTGGCCCACCAGAGAAGGGCTGGAGGGCTCACCAGTGTACCAGGGAATCCTCCAGTGGGCACAGGCTCTGATACCATAGTGGGCCCTAAAGGACCAAGAGAAAAAAAAACATCATGTGCCACCAGAGTCCATTTATTTGATTCAAAACCTGTTAGACATCATTGATATTATGGTTGGGCCCTGAGAATAAGTTGCCCTGATGGATCAATGGAACCATAGTCCAACTCTGCAGCAGAGTACCCGATGATCCACCAGTAGTCCCAGACCCTGACCTTATAATGTTCCCCAGTGGTTCAGTAGAAGACTACCCAATTTGGAGATATCCTTGGATCCAGTCATTAACCACTATGGTCTATTTCTTATGGGTTGATCAGAAATAATCTGGTGCTCTGGGCATAATTAACAGTGAATGTAGACATCAGAATCATCTCCTCTGGTGGACCAGTCCGACACTGACCACCTATCTCTTCTCGTGGCCTTTCTCGTCCAGCTCTTCAGAGTAAATGCTCCATTTTTTTTGCTCCATTTTCTCCTACTGACTTCCTTTCATCTATATTATTCCGAAATTGGACCTCTGTAGCTTTAAAGCTCAACGCCTGGCCTTTATCTGGGAATTGTCACTCGTCTATCATGTGTTTAGTGGAGCCTCATTCAGCTCTCAGATGAAGAAATATTCATTCCGAGGGGATTAGCTTTCCTTTTTACAAAATGAAATAGAAAAAGTTAGCAGGACGATCAGCTGAAGGATATTAAACAAGAACTTGTGAGGTTTTAGCAAAATGTCATTTTTATGATAAATACGGCTCTCGATCTGAAGTCTCTTGTTAATTAACCCCCAAAGCCGTGGGAGGCATTGTGGTGGAAGGAATCCCATTCAGGTCGTGATTGTATCGGCACATGCAAGGTATTCTGGGGGCCCGCAGAAGATAAAGGGCAGGGCTCGGAGTTTCTTAAGCCGTGGCAGTGATTGCTGAACTGGAATGTGCTCTAAGCCAGGGGAAAGGGAAAATTGTCCCGCACGCTGGGCATGAACGCCTGCAGCTCTGCTTTGGAAAATCATTTGCTACGAATACATACCTTAAACATGCTCCATTGTCTTATCATCTGCTGCAAATTTCGCAGGCATTTTTTTGCCACACTGGTTAAGTGAAGTTATCTTGAAGCTCCTGGCCCCAAGTGTCATCTTTTGGCTCCAAGGCCAAGGTGCACCAACTACCGACCTGACCCCCTTCAGCTACACAGTCTAGGACAGATTAAATGTTAAAGGGATTTTAAGGGTCTAGCCTCAGCCTAGTGGAGGGGAGGGGGGTTACCACTCTCAATCAGCCTTTTGAAGAAGCTTCTGAGCTCCAGTGAACACTGCGACCTCTTCCTAAGACAGTGATGTCACCATTGTTGATGACATGACCAATGTGCAGCGCAGTCTCATTCAAATGAATGGGCCTAGGCTGCAATACCAAGCACAGTCACTATACAATGTGTGGCGCTGTGCTTGGTAGGCTGTGCGAAGGTTTACCAGAGCACCACGGCCTCTTCAAACAGCTGATTGGGAGTTGGACCCCCACTGATCTGATACTGATGAAAATATATCAAGTTAATTTAGGATAGGGTATACAATAAGTGCTGGCCATGTAGTAAATAAGTGACTCATGGTCATCATCAGAGCAGCTTTCTGATATCTATTAGATTGCTTGAGACTGACTGAGATAATCAAAGGGGTGTTCCAGAATTTCATTGTTGATGGTCTATCCTCAGAAAAGGTCATCAATATCAGATCCAGGAGGGGGGTCCAAATTTCAGCTGTTTGAAGAGGACACTACACTCCATTGAGCTCTGCGGCCTCTCTAAGCCAGTAATTCCTCAGTCATTCAGGTGACCTGGGCTGCAATTCGAAGTACAGCCTCTATACAATGGCATGATGGGTGAGCGGTGTGGCTGTTTAAAACAGCTGATCAGTGCTGGTGCCACGTGTCGGATCCCCCATCGATTAGATATTGATGATCAGCCTGAGGACAGGTCATCAATATTCTACTCCTGGAAAACCCCTTTAATACTATGGCTCTAAGTTACTGGTAGATTGGATAGAGAGACTGATGGCAATTGACATTTTTTCATGATTGCTGGACTATCTATGGTGTATTGGGATCTCCTAAATCTTCCTTAGATGCTGGCGGAAAGATGATGGGTTTTAAAATACCTGATCCTTGTACCCGCAATCAGTTAGGCAGTGGCTTGTTTGCCTATCCCATTGATGATGTTGGAAGAAATAGCCTCAGTGGGGAGTGGTAAGAGGGGGGCTATGTACTGTTTCTGCGCAGGAGCCCTCTGCTGTTTGTTGCTGATTGGTGGCAGCTGTACAGTTGGGGGGCACAACCAGTGTGACCCCATCTATTACTAGAGCATAGTGGAGGAGGAATGAGGATAATCATCTGTTGCTGTGCTCATCTTATTCCATGAGACGGCATGGAGGATCATTTATAAATAATTACTTGGAAATTTTTCAACTTACCTCCTACTTGCTATCCTGAGTCCTCCAGATATTTCTATTGGTAAACAGACAAAGCACAGGAATCGTTTCACACGGCATAAATGGTATGCCTTCTAAATAGTTCCGAATATCTGATAATCCGGCATTTATTTGAACCCATAAATGACATTTTAATATGCCTGTATTGGATAATATTGATAGATAGATAGATAGATAGATAGATAGATAGATAGATAGATACTGTACATAGATATGGGATATATATGGGATAGATATTAGATAGAATAGATAGGAGATAGATTAAATAGCTAATCGATAGATATTGTATAGATATTAAATAGACAGATAATAGATAGATAGATAGATAGATAGATAGATAGATAGATAGATAGATAGTACATATTAGATACTGTAGATAGATATGGGATAGGTAGATAGATAGATTAAATAGCTAATAGATAGAAATTATATAGATATTAAATAGATACATAGATAGATAGATAGATAGATAGATAGATAGATAGATAGATAGATAGACAGTAGACATGACTATTGCTCATGTGGGGGACATGTTATGATGAAGTGATGGTAGAAGAAGCTGCTGATTTTCCCATATACAGTAACTAGCTGACTCCCTTCTACCTGACAAATAGAGTTTTTGTAAACTGAATCCGTTCTTTCAGTGTCTACATTTCATTACATTTATGGCACAAAATCGGTAACCATTCCAGATGGAGAATTTAAAGCCGTAGCGGGTTGAAAATGTATATATTACATGGGTCGGATCTATTAACCAAGGAATGAGTCAGAAGAAGGAGAGGCGAACACAAGGGAGGTCATGAGTCAGACCTCAGGACACATGTGGGGAGAGGCAGCCTTAATGAAGAAATCTTCAGGGAAAAATGGTTTCAAGACGAGCAGATGCGGGCGGCTGGTGTAGTCATCAGTGCAAAACTGCAGCCCTAAGCAGCAAGCACTCAAATCTGATCACAAACATCTCCAAAGAAAATCCTACAGACCAAAGATGGACGTGAGGCTCCTGGTCCCCAGTTCCCTATTCTTAGGTACCTAGAACCAGCCCTGGGCCTCACATGGATCCAGAGATCTCCCCATTCATTGCTCTACTTGCTCTGCTAGAATTATTTCAAGCTGGCAGCTCAGGGGTGTGACCTCTCTCAGGGGGCATATCCCTTCTGCTACAGTTCCGTCCCTATCACAGGTCTGAACTGTGTCCTTTCTCAGAGGCGTGTTCTTTCTTCACTGGTGTGTCCTTTCTGCCACAGCTCCCTCCCTGTAACTGTCACTGCTTTTAACAGTAGGTACAGCTGGTGGCATTTGAAGGATGAAACTGAGCATGTGCGACCACTTCAGTGAGATTGACAGAATAAAAAGGAACAGAACAAACAGCAGGTGGCGCTATACAGATATAATCTTTAAATAACCCAGTGTCTATACTGAATTTTTTTATTACAAAAGTAGTCAAATTCAGAAGCTGATTTGTATAATGTAGAATATTTTTTGTTGGACAACCCTTTTAACTTTTTAAAATCAGTTTATGCCATAGATAACGATTGGAATGGTTACAGATTATTTTTTTTAAGTTAATAGTATACAATTTAATATCCAGCATGTGAAATTTTCTCTACATAAAATCCGTTGACCCCTCTCAAGGAATCAAGAAGACAACCTCTAAATCTTGAATACATCAAAGCAACAAGACTCGACCATTGCATCTCATCTTAGGTCATCTCGGAGCATTGTGTCAGCAGTGACGTGAGGTGTCAAGCAGCATAGGATGCCAATAGGGCCGCATTGTAGTAGCACCACAATTTATCTGTAGCCCCACCATGGTCTAAATGAAACATTAAAGGGGTTGTCCCACGAAAAATATTCTACAGTTTTCAAACCAGCTCCTGGATCTGAATTATTTTGTAATTGCATGTAATTAAAAATTTGTGTAGCCGCTGAGTTATTCAATAAAATGCATCTGTATAGCACCACCTGTTGTTATTGTTCTTATTTCTTTGTCCTGCTCACTAAGATGGTCGCACATGCTCAGTTTCATCCCTCAACAGCCTCCTGAGCTGTGATAGGGAGACAGCTATAGACGAAAGGCACGCCCCCTGAGAGAGGACACTCCCCATGAGCTGTCAGTTTGATATAAATCTAGCAGAACAATGAATGTGGAGATCTCTGGATCCATGTGAGGTACAAGGCTGGTTCTAACTTTGTTAGAAAGAGATTGTCATGTACTATATGATGTCTGATCATGGGATATTCTCTTTAAGCTGTAGTCAATCATTGAATCATTGAAATCAATGGTCTGTCCATGGAACGTTTGAGCGCACTTAGTCCTCCAAAGTAAGAGATGCTCTTAGTACCTGCTCTTCTCTCCATTTAATAGATGAGGGTGTAACAACCTCTCCCTCTTCAATTAGATTTTGAAACTAGACAACCCTTTAAAGGCTATGTACACCTTTGGAGGCAATTTTTGTTTATGATTTCATTTTACTCATTTTTTTCAATTGGTCTTTATTAATAATATTGAGCTGTTCTGTCACAAAAGGGTTAACTGTTTTTTAGCTGTGTGACTGGTACTTCCACTTTCACTTTGTGTCTGTCATCTAACTTTATCTCTAAACTACTAAGAGGTCATAAAAACTTATTTAAGCCACATTCTTATCAGTAAGATAAGAACTGAGCTATAATGAGTGTGTACAATGTCTGAGAGCAGAGATAAGGAGTCCATCAGTTCCCCAACTGGCGGAAAAGACAGAAAATCCACAGGCTGCTACTAGAGCATCTCAGCTCTGAACAGAAAATAGGATTCCATATTTTTAATAAAGACTAACTGAAGAAATTATTTTTTGCTCAAAATAAGTACAAAACAATAATAAAAATATTGCCCCTATATGTGTTCATAGCCTTTAAGCTACTATTTTAGCCTCCAATATCTTCTACATTATATTGTTCCCAAAACTTCCTAATGTTCAGGTAATGTGAGAAGAGAGGAGCTAGCTGCTGTGTCCCTGATTGTTTCCGTGATATGGAGACTCCACTCAGTATTCTGCCATGTTGTTTGCAGTAATAATTAGCCATTTTCATAGTTGGATCCTGTGATACCATCACACACGTTTTCTAATCATGTTTGTGGCGTTTTATGTCCCCCTCTTCACTGGCCCAGTGTTTAGAATCATTACCATCATGCGTTCTTAATAACTTTAAGCTCAGAAGTGACTGGTTTGCTTTCTGAATATTTGTAGATAGTTTAATCACATATTCTACATAAAAGGATGAACAACTTTGTGAATATATATTACTTATACTGACCCTGAGGTACATCCTGTATTGTACTTCAGAGCTGCACTCACTATTCTGCTGGTGCAGTCACTGTGTACATACATTACTTATCCTGTACTGATCCTGAGTTACATCCTGTATTATACTCCAGAGCTGCACTCACTATTCTGCTGGTGCAGTCACTGTGTACATACATTACTTATCCTGTACTGATCCTGAGTTACATCCTGTATTATACTCCAGAGCTGCACTCACTATTATGATGGCGGAGTCACTGTGTACATACATTACATTACTTATCCTGTACTGATTCTGAGTTACATCCTGTATTATACTCCAGAGCTGCACTCACTATTCTGCTGGTGCAGTCACTGTGTACATACATTACTTATCCTGTACTGATCCTGAGTTACATCCTGTATTATACTCCAGAGCTGCACTCACTATTTCTGCTGGTGCAGTCACTGTGTACATACATTACTTATCCTGTACTGATCCTGAGTTACATCCTGTATTATACTCCAGAGCTGCACTCACTATTCTGCTGGTGCAGTCACTGTGTACATACATTACTTATCCTGTACTGATCCTGAGTTACATCCTGTATTGTACTCCAGAGCTGCACTCACTATTCTGCTGGTGCAGTCACTGTGTACATGCATTACTTATCCTGTACTGATACTGAGTTACATCCTGTATTAGGTTACTTTCACACTAGCGTTTTTTAATTCTGGTATTGAGTTCCGTCATAGGGGCTCAATACCGGAATAAAACGCTTCAGTTTTGTCCCCATTCTTTGTCAATGGGGACAAAACTGAACTGAAGACAACGGAATGCTCCTAAAAGGATCTAGGCATCCGCACCAAGACGGATCCGTCATGACCCCCAATGAAAGTCAATGGGGACGGATCCGTTTGGTGTGACACAACGGTGAACGGATCCGTCCTCCATTGACTTTCAATGGAGTTCATGACGGATCCGTCACCTGCACACATACAGACATATACACATACAAATACACATACGTACTTACATGCTCCCGGCAGGTCTCCACAGCGCAGGAGGAGCAGGACGGCACGCACATAGGATGATTCCCCACATCGCCCAGCAGAGAGAGCTGTGGGGAATCGTCCTATGTGCGCGCCGCCCTGCTCCTCCTGCACTGTGGAGACCTGCCGGGAGCATGTAAGTATGTATGTGTATTTGTATGTGTATATGTCTGTGTCTGTGTGTCTGTGTGTATGTACAGTGTGACATGTGTGGGGCCGGAGCGCGGTTCCGGCCCCACACATGTACCTGCGGCTGCACAGATCCGGCGGCACCTTTACCTGCCGGATCCGTGCTGTCGCTAGTGTGAAAGAGGCCTTATACTCCAGAGCTGCACTCACTATTCTGCTGGTGGAGTCACTGTGTACATACATAACTTATCCTGTACTGATCCTGAGTTACATCCTGTATTATACTCCAGAGCTGCACTCACAATTCTGCTGGTGGAGTCACTGTTTACATACATTACTTATCCTGTACTGATCCTGAGTTACATCCTGTATTTTACTCCAGAGCTGCACTCACTATTCTGCTGGTGGAGTCACTGTGTACATACATTGCATTACTTATCCTGTACTGATCCTGAGTTACATCCTGTATTATACTCCAGAGCTGCACTCACTATTCTGCTGGTGCAGTCACTGTGTATATACATTACATTACTCATCCTGTACTTATCCTGAGTTACATCCTGTAATATACTCCAGAGCTGCACTCACTGCTGCACTGAATAGTGAGTGCAGCTCTGGAGTATGATACAGCATGTAATTTAGGGTCATACAGAATAATTAATGCATGTACACAGTAACTAGATCCACAGAATAGTAGGAATATTGTTTGTACATCAATCTATATAAACCATATATTAGTGATCTGATGTGGTCATATCATATGAACAATATGAAAAGTTTTTACAATTACATTTTCTATCAGTTGTGTTTTCTGCTCTGTTCTCCTTTCTGGTGTTATCCGAGCCCTTCACTCTCCCAAGTGAATATTCTAGACGACACATGGCATGGTAGGTGGGGTCAGCATTACAGATTTTGCACTGAGGCCCATGATAGTTAATATCTACCCCTCCCTTACTGTGTCACACTGTCTTTTCTAGCTTTACACCTTCCATAACTTTTCATCCTGTTCTCCCACAACATTAGTGCTCTTTATGGATGCAGAACAAGACTGTGCGCTGAGAACGGGGGAAACGGAACGTTTACATCTCATGCATCTAAATGTATCGATCCGGATTGAATAATTGAATAGGACTAACTGCTGGATCAATAGGAGTGAGAAAGATAGCGGAGTGGAGACCTGGCGAGAGGGAATGAAATGCTCAAGGCGCAGAAAAATCACATTAGGATAATATTGTCTCATTTAATCGTCTGTACTAATATAATAAAAAAAAAAAACGTATTACAGACTATGAACTTCTGCCGAGAGCATCGGTTACAGCAAACGCCGTCACTTCATTTAACAACATGGATCTAATACATATTTGTCAGATAGGACCAGACCAGCAAGTGATGACAGCTCGAAGGATGGCAGCGAGCATCCAGCCCGTGCATATCCAGCCTCGCATTTACAGCCACTTTGCCTAATTGTCTCAGCTGGCATAGAAGTCACAATGTGGCCGCCTTGGCCGAACGGATGTGAAACTGACTATAATAAATATTTTCATCCTGGATCTGTTATTTTAATGGACGGCCGTGTCATAAATTTTTGTCTTGTATTTTTGAGAATTTGCTTTGCTAAATCTGTCCGTGAAGTGAAGGCTGGATGCATACGTCATTGCCCTTCAGGGTGGCATGCACTGTCCTCACATATAGCTGCTCTAGGGCCCAAGTATAAACACCAGCCCTTGGCGATCATCGGTCAGAGAGAACCCCCCCCCCCCACCAACATTTAATACCTTAAAGGGGTTATCCCACGAATAATGTAAAAAATGAAAATCAGACATCATATAGTACATGACACCCTCTTTCTAACAAAGCTAGAACCAGCCCTGTACCTCACATGAATCCAGAGATCTCCACATTCATTGCTCTGCTAGATTTATAACAAGCTGACAGCTGAAGGGGAGTGTCTTTTCTGCTGCAGCTAAGGAGGCGTGTCTCAGCTCTGCCTATCACAGCTCAGGAGGCGTGTTTCAGCTCTGCCTATCACAGCTCAGAAGGCAGTTGAAAGATGAAACGGAGCATGTGCGGCCTGCTCAGTGAATAGGTCAAAGAAATAAGAAATTAAGTGGTCTTATACAGATACATGTTATTGAATAACTCAGTAGCTATACAACATTTTTAATGACATGCAATTACAAAAGTTTTCAGATCCAGGTGCTGGTTTGAAAACTGAAGAATATTTTTCGTGGGACAACCCCTTTAAGTCCTGTAGTCATTAGTGGCCGCGTCTTATGAGGAGTCTGAGGAAGGTACCACCATACGTTGTACGCAATAGAAAATAGTCATAGTGCCATACAGTTCCTTAAATGGTCTTTTAAGGGCTTTTAGGACTTATTTTCAGCTATTTTTTATATTTTGACCATAGTAGATACTATATTTAAAATCCTTTACAATAATGATACTGGCTTAAAGGGGTTCTCCAAGATGACTATGTTTTTTAAGAGATATGCTCATGCAGTTCCCCTTGATTGTTTTTTTCAATTTTGACTCTTCTGACCCATTTGTTTTTGTTTTGTTTTTTCATCCTGTATGAATCACTTCCTGTTTAAAAAAAAAATGGTCACATGACCAGACAAATCCCACTAGGGGCCCACTCCTTATATTTAATTTGTTAAAACTTAGCTTTTAATTTAGACCCACTTAAAGAAGAACTCCCACAAAAAATGTATTACATGTCCTGCCAGAAATGTACATGATGTAATCTGTAGTGAATATCATTTTATTACTAGTGGCTGTATTTTTGACTTATATAATCCTGAAGTTTCTTATCTGTGTCATGTGACTAGGAATTAGACCCATCAACTCACACAGAGACTTATGTGTGGACAGGAAGTCTAATTCTCTATGCATTCCTATGGGAGCCTCACTTTCAGTCTCATAGGAATGAATAGAGAAGTAACTGGCTTTATTTCCTGGGTCAGTTGGAGGTCAGGGAGTTGGTCACATGGCACAGCTACAATAAGAAGAGAGGTTATTACTCACAATTACATTCTCTGATAAGAAGATGACATTTACTATAGATTATATCATGCACTTTTCTAACAGGTCAGAGAATAAACATTTTTGCGGGAGTTCTTCTTTAAATGACAAAAATAAGAAAAACGCAAAAGATTATAAAAGTATAAAAGTATATTTAAAAGTATATTTAAAAGTATATTTATGAGTATAAATATCACAAGGGCCCAACCTAAGGGAACAATTTTGTTTTGTTGTTTACTTCCTGTTGCTGTATCCAACCAAACCCATGATGCACTTCTTTCCCTGCCACAGTCCCAACCCCATCCGTAACCACACCCAGCTATTTTATAGCTCTTCCCACCCAGCTAGTTACATACTCCAATGGTTGGGACCTATGATCAGTTAAAAAAATAAAAAAACACTCACCTATCAGCAGTCCCGCCATTCCCATGTCGCTGCCCAATTTCCAACTGCTTATGGTCCCCACCAGACTGGAAGTGGCTTGGTCCTATAACCACGGTAGCTAATCACTGGTCTTGGCGGTTACATGCTAGAACGGCATGACAGTGACATGCCGTTGTAGCACAACTGATCACCAAGGCCAAGCCAATTCTGATCCGGCAGGGACAAGAAGCAGCCTGAGAATGACAGCAGATAGGTGATTGTTTTTTATTAATCGGACACAGGTTCCAGCCATTTGGGTTGCCGGCTTCTCAGACTTAGAACCCCTTGAAGACATCAAACAATACAAGGTCTTAGTAGGTAAAGCACCCAATGATATTCTTGGTATTGAATCCCAGACTTGTCCCGTAAACATCTAATGCATCTATATTCATATATAGATGTCTTGCACTGTGCCTTATGTACTATTACTTTAAGGAAATCAGCAGCACAGGAGTCTAAGGGATGGGCCTATCTCTGAACATGTCTATTGGGAGGCGCTTGTAGACTTCTTCAGACATGCCTTTGACTAATCCCATTCCCTGCCATGAGCGTGAGGTCATTGTGGCAAGCTTGTCCTCATACAAGAGGCTCCAAAATGATGGATGGGGACAATTCTCTGATGGATCTTCATGAAGTGCCTTTTTTGTGTATGTATGGTATTCCAAAAATGATCAAAATCATATAAAACCAGTCTTCAGATGGTATCCTCTGTTGGGCACCAAAACAGATTTTCACTGTTACCCACCCATTTTCTGTATTTTAGAAATTCATAATATCTAGATATTCTGGAGATGAGCAAATCAATTCTACACTAATTGGAATAGATCTCAATTTTGTAAAAAAATTCAATTTGCATATGAAGGCAAATTTTGGAGCGAGAGAAAAAAATTAATAAAAAAAAATAAAGAAAAAAGTGAGAGATTAGATGATGTCATACACACATTTACAGTCCGATTGAAGCACTTTTGATTTGGGTAGAATTAATTTGGCTCCCAATTAATCGAACAGGTTGACTGATTTTGAACCCGAATCGAATACGTTGACTGATTTGTCCCTGAATCAAATAGGTTGACGAATTGTGCCATGATTCAAATAAGTTGACTGTTTCGGCCCTGAATTGAATAAGTTGACTGATTCGGCCCTGAATCAAATAGGTTGACTGTTTCGGCCGTGATTGAATAAGTTGACTGTTTCGGCCGTGAATTGAATAAGTTGACTGATTCGGCCCTGAATCAAATAGGTTGACTAATTTGGACAAAATGAACCCAAGTCGAATTTTCAGTTGTTTTTTGTTTTTGTTTTTTTTTTAGTTGAATTTTGAGGTTTTCATCTCTATATGGGTTTGTTTCTTGGCTACTGTTGACTGGCAAAAAATAGCAAACCTTTTTGGGAAACCACCTACACCTCTGAGCCTTTAATTGTTTTTGTTTTTAAAATAGTGGGGAAGCGTCCCTGAGAGTAATTGACTCTTACATTTGATGCCATAAAAGATGTGAAGAGCTATCACACTGGGATTTCAGATCCCACCACATCTGGGGCTTCTGGAGACATAGAGGCCTGCCATCACCTCCTGACCTGTCAGCCATTGCTCTTCATTACTGACAATTCGGCAGGTTAATGGTGATGTGCGTGTCATACAGACACATTCTCTCACGGGGCTGCTTCTTTCCTCTACCCAGCTAGAACCCAGGATTTTTGTCACTTCCACAATCCTTTCCTATGTTATGTTTTTCAAATATTCTGACAAGAAGAGATTTGGAAGAAAAGATACGGAAACTCTCTGCTGATTTATATCATGTAACATCTGGATGCAGAGTCAGAGAACATTTCATACAAGATTTGCTGCCGCACGTGATTTACATTTCATGGTCTTCTACGTCTTTCTGTAATGTTTGCACCACTTGCTGTGGACAGGAGGAGGTCATGGTTGGCCACAGAACTGGATAGGCGTTTATACCACTCTCTCTGCTTATAGATCTGTTCATGCATACCAAGGTAGCACCCCCTTTTGCACAATTTAGTAGTAGTATAATTAGAAATATTAAGTGTAAGGCTGAGTACACACTGGACATAATTGCTGCAATTTTTACCTGCAGATTTGCACAAGTAAAAATCCTCAGCGGTTTACAGCAGCAGGAAAAGTGGAGGAGGTTTTACAGGATCCATCCAGATGCTATTGCCATGCAATTTTCTAAAAATGTAACATAGTAACATAGTTTATAAGGCAGAAAAAAGACATCTGTCCATCCAGTTCGGCCTGTTATCCTGCAAGTTGATCCAGAGGAAGGCAAAAAAAACCCTGTGAGGTAGAAGCCAATTTTCCTCACTTTAGGGGAAAAAAATTCCTTCCAGACTCCAATCAGACATCAGAATAACTCCCTGGATCAACAACCCCTCTCTAGTAACTATAACCTGTAATATTATTACCCTCCAGAAACACATCCAGGCCCCTCCTGAACTCTTTTAGTGAACTTACCATCACCACCTCCTCAGGCAGAGAGTTCCATAGTCTCACTGCTCTTACCGTAAAGAATCCTCTTCTATGTTTGTGTACAAACCTTCTTTCCTCCAGACGCAGAGGATGTCCCCTCGTCACAGTCCTGGGGATAAATAGATGATGGGAGAGATCTCTGTACTGACCCCTGATATATTTATACATAATTATTAGATCTCCCCTCAGTCGTCTTTTTTCTAAAATGAATAAGCCTATTTTTGATAATCTTCCTGGGTCCTGTAGTCCACCCATTCCAGCTATTACTTTAGTTGCCCTCCTCTGAACCCTCTCCAGCTCTGCTATGTCTGCCTTGTTCACAGGAGCCCAGCAGCATATACATTTATGTGGCATATTATTCATTGATTTTTTTATTTTTTTTGCAGATTTTCCCCATTCACTTCAATCAAGGTGTCAAAATCTGCAATAAAAAACACAATTTACTGCTGTTGATTTTGCTTCAAAATGTAAAATCAATAATTATTTTGTTGCCATCTTGGGAAGCCCACAGGAAATTTTGCAGAAGTTTGTGTGAATGTAAATGTATGAACAGATAACTGTGGGTGAATGTATATGTGAGTGTTTGTATGTGTGTTTAGGTTGGGTTTATGTGTGATTGTGAGTGTATGAATGGTTACCTGTGAATGTATGAATTTGTATGTGGTTGTGTGAGTGCAGTGTGAGTTTATGTGTGAATGAGAATGTATGAATGGATAACTATGAGTGTATGTATTTGTGATTGTGTGTGTATATGTCATACAGACAGAGTGTAGGGTGAGTTTATATGTGAATGTGAGTGTATGAATGAATAACTTTGAGAGTGAGTGTGTTTGTGAGTGTACAATAGGATGAGTTCATGTGTGAATGTATGTGCACATATGTATGTTTTAGAGCACAGTGTGCAGGGTGAAAGGTGAGTTTATATGTGAATGTGAGCGTATGAATGAATAACTTTGAGTGTATGAGTGTGTGAGTGTAGGCTGAGTTTATGTGTGGATGTGAGTGTATGAATTAATAACTTTGAGGGTATCTATGTGTGAGTGTATGTGTGTGAGTGTAGGCTGAGTTTATGTGTGAATATGAGTGTATGAGTATATAACCATGAGTATATCTATGTGTGTTTGTGTGTGAAAGCAAATATGA
Source organism: Rhinella marina (assembly GCA_900303285.1). Taxonomy (NCBI): domain Eukaryota; kingdom Metazoa; phylum Chordata; class Amphibia; order Anura; family Bufonidae; genus Rhinella; species Rhinella marina. Next base: position 273,772 of record ONZH01001484.1, on the reverse strand, counting down.
ATAAGTGTTAGTGTAGATGAGTCTTTGTGAGTACAGGCTTAGTTTATGTGTGAATGTATGAATGGATGAATTTGTGAGTGTAGGGTGAGTTTTTGTGTGAATGTTAGTATGAATGTGTGTGTGTGTCTATATGTATGTGTTAGACTGTAGGTGAGTTTATGAGTGTGAGTGTAGGCTGAGTTTATGTCTTAAGTGACAGATGAATGGATTACAGTGAATGGATCTATTTGTGAGTGATTGTGTATGTAAGTGTACAGTGAGTTTATGTGCAAATGTGAATGTATGAATAGATAGCTCTAAACGTATCTCTGTATAAATGATTGTATGTGTGAGTTCATGTGTAATTGCGTAACTGTGAGCGTATGCGTGCAAGTGATTTTGTGCCTGTGAGTGTAGAACGTTTTCGAATGTATGTGTCTGTAGTTATGTGTTAGAGTGCAGGCGGAGGTATGTGTGGGAGTGTAGGGTGAATTTATGTGTGAATGTGAGTGCATCTACGTGTGAGTGATTGTGTGTATGTGAGATTAATTTGTGAGTTTGTGCATGATTGCGAGTGTAAGAATAGATAAATGTGAGCATATCTATTATAGAAGAGCGCAGTATTGAAAAATTTTATTTGGCTGCTTCGCCGAATTTTACAAAAAAAATTTGCTTAGTGACAAATTACTTCTTTTGTAAGTAGTGGGTGCAATGACTGGAAGCAGTGATTACGCTGCTCCCCATTATTATACCTCTCAGTTGCCGCGTTCATACATGATTGCGGTATCTGACATAAATATTAAAGTGTAAAATAAAAAAATGTATTAATTAAATCACTTACTTCATCCATTTGATCGCGAAGAGCCGGCCACTGCCATCTAAATTGAAGATCTAGCGTGAAATCTCACATGGCCTGTGATGAAACCATCACTTTGGCCCGGCGTGGTGACATCATACGTCATCGCGCATGGGATTTCATCCAAGATCTTTGGCGGTGGCCAGCTCTTTGTGCTCAAATGGATGAGGTTAGTATGATTCAGGGAAAATCGATTCGCTACCACGAAGCACGAGGAAATTTGGCTTCACGGCTAATAAAATTTTCCCTGAAATTCGGATGAAAGTCCAGATTCGCTCAACACTAGTATTTATGTTTGAGTGATTGTGTGTATGTGGGTGAGATTATATTGTGAATTTGTGTATGACTGTGAGTGTATGAATCAATAACTATGAGCGTATCTATGTTTGAGTGATTGTGTGTATGCGGGTGAGAGTAAAGGGTGAGTTCATGTGTAAATGTGAGTGTATGAACAGATCTGTGCAATGTAGCTATATGTTTATGATTGTTTTTACCCCCATACACTCTGCTGTATCTTTGTCGTACATTTCGTCCCTTAGATCTGACTCCCCGGTCTATATTCAGTCAATAACATATTTACACCCCTCCCCCCACCTCATACGCACACTCCGGTTGCTATTCTCTGTGTGTCGGAACAGATTAGGTCGCTGTATGTTGATGTGTCACCAGCATCTCTAGATCACCATGGTCAGCACTGGAGGCAACAACATAACCTGCCTCTCTTGCAAATGTGAAGGACTGTGGTACTCGGAGGGTTAAACTATCCAGACATGATGTGGGTGAGATGGTGGCTGGACTGCCTCATGTAGGTGCTGACATCAAAATGAATATGTAGGACCCCCCATGTATATGTATCTCTCCATGTTGATGGGTCTACAAGCCGTGCTGTCCTAAGGGTACAACCACACGGTCAGGTTTCTGCATGCAACTTCGGAAGCCAAAATCAGGAGTGAATTCAAAAAACGGGAACAATTTGTACCTGCCCTTTATGCTTTCTGTCCTTTTATCATCCAGCCCTGATTTTGGCTTTCAAAACACCATCAGAAAACCTGACCATGTGGTCGTACCCTTAGGCTGTTCCTCATTGTGAAGCTTATTGGTGTTTCCACCAGGGAAATATTTGCACTTTTTGTTCCTATCTCTATTTTTAGATCTTTATGACAGGTTCGGAGCATGACACAATCATTCTATGGATGGACCCCATCCCTCATCCAGTCTCAACACCCTGTGCAGCACAGGAAGGGGGGTTAAATGGGGTCTCCCGCCATGATTAATGCTAAGTTTAGAGATTCTATGATGGAAAATTTTTAAGTAAAAATATAGAACATTATGTAGGAAATTCTTCACAATGAAGAGTAGCCAACAGCAACGGTGTAGTCACCTGCCTGAGCAACGGCTGATCGGTGAATAATAGAGGGGGTTTATTGCTAATTGGATTAATTGAGGTTACAAACTGGAGATATTCTCCGGAGGCTGGTGGCACTGGAGCGCATGTCATAGTCATGTATTCCCTTCTAGAAAAGAGTGGGCAGATGATGCCTTAGAGCAGGGATGTCAAACTCGTGGACCTCCAGCTCTTGCAAAACTACAACTCCCATCATGCCTGGACATCCTACAGCTACCAAGGCATGCTGGGAGTTGCAGTTTTGCAACACCTGGAGGGCCATGAGTTAGACATCCGCACCTTAGAGGAACGTTCCATATTCACTCAAGGCACGGAACCCATTGATACTGGTCAATTTTGGGTGAGGTTGGGGAAGTACCTATCATGGCTTCCGCTGGTTACTGCCTTCATATTATTTAACAGGTCTGCCTTATTCATTGGTTAAAGTCTTCTTTAGTTTTACCTAAGTTGTACCAGTTTTTTAAAAAAAAGTTTTCCAAGACTTTAATTTTAATGACCATAGATATTTGATCACGGTGATTGACTTATGGCACAAGCTCCCTTAGTTGTTTATTAGAAGACAGCGCCAAACGTTTCGTTGTGGCTGAGTCCGATACTGCAGCTTAGTACATGGAGTGAGCTGCAGTGCCAGGCACAGCCACAACTGTATGTATGGCACTGTGATTGGATAAATTATATAATGAGGATGTATTTTGGCACCTTCATTCAGCCAATTAGTGAAGATGCCAGAAAATGACCCCCCAATAAACAAATACTGATGGTCTGTGTTAAGAATGAAGTTCCAGAAAACCCCATTTACTGCTGGAATCATGTATGAGGTTTTTGATGCAGTTTTTGGGCAAAGCCAGATGTGGATCCAGAAGAAGAAGTACAAGAAGGAGAAATAGAAGTCCTTCCTTTGTATTTTCTATTCTTTTTGAATTCCCTCCAGGCTCCAAAATTCCAGCCAGCCTGTGCTTTTGAATTTACATAGTAACATAGTTTATAAGGCTGAAAAAAGACATCTGTCCATCCAGTTCGGCCTGTTATCTTGCAAGTTGATGCAGAGGAAGGCAAAAAAACCCTGTGAGGTAGAAGCCAATTTTCCCCACTTTAGGGGAAAAAATTCCTTCCCGACTCCAATCAGGCATCAGAATAACTCCCTGGATCAACGACCCCTCTGTAGTAACTATAACCTGTAATATTATTACCCTCCAGAAATACATCCAGGCCTGTCTTGGACTCTTTTAGTGAAGTTACCCACTCAGGCAGAGAGTTCCACAGTCTCACTGCTCTTACCGTAAAGAATCCTCTTCTATGTTTGTGTACAAACCTTCTTTCCTCCAGACGCAGAGGATTGCATAAAAAAACCTGGTTTGTGTCAATGTAAGGTTGTTGTTTACAAAAAAAACACCTTAAAGGGGTTTTCCGGGATCAACATATTTATCCTCAGGATAGGTCATCAATATCTGATCGGTAGGAGTCCAACAACCAGTACTACTGCCCATCATTCGTACCCTGGAGCCTCCGGCACTGGAACTAGCACTTTGAATGGACCCGGAAGCACAGCTCCACTCAACGTGTAGTGGGCGTGCCGAGGTACTGCAGCTCAGCTCCTATTGACTTGAATGCAGTAACTAAGCATGACCACTACACAATGATTCAAGCTCTGTACACAGACAGTTCTAGTGCCGAAGGCTGCAGGCAGCAGCTGATCGGTGGAGGGGCAGTAATTTTTTTGAGCCGAACAGAAGAGTGGATAGAAAAAAATTATACGTATGTCTTCCCTTTTCATCTTTGGCTCTAAAAACTGCATTGAAACCTGTAGATGTGACCTCAGCCTAGGGGAAGATTCATACATGCAGGTTTTTTAGTTAGTCTCTGATCCTTGCACCAACACATGATGTTATCATCCTTGATAAATATGAACGCCAGGGAGTTATAAAAGTGCATTTTGGAGCTATATACATCTAAATGCATAAGTATTCATGCCCCCTTGTTATAGTGTTTTAGGTAGTGATAACATTATATCCTTAGATTTCCTCCATTTCTTCCCCTTCCAGCCCAACGTGATGTCACGCACACGGTAAAAAGAAGGAAAAAACAGGCTGTAGCTACCAAACCTCCCCCCATTTTCCTTGCTGTGCCGTATCACCGTATGTAGCATTGTCGGTGATTTCTGCTGGGAATATTTCCTCGGCTCGCTCTTTTTTCCCTTTGGTGCTACATGAGTTTCTGATTTAATTTTTCCTGACATTCTACCAGTCAGATTATTAGCTTCATAAAATGAAAGTGAAATAATCCAGTATTAATTAAACAGGGCGAGCAAATTCCCCCAGTTAACTTATCTGTAGCTGGAAAGACACAGTATTTTCCTGCCCGAATGTGAAACAGGCTGAACATGTGACAGACAGCGAGACAGCTGCTACCAAGAGACCTGTCATATGCCCTTCGTGTGGATGGGCCTTTCCTTCTCCGTTTATGTCTCTTTTATGTCTATAGTTTTTTAGGCGGCTTGTATTAGATTGAGTCTGTCACCAGGAAATTCATTGATAAACCAGGCACAATGCCTTGTAGGGTTAGCTCCGCTAAATGTTATAATACCTTAGCGGTCCTAAAAGGACTTTGAATTCATATGCTAATGAACCGTCAAGTGCACTAAGGGCGGGCCCTAGCCATTCTGTGTACCCATGCTCCTCCTGCTTTCTCTGTAAGACTTGAGCTAATGCATACTTGCCAACAGTCCCAATATTGTGCTGCCAATCCCACAAACCAGGCTGGAAAAGGGACCAAAAGTGACTATATTTCGGGTGTTCCTGGCTTTTCGACTACTTGCCAATTCTCCTGGAACATCCAAGATGCTCTCAGATAAAGATCTCCATGAAGAGTTGACAAATCTCCCAGACACAGAATGGAGGACTTTCTCTTGGCCAGCAGCCCTCCATGTAATTTGACTCTATGTGGTGTCAGCAGGGTCGGACTAGTTGGACCTCCAGTGGGCCCAGTCTCTGAAATTCTAGTGTGCTCCAAAGGTCTAGGAGAAAAAAAAACACCTGGAGCTACCATTGGAGCCAATCACTCAGCACTAGGGTCTATTTATTTTAATTTTAAAACCTCTTAGACTTTATGAGGGATTTATGGGGTTGGGCCTTGATAATAATTTCATCTGGTGGCCCCAAGGAGCCCCAATCTGAAATTAAGTGTCGGCACACTGCTTTTATGAGTTGCAGACCTGGCGTCCAAGTACATTCAGAATGCAAGATGTTGACTGGAAGGGGAACAGGACAAAGGGGGAGAAGTTTTTGGTATACTGGTGTGGTCTGATAAAAGGTTAAAGGTCCTGATGATCTCCCAGAGCACTCAAAAGTTGACAAATATGGTTTTGGAGCACTTAGTGGATGGGACTTAAAGAAGTCTATGTGCCACCAATGTCTGATAGGTGTGGGTCCCCTCTCTGGGACCACTCCTTATCTGTATAATGGGGCCCCCTCAGTAGGCGGACATCCAACTCAATAGGTGGACATCTGCATTAGTACATAGATCAAACACCAGGGGGCACCATTGTAATGACGTAAAGAGAATATCTCCCAACTGGAGAATTTTTGTTACAGGAAGTAAATTGCAAAAACAGCAAATTTTTCATGCACATCATAGGATCCCCAACAGAGATGTGCGAATCTTTTAAGATTCGCCAAGTTTTTCAAAAAGTTCAGTTCGGGTCCGAATCTATTCGTTCCGAACCAAAGTTGCTCCAGTTGCCCTGAAAATTGGTTTATAACCCCCTCTAATCCTCTAAAACAGATTTTTTATAATGAAAAGCTCCTATCTCATTTTGTTAATTTTTTATGATTTTTTTCATTTTCCTTTTCCCGTCCCCTCGGTCTGACACAGCGTCAGGTGTAACTGTATCTACTTATATTGTTCCCGCCGCAAACTGAGGTTATTGCTTGGCCACAACTGACTGCAATGGTCTCCTGTCTGGTGGTGACAGAACACTATCGATTGCTTATGCGCTTTGGCGCCGTTTTACAAGATTCATCCAAATCGAACCAGAAAAGATTCGGGTTTGATTCGGCGCCTAAAAAATCGGAAATTGGGAACGAAAAAAATATGTTTTTTTAAAAAATGCTGCTGTTTTCCTCAGGCTCCTAGTCCCGGTAGCAATTGCACCCGCTGCACCCCTATATCTACGCCCCCTTGCTTGTTATACTGCTACCTCCTTCATCTCAGGGAGCCACGTATTCCGTCTTTCCTTTGGGAGATCACTAAATAATTTTGACACTTGGTATTTTTATTTGGAGCAGTGGAACATTCTGCTGTTTCCTCTCCCGTCCTTGATCCTTCCAGTCTTATGACGTTCAGGCACATGAGTTAACCTGTGTGAGTGGCATAACGTCAGCGCTGAGTGACATGTCAAGCAGGCAGAGGGTAATATAGCCATGCCTGACTTTACTGCATCATCAGACACACCATCCATCAGTACTCTCAGGAGATACCGGGTCTCGGGATGCATCGGCATTCTTATAATGCTTTCCCTGAGATCCGGGACGTGCTATTACAGGCTGAATCAGAAGGAAACTGTGTAAGTCAGCTTGGTGTGTGAATCAGCAGCTGCCAGGCCATGGGTGCAAAGATTTAAAGACGTCTGATTAAGAAAACCTATTATAAAATAACCTGTATGGTTGTATTCACATGCAGCAGATTACAGAACTGTAAATCTGTTCCATTCGGCTGCATTAAATTCACTTTCAGGAATTTTGAGTTAGGGGAAGGGACCCTCATCTATAGCCCAAAATGAATACAAAGTACTTGGAGAACCCAACAGCCCAATGATAATAATGAGAAGGGTGTAATGCTTCATTTGCCCTGTGGTGGCGCTGCAGGGAAATGTAACACTTGCTACAGATCCCCCAACAGATTGCAGCTGATCGCTGTGATTATTCCTCGGATATTAGTGTATGATGATATATTATTAAGAATAGTAGATAGCATAACTTAATATTAACCCCCCCAAATAAATAAATAAAATAAATAAAAAAATATTAAATATGTAATACATCCTAATTAAGCCCCCCAGGGAGTAATAGTTATGCAAGGCGAGCAGCAAATGTGGAAATCCCTTGATAAGGTTGGCTGCTCACAGTGATGTACTTAAAGGGGTATTCTGAAAGTAGTACTCACAGCTGCACATACCTTGCTGCGTGCCCCTTGTGGCTTTAGTCCAACACAACAAAAGGCGCACCCCCTTGTGCAATGCAACCCCCAATATTATAACTGGTCAGTAAGATAAAAATCAAGGGGGTGATTGTACTTTACCAAGTGCCACGGCCTGTTCATTTCAGTCATCAGTGGGGGTCAGAGGTCAGATTCTGAATACCCCTTTAAAGGCACCTTAGCTACATGGACCCATCCTGACCAATCCTGTTGAATGTCTCATAAGAATGCACCCAGTGGGGCAGCACTTTGGATAAGAGGCCAAATACACCCAGACAGCCTTTTTTTCTGCAACATCTCACCATTTAAAGGGGTTCTCCCATGATTAATGTAAAAAATGAAAATCAGACATCACATAGGACATGACAATCTCTTTCTAACAAAGCTAGAACCAGCCCTGTACCTCACATGGATCCAGAGATCTCCACATTCATTGCTCCAATTGCTCTGCTAGATTTATTTACAACTGGCACCTCAGGGGTGTGTCCTTTCTGCTGAGGCTCAGGAGGTGTTCTTTCTGCTCTCTCTCTATCACAGATCAGGGTGCATGTCCTTTCTGCTGCAGCTCTCTCTGTCCCTGTAACTCTCACAGCTTTTAATGGAAGATAGGACTGATGCCAATTGAAGGATGGAACTGAGCATGTGTGACCATCTCAGCAAGGTGGACAGAGAAAGAAGAAAAAGAATAAACAGCAGGTGGCGCTATACAAATACATTTTATTGAATAACTCAGCGGCTATACAGAATTTTTAATTACATGCAATTACAAAAGTATTCAGATCCAGGTGCTGGTATGAAAAATGTAGATTATTTTTTGTGGGACAACCCTTTAAATCCGACACACAGAAACCTTCACTTTGGGGCATATTAACATGTCTCCTTTGAGGTTCGTATGGTAACGTTATGCCATTTTGGGGTCCACTTTGTGGTTGATTTAATCTCTTTCCCGTATAACTGTGCTGCTGAGTGGGTTGGCTCTGACTATGTGATGTCATCGATGTGCTGTGCGCTCCGATCCAATCAGCTGCTCTCTCCTCACAGCACATGGAGTGAGGCAAAGACACTGCTGCATCATCTCCCCTCCTCCCCCTCCCTCTCCTCCATGTCTTCCATAACTTTGCTCCTGGCAGAGTCTGCTGAATAGGGAAGGGGGATGTTTAATAAAATATACTACAAAGTTTCATGTATTTACAAGCACTACTAATTTATATAATAAATAAATAAATAAATAAATAAATATACCAAATACTCTTAGATGTAGCAGAGCCGGTTTTGCTATTTCCTGTTACTTTGTCCACAATGACCCTCTATGCCCGCTGCTGCTACCTGTCTGGGCATCATATATCCAAGTGGCATGTCCTGTTATTCTTGCAGACTGTTCGAGCAGTAGTCGGCCGTCCAGCATTGTAACCATATGGACTACATAGACACTCGCGCAACAGAATTTCTAATTTAAGTGCCCACCAGCCGCCTTTATGCTCTGCTCACCATCTGGAGCATGAACAGTGTACCTTGGGCAGATGCCAATCCCCCTGCCAGCGTGAACCCTAAAATACATTGCCAGTACTGCAGGCCTGTGATTGTCAGTTTCAGAGCAGGTTGGACAGCAATGCAACTTAAGCTCCTTACTTGTATTAATCACCTTGAGACTTCCCGTGTGCAGTCTGTCTCTGAGATATAAGTAACACGCCGCCGTATACAGACGTAAAATCAGAATTTTATCAGATTTTAAAACCGCCATATTGCTGAGGATCATTCGGCTCCGTACCTGTGCGGAATGTACCGATAATAACATTTTCTCACTGGTTAATTGCCTTATGCATATTGAAAATATTGGTGAGCTTCTCCTTGTATATAGCAGGAAAGGTATCTGGCAGGGCTGCAGTGTACAGCATGGGGTAAGGCGGGGGCGTGGCTATAAGATGGGTCAGTCTAGTAGTTACACCCCCACCATGGTGTTTGAAACCCCTCTGCCAGTATTATAAATGGCACCTTGTGAGGAACTCAGGTATGTCTCTGGGGGTGGGACAAAAGACATACACGGGTGGGGGGGAGGGAAACATTATTAAGTATTTAATAATACTCCTCGTCCAGTTTTCAAAAATGTAGCAAGTGCGGCATAAAGGGTCTAAAAGCTGCAAACTGTTCCGCAATTTGGGAGTTGTGCAAACATTTTTGTCTTAATATTGGCGCCTGTGTTCTGGGGCAGGGGGCTGGAAAAATCCCCCCCAAAGAGTCCATTTAAGATTCATCAATCTCCCAATTACTTAACTTTATTCTGAGGGTAGTGGTGATACCAAACTTGTAGGGTTTTTTTATGTTGTGCTACTTTTGAACAATAAATATACTTATCAAATGACTGTTTGCTGTCTTCGAATGGCATAAGCTGAGGAGAACATGTATATGCCGATTTGAGATGAGGATAGATAGATAGATAGATAGATAGATAGATAGATAGATAGATAATAGATAGAAGATAGATAGATAGATATGAGAGATAGATAGATAGATATGAGAGAGAGATAGATAGATATGAGAGAGAGATAGATAGATAGATAGATAGATAGATAGATAGATAGATAGATAGATATGAGGTGGATAGATAGATAGATAGATAGATAGATAGATAGATAGATAGATAGATAGATAGATAATAGGTATAAGATATATAGATATGAGATAGATATTAGAAAGATAGATAGATGGATAGATAGATGGATAGATAGATATAGATTGATATTAGATAGATAGATAATAGTTATAAGATATATAGATATGAGATAGATAGATAGATAGATAGTAGGTATAAGATATATAGATATGAGATAGATATTAGAAAGATAGATAGATGGATAGATAGATAGATAGATAGATAGATAGATAGATAGATAGATAGACAAATAAATATAGCTTTCTGAAAATTCTAAACATCATTATTCAGTATATTCTGTACATAAACATGCCGTTATTAAAAGGGAAGATAATAATACCAAATATTTCTTGTTGATGTCACTTATTAAAAACATTTTTATTCTTTCCCGCAGAGCTGATATAAATTGTGGTGTGAGTCTATTGCTCTCTAGAGGCACTCGGTCTCTCTGTTAGTCTATGTGTGAGGGTGTTGTGGAGGTGCTTCATCCCTCTAATGGGCAGTAATGGAAGTGTCTGTCTTTCCGATTAGCAGGCATTGTCTCATCCTGCCTTTTGTCTGTGGGAACAGAATATATAGGAGTAGAGTAATAAAAAAGTCTCAGGTAATAAGGGTCATATGGGCCCCTCTGCATTCTACAGGAACAATATGAACCAGTATCCAATCAGCTCCCCCTAGTGGTTGTTGCAGGCAATTAGCATTATGCCATTTAAAGGGGTTTTCAGGGCTCCAGACATTGATGGGCTGCAGTAACCCAGCATGGCCATGCCACTTTGAACAGAGCTGTGCTTGTGGCTCCATTCAATCTTCTAGCTCCAGTCCTAAGGCTGCAGTGAACAGTTGATTTGTGGGGGTTCCAGGTGTTGGACCCCCACTAATTGGATATTACTGGCCCTAGGTGCCATATTTGAAGGGGAATTACTCAGTAGTTGGTCCCTTAAAGGCTATGTACAGCTTTGGGGATGTAAGCTAAAAATCTTTTTTTTTTTTTCAATTGGTGATTATTAAAAATTTTGAGCCACTGTCTCTGTGCAGCCTTGAGTTTCTCTAGTAGAACTTTAACTCTGTACCATCAGGCAGCTCAGCAGATGGCTCCTTATCTCTGACCTTATAAACACTCATTATAGCTCAATACGTATCTTACTGATAAGAATGTGACTGAAATAAGTGTTTATTATATTTTAGTAATTTAGACATAAGGTTTATTAGATGACCGGCACAAAGTGAAAGTATCAGTCACACAGCTAGAAAAACAGTTAACCCTTTGTGACAGAAAAACTCAATATTTTTAATAACGCTAATTGAAAAAATGATTTTTAGCCCAAAATGAGTAAAAAAAAAATTGCCCCCAAAGGTGTACATAGCCTTTAAATGTGATGCTTAGTGGCTAAAGTGCGGCATATGCCTTAATCGCCAAATTTTTTAACTTGGTTTCCTGGAGGTCGTGCCCCGTTTTGCAGATTATGCCCTCTTTTTTCTGTAGACTGCACTCCCAGACAAATGCACCTCTCAATCTGCATTTTAGGAGATGCAGGCTGGATTCTGCACCACATCAGGAGATTTGCTGGCTCTGTTGAGAGTCCATAGGGTCTTCCATTTTTCCAGGACATCCCAGGAGAGTTACCAAGTGTAACCTATGCTCAGACAGATCACCCTCTATCTGTACATTAAAGTATTTCAGTCCCTGGACGTAGTCATGATGAAATATAAACCTCCGTGGCTTACGAATCTGAGATCCGGGAACCGTCCTCATCAAAAATTGGAACTTAACCCCTTAAAGGGGTTTCCTGTTTGAATAAACATCCTTTAAAAAAATCATCAACAAGCCTTTAAAAGCCTCATCCCGTGCGGTCTCTGCCATTCCACTGTGAACAGAGCTTAGGTACAGACGTGTCAAGCGCTAGGGACAGTGTTTAACAAAGTTTAAATTGTAGAATATTGAATAGGGAGACTGCAGGAACAATGCAGGGAAAGTGTAGGGAGAGTTTTTACACACTGTAGGGTGAGACTGTAGTGTGAAAGCACGGCCACTGCTACTGGATTGCAGGGTGGTCATAACCCCCGGAAACAAGCAGTGTATAATGTGATGGAAAAACTAATCCAGCCAGCAAAGGAGGCAATATGGACAATCACAATACATTAGTAAGTGTCTTGTATTCACTTTCTGTACATTATAAATGCTATTTACTGGACTGAGACAACCCCTTTAAGGACTGGTCGTCAAATGTGTTGTTCTGAAGTATAACTTTAATCTTTATTTTTTTTAAAAGATAGAATGCAAACAATAAGCAATTATATTATTATTATTATTATTATTATTATTATTATTATTATTATTATTATTATTTTACATTATTTACACCTTATTAGATGTAATAATTTTTCTGCATGACTTAGGGCTCATGCACACAAGCGTATTTTCTTTCCGTGTCGGTTCCAGTTTTTTTGTAGACCGTATAAGGAACCATTAATTTCAATGAGTCCGCAAAAAAAAAAATGGAAGTTACTCTGTGTGCATTCCGTTTCTGTATGTCCGTATTTCTGTTCCGCAAAAAAACGAACACGTCGTATTATTGTCCGAATTACGGACAAGAATAGGACTGTTCTATTAGGTTCTGGAAAATACGGAACGCACACGGACGTCATCCATATTATTTGCGGATACGTTTTTTTTGCGTACCGCAAAATGCATGCGGTCGTGTGCATGAGGCCTAAAAGTGATATTGTAAATTATCATCAATATCAGTTTTGCTTTTGCATTTTTATGACTTTTTGAATTTTTTTGTAATTTAATTTTAGAATGTTTGCCATTTTTTAGTCTCATTTATGGACACCACAATTTGAGGTTGTGTTTCTGTATTACATTATTCCATCTGCTTATGAAATGCACAGACATCTGTAAAATCGTACTCTGGGCAGTACCGCCGGGTCGGCCATGGTGTCCTTCGACGCGTCCAAAACAGCCGGTATATACACATCAACCTAGTCGGAATCAATTTGAAAATTCAAAAATTCAACCAGAATTTTTCAAAAAGTTCTGATTCCAATCAACCTGAATTCTGTATAATTCATTTCAGGAGAACTGAGGGAAACAATTAGAGCACTGTTGATTTTTGTCAGTTTTATTCTGACCTGAATCGGACAGCCATTTTGGTCAATTCAATCTATGCCGATCATGGCGATTAAGGGGTTAAATGGCATCTTCCCCGCCCCTGGTTGATATACTGATGTACCCGTATAGCAATTTGTCTGAAATTAGAATATAAGGGTCTGCTTTCTTCTAGAAACAGCGCCACCATTGCCCATAGGTGGTGGACTGGTATTGCAGCTTATCTTCTTTCCTAGAATTGGACTGAGATGCAAGAGCAGGTGCAGCCCAAGAGTGTCTGGGGTAAAAAACATAAGAAGACCCTTTCTTCAACATGTTGGGAGGTGTGATCCAGGATAATGGTTGTTGTAGTGTAAGATTCCACGCCTATGTTTCTCCTAGTGTATGATTCTAATGATGGGAGTAGTAGCTTGGTACAATCCTGAGGCACGAGGTGTGTGTTGCCTCACTGATGACAACCTCCTGTAACCCACGGTATAAATCAGGAGGATTAGATATGAGCTTTATTCACCAAAAACAAAGACGAATTAAACAACGCGAGATGATAAAGTGTTCTGCTCCCAGCCGGGGGAATGCAAAACGTAGGATAACCACGGGGTCTGCACGGCACCTCCATTGTACAGGGGGGAGACTGTAGGTAAACTGTGTACTATATTCTCCATCCCCAGGGGAGAGGAGGAGGAGGACATTATCATACACTCCTCACAAGAGAGCAGGAAGGGCACCGGGGCAGGAATAGTCACACAGAGCTCAGGGGCCCCTCACAGACTACTGCCTGCAGCCGGGGCCCGACCAAAGGGGAGCACGGCTCCAGTCCTTTATCTCTCCTGTAAATGACAACACAGAGCACATGTTCAGCATGGAGACAGCTTCACTTACTGCTCAGTACAGCGTGTGCCGACTGTGTATGTATCTGTCTGTCCTCATATCTGTCTATCTATCCTCATATCTATCTATCTATCTATCTATCTATCTATCTATCTATTAATCATCTATCTATCCTCATATCTATCTATCTATCTATCTATCTATCTATCTATCAATCAATCAATCAATCATCTATCTATCCTCATATCTATCTATCTATCTATCTACCTATCAATCAATCAATCAATCAATCAATCATCTATCTATCCTCATATCTATCTATATATCTATCTATCAATCAATCATCTATCTATCCTCATATCTATCTATCTATCTATCTATCTATCTATTAATCATCTATCTATCCTCATATCTATCTATCTATCTATCTATCTATCAATCAATCAATCAATCAATCAATCATCTATCTATACTCATATCTATCTATCTATCTATCTATCTATCCTCATATCTATCTATCTATATATCTATCTATCTATCAATCAATCAATCATCTATCTATCCTCATATCTATCTATCTATCCTCATATCTATCTATCTATCTATCTATCTATCTATCTATTAATCATCTATCTATCCTCATATCTATCTATCTATCTATCTATCTATCTATCTATCAATCATCTATCTATCCTCATATCTATCTATCTATCTATCTATCTATCTATCTATCTATCTATCTATCTATCTTCTATATCTATCTATCTATCTATCTATCTATCTATCTATCTATCTATCTATCTATCTCTATCTATCTCATATCCATCTATCTATCTATCCATCACCTCATATCTTTCTATCTCCATCATATCTTTTCCTCTAACCACTTATCACGCCGCTCCATACACACGCTTAGACATTCAGACTTCAGATCTCCGGGTTTATCCAGTACAATAATCGCCAATGTGCCATGGAGACACCAGACGATATTCCTCTTCTTCAGATTTAGATACCTGCGTAGCCGACGCGATGTATACAAGGCTAATTCTAGAACCTATTTCAAGTTCAAGGATTGGTGTAGATCACAAGGGACATGACACTGACTCTGGGGTAGTCTCACATCCTATAATGGGGGACCTCTTCACTTGCAGGGGAGGAGGAGGAGGAAGAAGAAGAGGAGGAGGAGGGGGGGATAAAGGCTTTGTCTCTCAGTGTCCATCGAGGAACCACAGTGGGGACAGTCATTTAACTGGATGAAAGCTGGTTGGAGGGAATTTTGCTTTGGTTAATAGGGTAACAGCAGGGGACGTGGCAGGCAATGTTTTTGGGTAGATGTGAAAACATGAAAAGGACCCTGCATGGAAAGATGGCAAATTACCATTATCCTGCAGACGACCGAAAATTAGCAGCTCTAATCCTACCAGGTCCTCACGTCTTGTGTCATTTTTGCAGCGCACGGTCCTTTTTTTTTTTTTCTTACCCCCGTGCCATCACATACCCCATAGAGAACACGACGTATGGCCGGACTGTGACATTTGCATTTCGACGGAACAGTACACAGGGAAAATAATTAGTGACATCAATATTGCAGAGATAAAGATTTTACCCTCGCAGCCGGAAAGTGGATGCCTCTTTTACATGCTGACGGGGGAACGCTCGCTTTATTCTTTTATGGTATTTTAAATTCCGGTTTTCAATCAAAATGTGCTAAAAAAAAGAGGCATTTGAATGCTGTAAAATGATTAAATGTCTCCCCTGTTAAGGTTTGAGACTAATCTTTTTTGTTGTATAGCGTCTCCAGAATGCTCGCATTTTACTTCTCGTCCCAGAGCTCTTTTTATTCACTGCTCACCGCCAAATTTACATCTTAATTGCAGGGTTCACATTTAACAATATAGACGGCGTAATGCTACTGGTAATTAAGCTTTTAGTACCTGCTTTCGACACTCCGCGCGGTGACATAGTTTCGCGACGTTAACTCCCCCCCCCCCGTTCTCTAGCAAAAAATCAAAATAAAAAAATCCAAAAAGTTTCAAAAAATGTTTAAAAAATCGGCAGCCGTCTCTTATTTATGACTCCATTTCTACCTAACGAAGCCGTCGTATTGGGAGACGTTTGCAATGCGCTGGGTGAGGAACGATAAGTGCGTGTCAAAATTGACAGGAAGGCGAACGTCCATGTCTTGAAGGACTAAAAACCTGAGAAAAGTTTCCTTGAGAAGGTGTTGGAGACTCTCCAGCTACCTGGGATGGATGGGGTTAAAGCATAACCTTACCGATTCGTTTTGGGATTCTGTTTATGTTTGGCAATTATGTATCAGGGATTTATTTTGAAACATTGTGTCGGGAAATGTTGCGTCGGTTTGTAAGAAGTTTCCGAATTCTACAGTTCTTAGTTTTTGGGGGGAATGAGATTTTTTGAACGCATTTGTTTACTGCGGTGCATTTCGGATTTTTTTCACGCCTTCCCCCCCTCTCCTCTGGAGCAGTGTGCATTTAGTAGGCTGTAATCTGTTCACCGTCGCAAAATGCAGAAACTGATTGATCAATGTGACTGCTCCGGCGTTGCTCATTGTTTTTGTTTTTTTTTAAACATAATCTGAATTTTGTGCGCTCGACGTGTTAAATTTGGTTCCTACTTGCCTGCTCACTTAAAAAGAAATGGGGGTTGACAAGTGCACGAAGGCGTGTACGTTATGTAGACAAACATACAGAACTGTTATGTGCGGCTGGGAGGTCGTTTAACCCTTTCTCTCCCCGGGGCTTCGCAGCGACACCTGAAGACTCTCAAAACCTCCCTCCCTCCCTTTCCGTCTCAAAATGTTCGACCCTTCTCAGAGATCGACTGGCGCCGCGTCCAAACACCCAAACACAAGAGGCACGAGGACGATCGTGAGCGCTTCTAGCCCAATATGTGCAAAATTTCCATTTCCTTTTTCCACAGCCGGAAATTTCCTCCCCAAAAATTTGCAAAAAAATGAAATGCAAAACAAAAGGCAACAAAAATCACAGCGTTGCCATTCCAGAAAAGCAGAAAAGTAAAATGCAGCAACATGGGCATGCAGCGAGGAAAGGTAAAAACTTCATGCTCCAGGAAAATTTAAAAAAAAAAAAAAAAATTTACATGAAATTTCTTCATTCATTTGGCTCCGGTGAGTTGTGTTTTATGTTGTAACAAACGTTTAATGCCCAAACAGAGGAACCTTTTTTTTTTTTTTTATATTCCCTCTTTGTACTGTAGCCCAAAGGAAACATTTGTAGCTCAGGAGAAATCTCCCCTCTCCATCTCAGTTTTCAGTGTGTTCTCAGTCCACCCCCCCCCCTTCCTTCTCTCTCTCTCTCTCTCTCACACAGTACCTGCCTAGCTGTCACAATGTGCTGGAGCTCCTGCCCTCCCCTTCTTCCATTGGCTATCCTCCCACCAATCCAGTAGCCAAGTGGGCCAGAGGGACTGCATATGTAAAGCTCTACTTCATATTAATAAGCTGCAATCGGGGCTTTAAGTCCTTGATTAGGAGAGTGTGAGAGCTTTTGGTCCCAACTGGCTGTGCCTATAGGCTTGTCACCAGGAGAACATTTGTGTTAATTGCACTGTCCTCTGACAAGGAAACTTTGATTTATAGCTGGGGTGCACAAATTATGGTTGCCGGGCGCACATGGATTCGGTAGAACTTTGCCTTCCAGAGTCTTTTTCCCTGCACTACGAGGAAGAGTAGGTACCACTCTCTCTCTCTTTTTTAAAAAAAATTTCCTCTTTCTTTCGACAGAGACGCAGGTAGGGGCTAAGAGGATTTCTGTGCATGAGTGATCACTGTGTGACTGTCTTGTCTCTATTGTGCGGAGGTTGCTTTTCTTTTTTTTTTTTCCTATTCTTTTAATTGTGCGACTGTGGGATTGTTCCGTTACCTTCCACTGTGAGTCCCGTCACAATCCGAGGAACAGCTGTCTGTCACTCTTTCCTCATTCAGGTACTAAGAATAGGCACTTAGCGGAGTGTTAAAATGTGGTCGTTTTTGCTCCCGTGCTGCACATTTTCCTAGAAACGTCCCCCCCCCCACCACCACCACCACCACCCCTCCTTGGACAGAGCACAAACCTGCATGCCATTCAAGACCCACCAGAATGCTTGTTGTGTTGGTCACCGCTGTCACATTTTAGAGCACAAGTGACAAGCTCGGTGCTTGGGCAGGGAGGGGGGGGATAGATAATGAGCAGAAAATGAGAAAGCATGTTTGGAGAAGTATTTCTGAAGCTGGAGCTTCTGTGTTACAGCCTGAAGTTGAATTCTAGATGGATAAGCATTAACTAGCTACAATGCAGGCGTTTGTCAATGAGTAACCGGGGCTAGATGGGGGGGGGTGGAGGTGTAGGAAATAAAATGTATTTGATCTGTACAGGACAGAGATTTCCTTCCAGGCGGGAGGAATTCCTAAGTAGTCCTAAGAAGCCTTGTAGTTGTGCAGGAGATGCATGTATTTCTTAGGAGGGATCTGTCATTGATACTTTTGTGTCATGTGGAGCTGCTCGAAGTGCTAACAATGCGAGCGGGCGTCTGTAATTGTGGGAAAGGGGAGAGACTTGTATTGTGTGCAGGAACACACAAGACCATGTGTGGCTGTGTCAGCGTGCAAGGCATAACTTAAGCTGCATGCTACAGCCAACTATCCCCCCCATAGCGTTAGCATGGTCACCCCCATCTAGAGTAGGCATCAACCACCAACTGAACATCTCAATATATATAAAAAAAACCTTTGAGAAGTTTATAAGTTGGGTCGAAACAACCTTCCAAGTGTGGTCCACCGCTCTTGTCTCTTGTAAAGAAGCTTTCTTAAATTTACCTTCTTATGGCTAATTTGAATGATTACTTTAGATAAGCCTCTTAGGCAAGATGCATGGAAATTATCTGCGTGCAGATGTCAGATGCAGGGACCGTGGTTGGAAGGCTTACGGTGCACGGAGAGAACATTGGGGTCGCGCTCCGAACCCCCTATCACTTTTGTACATCGCTGATTGCACAAGTGACGTCGTCAATGTAGCGGAAAGCTTTGTTATTCTATAGGTTAGCGTTATTATTCGGTCTGGGGTGGCAGTCGATGGTTGTCTACTTTGTTGCCCGGGACAAAAAAAGAAAAGATAGGAGAAATTTTTTAGGTAGGATGTTGTATTGGGGGGGTATCACCAAGAGAATGTAAGTTAAGCCTAGCTTCTACTTCTTTCCAAATAATTGTAACAGATGCAATAAATGTATTGGCCCATCCTGACATATGTGTCAATCTCATCTCCGGGAATGAAACAGTAGGCTCTTTGCATAAAACTCCTTCTACCTCTGATTAAAATGTTACATTGACTAAAGGATTACCGAGCTGACTTAATTTTACTGACTGTTTTAACAGTTGTCACAGCTGTTGGAAAGCGAAAAAAAAAGGCAAATGAAAGAGTCCAAAAAAGGGAAAGCGCAGGAGCTGGTGTCGGTAGGAAGAGTCGAGGGAAGACAAAAGAATGAGACAAGTTAAGAGGATACATAAGGATAAGGGAATCATATGGAATATCGGCCTCAAAGTGTGGCGGGGTCGGTGTGTGTGTGGGGGGGTAATTCTATCTATAGCTATAGGAAGGGCGTAAGGAAGAGCTTAAAGTGGAATTGTTGATAAGAAAAGGGCTACTAGCTGTCAAGACGCCAAGATAAGATGACATTAGTGCTACAATAAATGAGCACACAATCTTAAGTGATTGCTTTTAAGTGATCGGGTTTCCAGCTGGGATCCAGCTTTGCCCGCTCTGATTTCCTTTTTCTTTTCCCCTTTACTTCACTTTTTCTATCCTAAAAGTTTGATCCCCAGAGACAGCTCCCGTAAAGTTTTTTTTTTTGTTTTTTTTTTTTTCGAGAAGATCGCAGCCTAAGTTAGTCCAAGGTTTGGCATAAATGTTTGAAATTCTCTTCCATTTTTTTTATATTTTTCTTTTATCCCCCCAGTCAGGAGGTGCAATAGAGATCTCAAAATCAGAACTGTCACATCCCGCTCTTCTCTTCAATTTAGAGTGTTGGAAATAATGGGGAGAAAAAAACATACCCATCTCATCTAGCGCCCCCACCCCCCCCACCCCCACCCACCACCACATTTACATTTCATTCTGACAGCTCGGTCTTTTCCGGGGGAGCTGTCCCATTTTATAGAGCTGAATGCTCATTTTAATGTGTTTATGGTTGTGCTCTTTTATTTACTGAGCCCAGTGCGTTGCAGCTGTAATTAACCCATGTTATTAGCAAAGCCCTGGTGAATACCCATTAATTTCCCAGAACGGTTGGTCTTTCTGCCTCTCGCTGCACATTTCAAGGTGTATTATGTTTTTGTTTCTTTAAGTTCTAGTCAATGGTTTTACTTTCGATGCTTATTTTTGCATGTTTTAAGGAGGAGATGGGGACAGAGGTGAATTTCTAGGTTTACAATGGTGACGTTTGGGTCACTGCCTATAGGCTCGCTCCTCCTATAGTCCAATTTTTTTATTGTTTCTATGTTATTTTTTTTTTGTCCTACTCCCGGGACTGTTTCTGGGCAATGTGATTCTTGCACGATGGGCTCTTGGCGTCAGATGATCTGATAAGTTCTGAAATTGCCCCCTCTGAGTCGTACCAGGTGAACGTTGGCACAATCCTTGGACCTGTAGAAGAAGTGGAGATGGGAGTCTGAACAATGCTTGGAGCACCTCATGTAGTATAGGTAAATCCTGGGGTACAATTTAGATATCAAGGGGGCTGTAGGGGAACCTCTTTACTAGGAGTTGGTTTCATTATTTTTGAAATCTTGAGACACTTCGAGACTTCAGCTACACTTGTCCGCTATGGGACCTATGGGAGTTTGTCTTGTGGATTTGAAGGGGTTAAAGGTATTGTTTTTCACAGAGGTATTTGTGGAATTTGCTTGTCCTAATTCTTCTTATTGTTTGGGATATTGTACTGTAGAACTGTCTGAGGAAGATAGATAGATAGATAGATAGATAGATAGATAGATATTAGATAGATATGCGAGAAATAGATAGATACTAGGTGGATAAAGAGATGGATAGAGATAGATAGATAGATAGATAGAACTTGAATGTTGTATGATACAAACAATCTAGAAGACAATATCAAAGAGATGCAAATGTATTTTTATCTATCTATCGAAATATGTATCTTTGTACTAAATATTTATCTATCTATATATTGTCTATATCTATTATCTGTCTATCTATCTATCTATCTATTATCTGTCTATCTATCTATCTATCTATCTATCAAAATATGTATCTTTGTACTAATTATCTCTATCTGTCTATCTCTATCTATCTATCTATATCTGTCTGTCTATCTATCTATCTATCTATCTATCTATCTATCTATCTATCTATCTTATCCCTGTTTTCTCTCTGTACCAGTAGTATTAGCTCTGTCAGTACCAGGGACCTCAGTGCTCTGATTATTTTTGATAATTTTTGGCACTATCACTGCCCCCCCTGCAGGTTCCCCGGTTCTGCTCCGCGGCCTGGGCATGCAGCCTTTTTTTCCCCTTCACCTCCTGTAGTCTTGTATTAAATTGTCATTGTCCTGAAGTACATGAGAGAGGAATGAATTGCTGTCCCGGCCGTGCTGTGACAGTGGAATATTTAGCCTCGCTGCCTCCATGCTGCTTTATGTGTGTGATGGAGCAGGAGTGACACCTTAGTCCCCAGCCTGACACACAGGAGCAGTCCTTACATCTTCTTCTCCTCCTGTGTTTGTGTGTACACACCGCTCCCTCTGTTTTCTGTCTACAGATTTCTGTCTGTGCTTTCCTGGTGTGTGTGTCACATGTATACATTTGTATGGTTGTCTGCGAAAGTTGAGGAACATGTATATAAGATGTGACAGTCCCATATTGTCATGTGGTGTGCATACGTGTGTACTGTATGTGTGTTGTATCGTGTGTGCATACGTGTGCATTGTATGTGTGTTGTATTGTGTGTATATACATGTGTACTGTACGTGTGTTGTATCGTGTGTGCATACGTGTGTACTGTATGTGTGTGTGTTATTAGTGGAAATAGATCCAAAGAAGTGTGTTGTGTACATACGTGTGTATTGTATGTGTGTTGTATTGTGTGTACATACGTGTGTACTGTACGTGTGTTGTATCGTGTGTATATACATGTGTACTGTCCGTGTGTTGTATCGTGTGTATATACATGTGTACTGTACGTGTGTTGTATCGTGTGTGCATACGTGTGTACTGTACGTGTGTTGTATTGTGTGTACATATGTGTGTACTGTACGTGTGTTGTATCGTGTGTGTATATACATGTGTACTGTACGTGTGTTGTATCGTGTGTGCATACGTGTATACTGTACATGTGTTGTATTGTGTGTACATATGTGTGTACTGTACGTGTGTTGTATCGTGTGTATATACATGTGTACTGTACGTGTGTTGTATTGTGTGTACATATGTGTGTATTGTACGTGTGTTGTATCGTGTGTGCATACGTGTGTACTGTACGTGTGTTGTATTGTGTGTATATACATGTGTACTTTATGTGTTTTTAGTGGAAATAGTTCCAAAGAATTGAGTTGTTTTCATACGTGTGTTCACTATGTATGTTTTATCATGTTGGTGTGCATATGTGTGTACTGTATTTATGCTTTATAGTAGTGGCTATTATATTCAATCATGTTGTACGCATATATGTGTACCGTATGTGTGTTTTATAAACAAAATAGTTGCATATAAGTATGTTGTGTACATATGTGTGTACCTTATGTGTGCTTTATAGTCGAAATAGTTATACATAACTGTTTTGTTTGCGTATGTGTGTATTGTATGTGATCTTTATAGTCAAAATTATTACATATAACCGTGTTGTATACATATGTGTGTACCGTATGTGTGCCTTATAGTCGAAATAGTCACATATAAGCATGTTGTGTACATATGTGTATATTGTATGTGTGCTTTATATTCAAAATAGTCACATCTAACCATGCTGTGTACATATGTGTTGCTTGCACCCCATGTGTGTTTTAAAGTCCAAGAAGTTATGTATAACCATGTTGTGTGGATATGCATGTGCCCTGTACAAACCATGTTGCATATATATGTGTGCACTCTGTGTTTTGTACCTAGTGGCAATCACATCTACTTTCACTGTGTGCATCTGTTGTGTTCACATATATGTGTGCGGTATGTATGTTTTATAGTGTCAGTCGTTACATATAATCTTATTGTGTGCATATGTGTGTGCTGTATGTGTGCTTTATAGTGCCAGTACTTACATAGAATCCTATTATATGTGTACTGTATGTATGGTTTATAGTGTCAGTGCTTACATAGTATCCTTTTATATATGTGTACTGTATGTGTGTTTTATAGTGCCAGTACTTACATAGAATCCTTTTATATGCATATATGTGTACTATATGTGTGTTTTATAGTGGCAGTACTTACATAGAATCCTTTTATGTGTGTACTGTATGTATGTTTTATAGTGTCAGTATCCTTTTATATATGTGTACTGTATGTGTACTTTATAGTGGCAGTAGTTATATAAAATCATTTGATATGTGTACTGTATGTATGTTTTATAGCATCCTTTTATGTGTGTGTGCTTTATAGTGGCAGTTATATAGAATCCTTTTATATGTGTACTGTATGTTTGCTTTATAGTGGCTACATAGAATCCTATTATATGTGTACTGTATGTATGTTTTATAGTGTCAGTAGTTTCATAGAATCCTATTATATGTGTATTGTATGTATGGTTTATAGTGTCAGTGCTTACATAGAATCCTTTTATATATGTGTACTGTATGTATGTTTTATAGTGTCAGTAGTTTCATAGAATCCTATTATATGTGTATTGTATGTATGTTTTATAGTGTCAGTGCTTACATAGAATCCTATTATATGTGTACTGTATGTATGGTTTATAGTGTCAGTAGTTACATAGAATCGTTTTATATATGTGTACTGTATGTATGGTTTATAGTGTCAGTGCTTACATAGAATCCTATTATATGTGTACTGTATGTATGGTTTATAGTGTCAGTGCTTACATAGAATCCTATTATATGTGTACTGTATGTATGGTTTATAGTACATTGCTAAGGCTTTGTATTTTTCCTATGCCACAAAGTTGCCACTTCAGTTACTGAATCTCTGTCTGCTAAGTGACTTGTAATTCCTGCACACAGCTTTATCTAGACATACGTTACACTGGCATGCCTGTCTATTAAGAATCTTTACCTTATTTAATGCTTATTTTGAAGTCCTTATGTAAATGTTGTTGTTTTTTTTTTATATCTATATTATTTTTCATTCATTTATTGTTTTAGGCATTTCCCCCAGACAACTGATAAATTCTTTTATCTTTATCTTAGGGAAATGGTTTATGTACACAGACAAGGTGTAAATGTGAGGACGAACTCTTTTTCTGAAAATAAAACCTTACCTTCATGGTAGGACCGTATGTTTTTTCCCCCCTTTTTTTCTATATGTGATGTCTAATTCTATTTTGCCATCTTTTATGTTTGTTTGTTTTTTTGCTGCATTGCATTTCGCCACTGACTCTGACACGTTAACAAACTGACACAGGTCTTCGTGCTCTTACCTATGTGTTAAGTTGAAGTGCTTAAGTTGTCTAGCTTCCCCAAAAAATTGTCCAAGAGACCCCCAACGATGCCCCCCCCCCAGTCTATAAGCAGAGGTAGAGGGACATATGGTTCCCTGTGTGTTGTCATTTCGGCTTTCTCTTTGACCTGTCATTACTCAGCCGTGCAGAAACGCAATCCTAATTTCTAATTTCTGCATTTACGTCCAGATTTTTTGACATTATAGGCATTATTTTGCCGCACCCCCGTCGCCGGCACGCACAGTCGGTGTCCTGCAGACATCACAACGCTTACATCTTCATCGTCACCAGCATAGTCCATACCTGGTGCATCATATTTTATTCCGTAAAACAGATTGCCCATTCATACAGTAAACATGTATTACAGTCTGCGGACAGGTGTGATAGCATTTCCGAACTATTTACATTATAGTTAGAAAAATATTATATTTTATATATAATATTTCATTAGGAACACGTTCACATCATATTCATTTTCTATACAGTTTTAATTTTCTTTTTATTTTGCATGCTTGCTTATGGTAGCCTTTATTCACTTTATGGAACTTGCATGATTTATATTGGCGATTTGATCATCCCTGGTAATTCTGTTTCTTTTTTTTTTTAATCTTTTTTTATTGTTGCTCCCAGTTTGTCCGCAATCGAATACGGTTAGCAAAAGAATAGAATTTGGTGTATGTTACATGGGAAAAGGATGCCCAGTACACGGGGGCTACATTGAGTTACGACATTGGGCTTTTATTAAATCGAGAATCGTAGTTCCCAAATCGAATCAAACCTCGGAATGGTTTGCTATTAGGGTTATGGATGTATTATTATTATTTTTTTATTTTTATTTTTTTTATATGCCTTTCGCAGACAGTTTAGGGGTTTGCTATAGGTAATTCAGTCGTATGCCTCGCTGGGCTTTTGAAATGGATATCATGGCACTGGGATAATAAAGATGCAAAAATAATCTATAGCGATTACAAAAATGTATATATATATAAATATTTTCTGCAAACAAACAATGTACATGGTGGGGGCGTTCTCCTCTCTTCGAAATGAATTATGAAAAAAAAAAAGAAAGAAAAAGAAGCATCCGCATATCTTTCAGCGGAACTAGAACACTATGTTATAATTTACTTGACATCTCACATCTCAGTGGGTCAAAAACATCAGCTGTTGTCACTGACTGGGGGTCAGGCTGCATATTTAGCGGAGTATAGTGATCATCACCAGCACTGTAAATAGGATGAGAAATGGGGCTGTTTGACACATTGTTAGCTGCTAAATATCCATCTATATCAAGAGCAAGTAGAAGGTTTAATTTTATTTTTTTTTAAGGTGGGAGAAGGGGCCAGGAGGGCTAACAAATTTAATATTTTTTGAGATTAGCAGCAGATATGTATTTGTGGTCTAAATAATGGCGTAAATTATATTAAAGCCTCAATTATTATAAAAGCATCAATACAAAATTGCACTTTAAAAAAAATCTAAAATTTTACAAAAATTGCAAAAATGATACAGGCTGTCACAATCGTTCCCATGACATAATAACCATGACTAATTGTGGCCAAAATAATCCCAAATGGATGTTACATTTAAATTTAAAAAAAAAAATTAAAAATTGAAATGAAAAAAAAAAATGCTCAAAAATTTTAATAAAAAACAAGAATGACAAAAATTGGGCAACCGGTTGTGGTTCTTTTGTCTTTGTTTTTTTTTCTTCTTCCCAGAAGATGAAACAAACCTTTTTATCTCTCCTACTCTGATATCTGGCCCCCGTCAAGTATGTTTTGCTATTGTTTTTCTACATTATAAAAAGGTACCAGTTCAATTACGAATAAGAGAATTGTCTGCACACTAAATAGGCCTGTTATATTTTCCCCTGTCAGCCCTTCAAAAGAAGGTGCCCATCTGTTAGCAGCACTTGTGTTTCCCATGTAATGAAGTGTGAAAATGTAAACTAGACAGGACTCTTTTTTTTCCCTCCTCCTCCTCCTCCTTCTCCAATTGTCAGTCAAAAAGAAAAGTTTTATAGAGTCTCTGCATACTGATACAGTATCGAAAAAGTCGTGGACTCACAGTGCAAAGGGGCCCAAAATCAGCTAAAAATGTATAGTAATGAAAGGCGTTATGTACAATAGGTCCAATGCGCCGGCAAATTCTAAAAATGATACGAAGACCTTTAGGTTTCTTCATTGACCAATGTAAATTTTTGCAGGTATGTAGGCAGATTTGTAGGTTTGTAATCGTTCACTTTTGGTTTGTATTATTAATTATAGATATTATAGACCCGTGCTGCCGTCTCCTCCCCGGGCACGTAACGTTTCATTTTTTAAAAAACTAGACGTTGTGCTACTATTTTTTGCTAATAAATTTATAATATGATCTAATATCATCTAGGTGGGTAGGTGACTATGGTGTCTCATAAGGTACAATGTAGAGTTCATGACAATACAAAAATTTTCCATTTGAGATTGGAAGAATGGGGAGTTATCGCTAATATTCGCAAAAGGAATAGTCTAAAATAGAACGTGTTCGAGGAAAGAAATGATGTGTCCGTACAGTATGTACATGGATATGTAAAAATTCACTGGTATTTCTGCGTAGAAAAATGAATACGGGATGAGGCTTAGTTTGGAAAATATACTCCGAATACAACGTCAACTGTTGAAAAATATTTCAAAAATATATCACAAAACTTTTAGGCCTTGCCCGAAAAGTTAACCTATTTTTATCAATTTTATTTAGAATTGTGTACAAGCCAGGCCACATCTTACACAACTGTATTCCAAATTCCAAAAAGATATAAGTTATAAAAAAATACTGCCTTAAAAAAAACATAAGAGCAAATTATTATACTGGGATTAAAAAGGGATGACGCCCAGGTGGCGCCTAGACACATTAAGGAGCCAATCACATTAGTTCGAATGACACCTGTCTCATCTGTCATATCGCCCCGGTGTCACAGATGCTGAAACAACAATTGACCAAGATGTAGAGGCTGATATGTTGGTCAACGGTGGTGCCTCGGCTCCATTAATGGGTCTAATCTAGATTGCCTTCTATAACCCGGAATTCTAAAAAGTCATTCCGTCGGCCTAACTAAAGATAATAAAAAAAAGCAAAAATACACAACATAACGCAAATGAAAATTCTATGGCGGTGGCACACAATTCATTGCATAGCCAAACAAATTAGAAAAAATTCACTGCATTAACTTTGCTGTCAGAAGGTCAAAGCGAAGCAGTCGTGCATTTCGAGCTGAAAATGCAATAACCCCTTCAGTACCGTAGGTGCGTGCAATGCATAACATTTACTGTAAAACCAATTCATTAGTCTCACGTTGAAAACATTTGTCTTGGGGTCATGCATAGGGCACGTGACTGCCAATTCTCATTCACTGAGCTGGGGCTCTACCTGAGATTCCTACTTTATTTGCCTAAGCGAAGAGATCCATTAACAGCACCCATGAAGAGATCAGACTGGTTTAGGAATTATTTTTTTTTAAATAAATTACTCTAAATGTTTTTATTAACTTTTGTTTTCTTAAATATTTTTAGACGTAAAAAGGAAAATATCCATATAACAATATATCTCATATAATAACTAACAATATATGTGGGCCAAATGTAAAAACACAACAATGTGAGGATGTTTCCCCAGAGTGAGAAAGTTTGATATAAATAAGCATTTTTTTTCCAAAACACTAAAAAATTATTTAAAAAATTTAGTTTTCTTGGCCTTTGGACTGGAGCAACACTCTTTTGCACCTTATCCCTTGAATGTCATCCTATCACCCTTTGCTAATTATTTTTTTAATTCAATAATATTTTTGATAATATTTGGCTGTGATAGGAACAATTTGGAGTTAATGGAGAGAGAACTTTTTTAATTTCTTTTTTTTTTTATTAATTATTGTGAAAACTGACCTATAAATTGATGTTAACTCTAATTTGCATGTCCCCACTTGGCCCCTTGTACCTAAACCGATCACTAGTAGTAGTCATATGATCAAGCGGATGAAACAGGATGTTGAGGGTGTCATATCCTGATCTGATTCCTCTCTTTTACAAAAATGTGTCCATCCGCCGTGTGGTCCAGACAAAAAAGTTTCAACTGCAACTACACTAGTCTTGACTTAATGTCTTCATGCCGACATATCATGATGTGAGGTTACAGGACGTTACAGATATTTTTGTTGAAACAAATTTAACTTTTCAAATTTTTTATTAGTATTTTATTTTTCATTTTTAATTAACATTTTTACTCTTGAAATACAGGAGTAAAATACATAACAAGACGCTGTCTAGTCTGTGGACTTTCAGGCAGACCTGAGAATGGTGAATATTATTTTTACAGTTAATCATTGGTCAGGGCTGCGCTGCGCTTTGAACATTCAAAGCTTTTATGAAAAATGGTGAGCACATGACAAAAAACAAAATTTATGACTGCCATCATATATATAGGAATAGTACAACCTCGGTGACCTTTCACCCACCCATGACAATAATATACTGTAGGCCGTTCATTAGGTTCGGTAGGGCTTGGAATTTTCTTGATTGGTATTGAAAATTTATAAAAAAAAAATAATTGTTATGGAGAAGGGATATGTATTAAAATATATATATATATATATATATATATATATATATATATATATATATATATATATTTATATACAAATATCTTCTGGGGAGGGGCTTATAGATGGCCACCCAGCGGTCACTTATTGTGTTGAGTTGTCAAATGTTCTAATCTTTTTTGTTGGTTTTTTTAAAGTGGAAGCCTAAGAGTTAATTGACTTTTTATATTTTTTATGTTTTTTTTAAGCTGAAAGGGTAACGTTATGCAAAGATTTATCTGTACAGTAATTCTAAGAATCAGGCACATTACAGATAACGTCAGCTAACAAGTCACCGCAGAGCCTAGTGCAGTAGCAAAAAAGATCAGTGTTATTTAGCAGTTTTGTTCCAGAGAGTGTAGCTGTGAAGAAAATGTGAAAACATGTCACTTTCTGTAATCTAACTGGCAATAACAGGGAATCTTTTCAAGATTACGATGTGAGAGAGAGAGAGGAAAAAAATCACATAGTAAGAGAAAAAAAGGTTTTATTAGGATTCCTATTGATTTCATGGGAATGAAATTGTGCAAATTTAGATTTTTTTTACATAATTGACTTTGTACCAATTTTTCTATAAGAGCTAATTAGTGTAATAAATGATGTGCTTGGTATTATCCATTTTCATATGTCTGAGATAAGCCGAGAGGTTGACACGAAGACAGTTGTTCACCGTGATATGTTATAATAAAATTTAGTGGGGGAAAAAACTTAAAAACAAAAAAAAACAAAAAATGTCCACAAGACTGAAGAACGAAATGGAAACTTGATTACAAATAACAGCATGAATTTCCAACATTGAGGGAATACGGGCCCAGACCAACTTTGCTTGTAACCAATGGATGGAGTCAATTTTACTAGGAAATTTGAAATTTTGTATCTCAATTTTTTGTGTATTTTCTAGATAGTTTTTGTAAGGTAATTCAATTACTTGTGATATCCCAGTTCAACTTTTAGTCCTGGTAACTGGAACCGGTAAGATTATTAAGTCCTTTGGCCCCTATCGGAGCCTAATGTTGCCCGGTGTAGCGCCGGCAGTGCGCACTATCAGCAGTTTACATTGCTGATTTCATTCTAAGTATGAATGTGTATAAATACAGTTAGTTACTTTGGTTTATCTGATAGCCTGGCGTGGGGAGAGAGGAGCCGAACAAACTGTTTTTCAGTAAATTCGCTGTTCATACACCTGATAAGATTGAAATAGCTTTCGAAATGCTGATATGCTTTGAATAAGAAAAGAATAATCAGTTTTACTGGCACCGTCTTATCGGGAAGGCAGTTAAATGCCAGTGCTTTTTGCATTAGCAGAAGTGAACGTTTCAGACGTTGCTGGTCTTTTCTTGAAGTTAAAGAGTTCTATCTTTTCGAGGAGGAGAATTATAAATGGTAGGGTAGATTACCTGCCGTACAATAACAAGCCCAATCTACTGACGAAATATATAAATGTAGGATCGAGAATAAGACGATAAAGTGACTACAGATGTCGGGTTCTCACCACGTGGTTTGGTGCTGTGCCTTTAGTTGTAGGAAAGAGTTCTTTAGATGTTTGAATAGATCAAATGAAATATTACAGTTTGGGAAGAAAAATGACAAAAACATCAATAAAATTGAAAAACGTTAACACGTTGAACATCATCTTTAGGTTTTATTTGAAATTTTCCGAATCACTTTACATTGCAATGCATCGGCTATGCTTTGTTTCAACAAATGTGATTGACAAGTTTTTTGGTGACCATTTATCTTTTGTATAAATACTTATAATTTTCGACAGACAGGGTTCTACCATTGCGAGTACTGGGATCTTTTCTGTAGGAAGTCAAAAAGGTTGAGTTAATTCAAATGGAGAGCGGTTTTTGGGGAGGTAGCGTAGAAGTTTAGTTGTTTCTCATGGGTTTCAACTTGTCATATGAAGGAAAGGAGGTTTTGAGGCATGGAATGAGGAACCTTGACCAATTAAATGTTCAACATTTTGTAGAAGGTAAAGGGGTAACCTCCCTTCCCCAATCCCTCTAATCTTTGTCCTGTCCCCTCTACTGACTGAAGCTAATGAACGTTTGTCAACCATTCTGACTTCTATAACTATGTCATTTGCTGTACAATGTGAATGAATGGGGCGGGCTGTAGATTTGGACCAAGCTCAACTCAACAAAAAGATGGCGTAGTTGCAAATTTTGAAGTGTACTGCAGCGGAGCCAAAGTAGCCACTTGGTACGTCATTTGCTCGAGTGCTTGTATTTCCATTGACGCGTACTTTGCTGCACTGCAGATTTGCCAGCTCAGCTAATTACGCGTTACCCGTTGCCCATTTGATCCCACATGCGGCATTGGCGACTCCATAATTTATTGCAGAACGAGCAGTGGGGTTGTGTGGTGACTCGGAACCAAAATTAAACCATACTAAATCCAAGGTAGCTAAGATGGTACCTTAGTTCATGCATTAACTGTGTTGTCCTCAAGGTCACTTGAGGTCCTAAGATGCTAGAAAGTAGAAACAGATTTTTTTAAAAAACTTTTTGAATAAAAAATATTGCTCTCTTCTCGAGCTAGATAGCCTTATTTCACGTCCTGCTGTATAGGACAACCGATCGTGATTTTCACTCATTACAGTCACACTTCCCATATGCAGCAGAGTCTGGATACAAGTATTTAATTCCTAATATTTAATCCGCATGATCTCCATTGTGTTTGATTCGTTTAGACTTGGCTTAACATGGTGATTGCACTGAGATGCGTTTAGGTTCACTAGCATATACTTATAATTTACACTCAAGACAGGAAGATTAATGTCTTCATTATAGTCGGGAGCAGATTTGGAGGGGTTAACAAATTTTGAGACTTTCTTAACTCATGTGGCTGTTTGTATTCCCTTTTCCCTTACTTACTCTTTGTCTCCGTTCCTCTCTGTCGCATTTCTCATTTTTCTTCATTTTATGCTTGGAAGTGGCTGTTGCATTCTGATTTGATAAATGATAGTGTAAAAAGTGTTTTGATTGATTTTGGATTAGTATTGATTGCTCTTGATTAGATCACTGACACCCTGTGATCAATATGATTCGATAAGACACTGTGCCTCTCTTCTTTCCCTCACAGCCAGCCGGGGGGAATACAAGAAAACTGAATGGTCAAGGATGATAAATTGACCAAAATGCCTATCTTCAGAAATCCTTTACTTTTAAGTGTATGGATCACCCAAGAATCCAACATTTTGTCTGTAACGGTTTAGAGCTACAGACCATTTAATAATATAAAGCATGACTTGAGTGGTTTCCATTTACTTGCCTATCCTGTTTCGAAAGCACAAATACTTGGCCAAAAAATGAGACAACTTCAAGTGAAGTTCCAAGATCTTAATTTTATATTCTTGATTGAATCGACCTTCATCAAAAACAAATATGAACCCTCAGAGATTTTTCTCTCTTTGCTTAACTTTTAAAGCCAGGTTAAAACCAGTATTATGTAGTATACCAAGAAGTCCCAAAATCTTTCAGAAGAACATCAAGAATGACCCAACTTTAAGATGGTTTTAGGCAGACCCAACTTTCACTGTTCCTTAACATGAGCTAAAGAGAGTGTTTCTTAAACATTTAGAGAGTTTCTTAAAGTCCATGGATCCATCAGAACCTCTTTCCTATCTTAAAATGTACTCATCGGAATGACCGCCACATGACCTCAGACTTACTTCAGTAGACTATTAGAAGTCTGATATGAAGCTCGAAACTCCATACTTTTACTAACTCTGATTTTTGACTGCTATTCCAGTGTCCAATATTCTAGACCTATCAAATATTCTTTCCTCATTTTCCATTTAACCAGGTTAGAATTAAAAAGCAGTTAGCTTGGCTTTCCCATTCTACTCCCGATTTGCCTCTGTGCTTGTAATGTTTTTCGTATGCCTAGTTTGGAGATGATTAATCCAACTTTATTAGTACAGCCAGGACAAGTTCTACGTGGTGGTGAATAATATAAATTTGTTCTCCCGACTAAACCTGCCAGTTTTAACTCTCTGACAACCAGATCTAGTAACGGCACCACACAGATCCACTTGTGTGAGGCAGCATTGGCTCGTAACATGTTAAATCAACGCCATGCATATATTCATGGGGCTACAGCTACTACTGGTATCCTCCACCATGTGACATAGATTACTGTGTTTTCATGTTCTTTGTAACTGAGCTTAATCATTTTCAAAAATTTTGGCAAAAAATGTCTTTTTTGTATCGAAACTAAATGATGAACATAATCATAAAGTCTGCTTTCAAAGAGACTTGTCTCAGAACCTCAGATCTGCTTGTGGGATTTAAGGGATATATATTAGAATTCACAGTGAGGGGCCAGCACCTGGCAGGACTCCCCACTTCTGTGTATAATTTGGAGGTCATTAACCCTCAACTTTGATCATTGACTCTAATAGTCTGTAGGTTGAGAGATTATTCATCTGAAACTAAATTGTGCACCATCTCCTACAAAATAAGGGAGAAAAATTGCTTGGATTGTTAAATAAGATGCTAAGTCTTGGGATTCCACATTGACAAGATTTATGGTGCATTCCTCTCAATAACACCCACTCCGTGTCAACCCATTGAAAGGCTTGATTACCTTCTACAGCAGAGCCACAAACACCTTCATCAACCACTAATTTAAAACATTTCTCTGTAGTCTATTGTTTTATAAAGCCACGTAGACCAAGCATACTCTTCTACACCACGCTGAGGTCATAGATTGTCTACAATATGGACTGTATATGGACTGAATTTGTTTTATCTCATGACCATACTCAAGTGTTACCACGAGAGGGCGCTAATTAAAGACTGGCTATGGAAAATTCCCTACATTTGTGGAGTAGTGGGTATAGTATGGAAGAAATGACCAGTATTATCTCTAGCGAAAATGTAAATAATAATAATTAGTAGACCGTTAGACAGTCTTCCCGTTTCATGGGTGGTCCAATGTATTTATATTGAGCTGCTCTTAAAAAATTATCCACACATAGACTTTTTTCTTGTTAGTAGAACCATTGACATTGATCCCACTCTCATGTCTATGTGGATAGTCCAACTTTCCTTTACCTGGTACAAATGTTTAGTCCAGTGTTCAAGTCTTGTATTTAGATACCATGGCAGTACATAGTTTTTGGCACCTCTCTTGGCCCCAAGCACGGCCTTCCTGAGCTATGTCCCGATTGCAGTTTCGGTAGAAATTGTGTGGGAATTGTAATGGAGGAATTGGAGAAGACAGCTGTTAGGTCAACACTCTTTTGACTTACAGCTATCCTATGTCTATTGCCAACTTAATGGGTTTTTATATTTATTCCCTATCCATAGGAGAGGGAAAAAGTGTCTGATTGGTGAAGACCTGGCTGTTGGGAATAGGAGAACAGAGGTTCTGTACCTTCTGTATGAAAAATGGTATTGTGTTTAAGCATGTATGCTGCTGGTCACTTTCTTCTGTATGGGACTATCTATAGCAGTCCCATAGATTTAAAATGGAGTGTTAGTGCACATGCTCGATTGCTGCTACTTTCATATGGTGGGTCAAGGGACCTTCGTTCTACTGATCAATGATGGTCCCAGTGGTTATACCACCATGGATCAAACACTCATCCCCTGTCCTGGGGAAGGAAGGTTTAATCTTGAGATAACCCTGTTAAAGGTTGATGACCTATCCTTAAGACAGGTCATCAATATCTGATAAGTGGGGGTTCACTCCTGTCACCCCCAAGATCAACTATTTGAGGAGATTACAGCGGTCCAATAAGTTCTACAGCATCTCGTTCATCAGTCACACGGCCTAGTGAATGGGATTGAGCCGCAATATCAAGTGCAGCCACTATCCAACTTATGGCACTGTGATTGGTATGCTATGGGGGGGCGGCAGTGCTTGCCAGAATACTGCAGCCTCTTCAAACAGCTGATCGGTGGGGTTGCCGAGTTTCGGATCTTCACCGGTGAGACATTGATGACCTATCCTAAAGATAGGTCATCAGTATTCTATTCCTGGAAAGCCCCTTTAACCTAAAAGACCCTTAAATAAGAAGCCTAGTGTAATATAAAAATTTGCACACAATTTGGTGGTGTTAGTGGGGGGCGGGGGGGTCATTAAGTTTGTTCAGGCAATTTACATTGTGTCCTCAACAGGAGCTGTATGTATGAGGCACAGCCTAGTGCTGCAAGAACCACGAGCCTTCAGCAGACAGTTAGCCGGCAGCAGGTGTGAACTACATAAAACAGGATTAAGAGAGTAGCAGAGTGTACACTAAAAACAGAAACCACACGCCCCTTTCATCCCATCTTCAAAGACATAGAAGTCAGAAGTCAGTGGGCTCCTGCATACCCTGTTTACCAAACAGCGCTCCCGTCCTCTGGGCAAACTGATCTGGGCGATTGTAATTACTTAATCCTTCCCTCAAAGGGTTAAAATGAAAATCCATCAAGGAAAAGCAAGATACCATCCACCCGTTAAGGGTGGCAGGTGCTATTAATGTATAGTTTTAATATAAGCAGTTTTTTTAATCGGAAAATTAAGTATCTTGCAAAAAAAACGTAATAAATGTAATAAGAAAGAAAAGTAAAGCTACAAATAAAAAAAAAATGTACACACTATATACCAATGTGTGTGTATGTGTATTAGAACAGTACTGTGTATTGCCGGGTCTTCGTCTAGGAAGTCACGTGAAGTTGCGAAACTTTGTTTATTGGGTAGACTTATTATGTAAATTGGGTATCATTTACTAACATCCCTACGCCAGTTTTTTGGCGTAAAAACCAAAAATGGCAAGACCCCTTTTTGCAACTTTCGTATGCATTTTTACAAGCATTTTTATGCCGTCCTCACCACTCGAGCAAGGTAGTGACAAGGGTCTGGTGGGTTCCGGAACATCGGCCCAGGCAAATTTATTAACATTTACCGTTGTAAACAGGAGTAAATGTTGACAAAAAAACTACTCTGCTCAAAGACTGGGGTAGTTTTTCTCACCAGGCACGTGGACTTTCGTAAATGTGTCTAATTTATAAATTGGGGGGAGGGGGAGAAATCACAGACAGGTGTAAATGACCCCCATTAAACAGAAAAAGTGCCATGTGCTGAATTTAGGTGGTAGAGAAGTTGTCACGTAAGTGATGTTTTTGTGTTGAGTTTTTCCCGGAACTTTTTGCTGTATTTTTTTGCGTGGGGAAAACAAAAGAAAATGCCATGTACAGATGTTTGTTGAAAATGAAAGAATTATGAAAAGCATAAACAGTACATTTTGGTTTTTGTTTTATCCACTTTTAGTGCATTTTTTTATTTTTTTCAGAAAAAAAAACATTTATTGTAGATCAAGTAATACTTTATTTTCAGCTTTCCGCTAAAATCTGTCTGCAGTGTTTTTTTTGGGAAAAATACATTAAACAAAGGCCAGGAAACACTGCAGCATTTTTCCTAAAAATGCAATATGCGAAAGCACACATATTGGTGAAAAGTGTTTTTTTTTTTTGGCTTGTGTTTTTTACAAGCTTTTTTGCAGCGTTTTTTTAAGTCATGTTTTGCTTGCATTTTTTCAGACTTTTTGTTCTAGAGAAGTCTATGAGCATTTTTTTGCTCTTAAAAAGACAGTGGTAAGAAAAAAAAGTAATGTTTTAGGGAAGAAAAGGGTGGTTTCACATAAAAGCACTTATTAGTCAGCTTACAACAGTTTTTGGTGTTGAGGCCCCAACAGTTTCAGTTTGCACAAAGATTCACAAAGTGTACAAAAACAGAAAACGAATAACGTATAAAACACACTACAAATAGTGCATTTTTGCAAGTTTTCTTCACTTTTCCTGTGCTGCTTATTCATTAATATGACAGATCA
Source organism: Rhinella marina (assembly GCA_900303285.1). Classification (NCBI taxonomy): domain Eukaryota; kingdom Metazoa; phylum Chordata; class Amphibia; order Anura; family Bufonidae; genus Rhinella; species Rhinella marina. The sequence continues at coordinate 236,678 of ONZH01001484.1, read as the reverse complement.
AAATGTTTTTCTCAATGAGACTTTTTGAGGTTCACAGGAGCATCCTTAAAATGATCAGTTTTATTTGATCATTGTGATAATTGTGATGACCTCAAGCTTGATCAGAGTAGGTTAACCCCTTTATAAAGCAGGTGTAGAGGAGGTGCCCGCAGTGGGTGTAACTGTCAGTGATGTTACATGAGTGATGTCATCTTGGCTAACAGGGTCACAAGTGCATCTGTCACTGGGTTACCAAAGAGCAGCTAAATAAAGACTCAGTCCAAATCCTAAACATAGTAACAAGCAGTCAAGACAATATACACCACTGCCTCAAAATGGAATGTTTTTGTTTTTTTTTTATTTAAGGTGGGAATTTTTTATTTCTTAACAGCCCTCTAGAATAAAAAAATACTACCATATATCTATATCTATATGAAAATTTAGATTTTTTTTCACAATCCACTAGATATATCCATAATGTTTTTGCTTTCTCCTTAAGATGGACATTTTTTTTTCTTCACAACCCTCTAGAATTCGAAAATACTATCATGTATCTTGACAGAGCCAGAATGTTTTGCTTATTCCTTAACCCCTACCTGACCAGGCAATTTTCCATTTTTTTTTTTTTCATTTTCATTTTTCACTTTCTGGCTTCCTGGAGCCATAACTTTTTTTATATTCATCTAGCCATATCAGGACTTTTTTAGGGACAAGTTGTATTTTCTAATAGCACAATTTAATATTGCTTATGATGTATTGAATTGGGATGGACTTGGAAAAAAATGCACTTTACCACTGTTTTATGGGTTTTGTTTTTATGTTGTTCCCTACACGCTAAAACAGACTTCAACTTCTTTCCCCGGGTCAGTACTATTACAGTGTTATTTATGTAGTTTTTATTGTACTTTAACTTTGGAAAACATTTTGTTTCCTTGTATTGTCATAACTTTTTTAGGCTATGTTCTCCGAGTTGAGTGAGGACTCATTTTTTGGTGATCTGTAGTTTTCATTGATACTATTTTGGAGTGTGTATGACTTTTTGATAACTTTTAATTTAATTTTTTTGGGAGGTGACGCAACAAAAAAACAATCCATTTTGATTTTTTTTCCATTATGCCGTTCACTCTGTGAGATAAGTACGATTATATTTTAAAAGTATGAGTGATTTGAGACATTATAGTGCAAATCAACTTTTTTTTATTGATTATTTCTTTTTTATTTTTATTATGGGGAAATGGAGTAGTTTGATTTTTTTAAGCCTTTTTTCTTGTTTTCTTTTTTACATATATATTGTTTTTATTTTTTTAATACTTATATTAAGTCTCCTTAGGGCACTTGAACATGTGATCCTTATGATTGCTATGTTCCTATGAAGACCTACAGGGGCAGGGCTCCTTAGAAACTATTGATGTGGTAGCCTCGGAGGCTTTAGGAGGATTGAGACTAGAGCAACAAATGATGAAAGGCTTCCCCAATCTCCGCTCGGGCAAGAAGTTCAGGTCTGGGAACGCTTCATTCCCATGGAAAAGCCTCTTAGATGCTGTAGTCACAATTGACTGTGGAATCTGAGGGTTTGAATGTCTATGATCGGCATTATTGTCAATCACATACATTAGCCCTGGATTTCTAATGTGTAAAACAGCAGGTACCCGGCTGCCATGGCGCCAGTTGCACTCTGGAGAACTGACATGCGCTGCACATGTATGGCGCATGTCAGGAATGGGTTAAGGTGGACATTTTTTATTTCTTCAAAATTCTCCTGACGATATTTTTGTATTTTTGATAGAGCTGTATTTTTGTTTTTGTTTTCTCCACAAGGTGGATTTTTTTTTTTTTTTACAACCCTCTAGAATTCAAAAAACATTGCCATATGTCTTGAGCTGAAAAGTTTTTGATTTCTCCTTAAGGTGGAAAATTGTGTCTGTAGTTCAAAAATACTGCTATATATCTTGCTGTATGGATGTGACCTGTACATATATACTGTATACCTACGTAAATCCTTTGTGTACTAGTACACAGCTGGTGCAAGTGAGGTTTTTGAAGCAGAACAAAAAAGGCTGTTTTCTTTTAACCCTGTCATGTGTAAAATGTTGAGATTAGCGAGCAGCCAGTGGGGGTTAATCTGTTTATCATGGCAGAGGGAGGACAAGAGAGCACAGAATGAATCTTCTCTTTCTTAGTTTTCAGAGTGTACAGATCAAATATTGGAGAATATAGGAAAATAAAATAAAGAGCATTTCGTTGGATTCCTAATTTTAAAACAAGATGACTTCCAGGGATTTTCCTAACTTGTCTCAGCCGTGGATGAAGTAAGACTTTTTTTTTCTATTTATTTACACAACCGTGCATACACGCTGCACATCCATCACAGGAACCCCAATGTGTGTACACCTCATTGTCCAGGGATTTTTGTATTTTTATGTTTTTTGAAGAGATACTTTGTGAAATAGACACTGTGTCACTACTGTCAGATTTCAAGACTAGCAGGGGGGGGAATCTACTAGGCAAAATAAAAGTGGATTACTTGGGGGGGGGCGCCAAAGTTATTGTGTTTTTGAGTCTTTTTACATCTACCTGTCTAGATAAGGGGCGTGGCTGAGAGGAGTAAAATGCTCCAAATTTTTCGAAGGAGCGTAGTGAGTTATATCAAATGAATCATGACTTGGCTAGCTTTTTATAGTCATTAACGGTCAAATGAAAACATGTATACTTTAATATCTATCTATCTATCTATCTATCTATCTATCTATCTATCCCATATCTGTCTATGTCATATTATCTATCTTTCTAATTTATATCTATCTATCTATCCATCCATTTATCTGTCTCTATCTATCCATCGATTATCTGCCTACTGTATTCTATCTATCTCTCTATTTCATATTATCTATCTATCTATCTATCTATCTATCTATCTATCTATCTATCTCATATCTGTCTATTTCATATTATCTATCTAGTTATCTATTTCAAATCTATCTATCTATCTATCTATCTATCTATCTATCTATCTATCTATCTATCTATCTCTGCCTATCTATCCATCAATTATCTGCCTACTGTATTCTATCTATCCATTTCATATTTATTATCTATCTATCTATCTATCTATCTATCTATCTGTCTGTCTGTCTATCTATCTATCCATATTCTGATATCTATTTCCTATCTATCTGTCTATCTATATCTATCTATGTATCTCATATCTGTCTATTTTATATTATATATCTATCTATCTATTCATCGATTATCTGCCTACTGTATTCTATCTATTTCATATCTATCTATCTATCTATCTATCTATCTATCTATCTACCTATCTATCTCTGTCTGTCTTTATATCTATCCATTGATTATCTGCCTACTGTCTTCTATCTATCTGTCTTATCTATCTATCTATCTATCTATCTATCTATCTATCTATCTATCTATCTATCTATCTATCATCTATCTATAGCTATCTCTTATCTATCAATTTCATATTTAGTATCTGTCTATCTATCTGCCTCTATTTCATATTTATCATCTATCTCATATCTATCTATCCATCTATCCATCAGTATTCCACTTCTCTTCAGACAGTAAAGCTGGCTTATTGCTCGCAGATTTTGTCTGTAAATCCCACATCCCAGCCGGATACAACACAGACTAGTCATGTAACATCCTAAATGGATCCTGTGGTCTAGGGCCTGTGAAATTACTGCTAAGACTTTGCGCAAAAAAATGGCCTCCCCCCTCAGACTCATTTTCATATAGGCCATAATTCTGATTTTAATGGCACACATGGGAAAATAATTGTAGTTGAGTGTTTAACTTCAGCATCGTTATAGAAAGTGTTACAGGAAATCTGCTGGATAGACAGTGCAGGCGGAGGCTCTAATGTGTAGCTGCCTGGCTGTAACTGTTCATGGTCAGCCCAATAGTCACCTATAGCCACGGGGAGCCATGGACCCCAGCCGAGCTCCATCCTCCATATCACAATTCATCCAGTGTGAAATGCACTCAGTTTGTTGCTATAATATCCAATGTAATATATAGCTACATAAAAAAACTATATATTAAAAAAATTACATTGGGAAATTATTGATTTGCTTGCCACCCAATTAAATTCTTCAAAAAATGGTTCCTATTATGTTAGAAGAGTCCTCCAACCCTGAGATGATCCCAGGATCTGCGATGATCAGTTGTTATTCGGGAGACATCCTGAAGACAAGTGTTTAGTTTCCCTGCAGCGCCACCTCAGGGGAAAAAGAAATATTGCACCCCTCCCATTGAAATCAGTAAGGGCTGAAGCTCTGAGTCCTCCAGAGAGAGTTGATCTTTGTAGCTTCTCTCCTGGTTGTGGGACTCCTTCTGTTAACTTCCTAAGAGGGTATTTCAAAAATAGTTTTCTAAACCAAAATACCCCTTTAAGACCCTGGGTAATGTGAGGCTTCTGAAAGACTTACAAGGCTTGGGATCCCTTATTAGTATAATATATCTGGAAACCTTATGCTACCAAAAGATGAGGGAGTGAATAATGGATGCAAATATACTCATTGGAGGGGTTATCGCACAAAAAGTATTCCTTTGCCATGAGTAGGGCATCTGAAATGAAGTATCACCTTAATATACCTACCAAGAAAATATTGCTATGCTGTTTGTATGCATTACATTCTTCTCTCTGGTAGCGCCCCCTTGAGTTGCATCCTGGGAAATGCTGATGTTTGAGGAGCTGCCACCCACCTGTAGAAAAGTCTTTAAATTTTGGGATAACCTTTTAATATTGAATTGGAAGGTCATCTAATACATTAAAGGGAATTTCTGGTAATACATACCCTATAAAGGATAGGTCATCAGTATCTGATCGGTGGGGGTCCGACACCTGGGAAACCTGCCGATCAGCTGTTTGACAAGGCACTTGCAGTAGCATTGTGGCCTTTTCGCACCTTAGTCTAGGCCAGTGACGTCACATTCTTCGGCCACATGGCCTAGGAACTGCTCAGTCCCATTGAAGGGAGTGGGGCCAAGCTGCAATACCAAGCACGACCACTATATAATGGACGGCGCTGTGCTTGGTGAGCTAAGAGAAGGCCATGGTACTCACAGGAGTACCGGTGCCTTCTCATACAGCTGATCGTCGTGGGTCCAAGGTGTCGGACCCCCACCGATCAGATACTGATGATCTATCCAGAGGATAGGATAGGTCATCAGTAAAAAGATCTCAGAAAACCCTTTCAAATATGAATAACAATGTATTACTGGAGAATGTGAAAATCAATCTACTACACGTCAGCAGTTTGTCCTCCTGACTGTTCAGTACAGCCATTTGGCCACTAGAGGCGCTCTTTGGTTCAAGAAATAGCCCAATCTTCTACTAATAAAATATATAGAGAGAGAGAGCTGAGGAATCAGGTTACCTTTATAGAATGAATCATGTTACTGAAATACTTACTTACAGTACTCTCACTATTTGTCTGCAGTTGCGGCATATTTTAGAATTTTTGAGTTTTTTAAAAATGAAATGTGATAGAATGTTTTTCCTTTTGGAACATTTTTTGTTCTCTACTCCATTTTTAAGTTACAATTTTACAGTTCTGGTCTCGAAGTCTATCCCACTTCTGATCTATGGCTTCCACAGCCTCCGCTACACAAAGAGAAATGCACGTTAATAGCGTTCTGCCGCCTTTTTTGCTATACATTTCTGTGCCCACATGCTGCTCTCTTGCTACGGTGACGAGAATGTACCTGGAAGACAAGGCCCTCCAAGCTGAGGCAGCCAGCGTCAGACGGGGCGCTTTGCCATCTGTCCCACCTGCTGCATTCATGTGTCCATCTGGTATCTGCAATAGCTCATTGCAGACTTCAACACAAGAGCACTTGGTCTGGAAAAACAGGCAGCGTGAATTATTTAGGTTGCTGTGTAAATACAAAAGAGGGGAGAGGCAGAGGACAAGAATGAGGAAGGGGCAGAGGATTCACTGTACACATGTATACAGGAAACAGCACAAGCCTAAACTGCATTATAAAAGTCATGGAACAGGTTTCTGTAGATATGACCACCAGCTCCCTCAGCCCTTGATATGACGGAAAACAAAAATCCATTATACCCATAAATCAGCTATGATATGTGTACTACGTGTGTGCTCCAGAATTCTGGCTTCAGAAAGTGGCAGAATAGGACTTTGTATCTTATTTGTCCCAAAAATAGCAACATTTTGCATTTTTACGTGGCTCACGCCAGTTTTGAAAAGCTGATGGGAAAAGGGGCCCGGTTAGGTGGTGGAGCGGATTGAAGCTGTGACTTTTTAAAATGTTGCAAAAATTGTCTTACAGTAAAGGAGTGGAATGTGGAGTAACGTCTCAAGACAGAAGTGTTAGGGGCAGCGGCTTTTTGAAAAATATTGCAAAAAGATAGGACATGTCCTAACTTTTGCGGTGTGGAAACATGGACCTGAATGCCCACGAAAGTGCTTCCATGGGTTTCCGATCAGCAGCTCCGCTCCGCAAAAGATGGGACATTTCCTATCTTTTGCCCTATTTTGTGTATCACGGCATAGAGTGTATCGAGTTGTGACAAATTTAGCAATTTTTGTGATAAATTTTTAATTTATTTTTCACCTCAATGGACTCTCTAAGTCATGTTATTATTATTATTATTATTATTATTATTATTATTATTATTATTATTATTATTTAAATGATTTATTTCATGGTGCTGTCCATATGAAAAGGGGGTACACATTTGGTATGTTCACTGCAATGGACTCTCTAAGTCATTTGTTATGTTTATTGCAATGGACTATCTAAGTAATTTGTTATGTTTACTGAAATGGACTCTCTACGTCACATGTTAGGTTCACTGCAGTGGACTCCCTAAAGGGCCGACAATCCGCCAGTTAATCGCTAATGAGAATTCATAGGAATGCTCATTAGCAATTTTCTGGCTCTGTAAAGGTGCCGAAAAATACCCGATGAACTAGCAAAATGCCCGTTTATCAGGTAGTAGATACTTTAAGCGGATACAAGAAAAAATCGACAGTCGCGGGCAGCAGATCATGTTGTGTAAATATCCTCTGCTGCTGGCAAACAACGAGTTTATTGGGGGAAAAGCGATGGCATTAGCAATCACTCCTCCCCATACTGTGGAGGAGATTCCTGCATGTAAATGCAGCAATCTCCTCCCCTGACGAGCAGGTAATTGCTGGGAAGCAAAGCTTCATTTCCAACCATCACCTGCTGTATTGTTGTGTCTAAAGGGACCTTAAGTCATTTGTTATGTTCACTGTAGTGGACTCTCAAAGTCATATGTTATGTTTACTGCAATGGACTCTCTAAATTGTATGTTATGTTCACTGCAGTGGACTCTCTAAGTCATATGTTATGTTTACCGCAATGGACTCTCTAAATCGTATCTTGTGTTCACTGCAGTGGACTCTCTAAGTCATATTTTATGTTATGCTCACTGTAATGGACTCTCCAAGTCATATGTTATATTATGTTATGTTCACTGCAAAATACTCTCCAAGTCATACAGTATGTTGTGTTTACTGCAGTGGAATCTCTAAGTTATATGTTATGTTCACTGTAATGGACTCTACGTCACATGTTATGTTCACTGTGATGGACTCTCTAAGCCATTTCTATGTCGTATTCACTGCTGTCGACTCAACTTGCACCTTCTTCGCGTAATTAATTTAAATTCCATATGAGCCATATATTATACCGCAAAGTTACCAGCTGTAGATGAATATTGCTCTGTCTCCAGTTAATGCTGTGTAATTATCCTGATACACCATTACGTCAGCACTGTTGCCCCCTTTATTTGGACCCTCTTGAGCACCAGGGTGGCCGTACGATCTACGTCCCCTATAGCTACACTACTGGTGCAGCACTTTTTATTTTCACTCTCTTGAAGGCCTATATAAGCGAGCACACCAGTAACTGACTGCCCAAACTGGTTGAACTAGAAATTTTTGACAGAGCAGACCCCAAATTTACAATGACAAGGGAGAGTCCGAGGCTGCTAAGGGATTTCCTAATGCAAGTTGTGATTAACAGTCGTATAAATAGCACATCTACGAGACAGTCACCGACACGACGGCACGGCCTACTAAATAATAGAGAATAATTATCTTTTTAATGATAGTTTTTCATTAACCTTCAACTTGGGCACATTAAGTTAAGCCTAATCCTATTTGTTTTGGTCATTGGCAGACAGACAAATAGCACATTACAGAACGCCAGCCCGTATTCCTTCTCTCTTCTATAGACTCGGAGAACCATTGATAATGACATTATTCTGCATATTTCATTAAACAAAAGTCACTACTGGTCTGAAACAAACCCACAAAAACCACAGAGGATCAAAAGACAAACCCTCAACATACAGCCAGCGTAAATCATATCACATAACACACTCTGGGTTTAACATGGCAGCCGTTCAGGCCTGGATGATCCACTTACTTGGACACACCGCCATTCATTATGTGAGGGGCTGGTCTTGTGGTATTGTAAATATGCAGCCGTGTACAATCGGGGATTAATATTTGATATGACTGCATAACGTAGGAAAGCCAAGTGCGCTCTTATGTGATATATACGTACAAGGGCAAAGCACGGAAAATGTGGGTGTATGGGTCCACTGAGGAGCTGAAGCTGAGGGTCCATCCTCCGTCCACTATTTATTACATTGTAGTGATCATTGCCCTCACAGGACGGACCCTCAATAAGAGCTAATAGGTTTTTCATGACTCATTCCATAAGAAATATACTAAGTAACTAAGTAACAAGTGAGGGTCTCCTAATGGGGTTGTCTTTCCTGTGTCTTTGGGCCCATTATTGTGTCACAGCCGGTGGCCATGGAGGTTTCATTGGTGAGACAATCCTTCTACGTGGTTAGATTAGATCAATCATTTCCTAGTTTCATCATGCTAATTACAAAGTGTGGCTATGTGATAATTAGGATGTGACTTTATCTGGCCCTTACTAATTATGAGATGGTGCCAATAATATACTGTGCTATATAAGCAATTATTTATGTATAGTATATATAGTAGAGTAAAACAGCACATAGTACTTTCCTAAAATGATAGAAAGAAAGGAAGGAAGGGGGTAATAGAAGAAAGGAAGAGAGGAAAAGAAGGAAGGAAGAGAAGAAGGAAGGAAGGGAGGGGATAATAGAAGGAAGGAAAAGAGGAAGGAAAAAAGGAAGGGGGTAATAGATAGAAGAAAGAAAGGAAAAGAAGAAGGAAGGAAGAGAAGAAGAAAGGAGGGGGTAATAGAAGGAAGAGAGGAAGGAAGAGAGGAAGGAAAAATGGAAGTGGGTAAAAGAAAGAAGGAAGAGAGGAAAAGGGGAAGGAAGGAAGGGGGTAATAGGAGGAAGGAAGCAAAGAAAGAAGGAAGTGGGTAATAGAAGGAAGGAAGAGAGGAAAAGAAGAAGGAAGGAAGAGAAGAAGGAGGGAAGGAAGGAAGAGAAGAAGGAAGAAGGGAAGAAGGAAGGGGGTAATAGATAGAAGGAAGAAAGGAAAAGAAGCAGGAAGGAAGTGAAGGAAGGAAGGAGGTGAAAGAAAGAGTAAAGAAAGAGTAGATAAATATTAGGTAGATAGATAGATAGATAGATAGATGATAGATAGATAGATAATAGATAGATAGATAGATAGATAGATAGATAGATAGATAGATAGATAGATAATAGATAGATAGATAATAGATATTAAAAAAATTGCACAGTCATTGCAATTTGATCCTCATTTGTGTAGAAATTGGACTAGACTGAATTGGATTTAGATGTTTAGTTTTTTTTCATTGCTGCAATGCAGTATCTGTTCCTTTAGAAAAAAAAATGTAATTTTTTTTAGAATGGCATCTGTGCATAAATACTCTGGAGAAATAAACACATGCATTTATGTAGATCAGCCGTGCATGTTGGCAAGCGTAGCATTTTCTATTATTTAACTTTACAACTTGAGTAAAATAAGAAGAAACTGATGCAACTAATAGCAGTGGAGGAGCGGTGGTTCAGTCCAGTACGTGCCGCCATGTGGGGCCTGGGCTGCTATAGTGCTGTCAGGCCGGACACAGATATGATGGGAGGGATCTAATAACAAAGGGGGAAATCCAGTCAGAACTCCAAAGGGTGATCAACCCCCTTTAGCACCTCTCAGAGATATCTAGATGTATGAAATTTTTAGTTACTGAAATCTCTGAGCCGTGTCAAAGGGGTTCAAACAGCTTATAGAGGTCTTCTGGATAGATCTATAAATTTGTGCATTTTTAATACATAGTTGGGCATCCATAGCCAGTACTTGAAGTTTGTGAACCCTGAGCAAAGTCCCTTCACTATCTATCTATCTATCTATCTATCTATCTATCTATCTATCTATCTATCATCTTTCTTTCTTTTCTCATATCTATCTATCTATCTATCTATCTATCTATCTATCATCTATTTTCTCTTTCTTTCTTTCTTTCTTTCTTTCTTTCTTTCTTTCTTTCTTTCTTTCTTTCTTTCTTTCTTTCTTTCTTTCTTTCTATCTATCCCTTTATCTATCTATCTGTATATCTTTCATTTTCATGTGTATTTCTCTTTCTATAACTACTCTTTCTCTATGCAAAACCATGAGGGTAATCTATTATACTGAAATACACTTATATTAGGCGTATTTCAGTTAAAGATTGCGGTGCAACAGTTAGTTTTCCCCGCTCACGCCAGATCTAAATAAGTGGGTGTGGCTTGGTTGGGGAAAGCTGACGGACTGGCAGGCCAAACTCAATTATCATTTTCTACACCCGTTTTAGGCGTAGAAAATGACCTAAATGTAAGAGAGCAATGAAGCTCGCTTACATTTAGACAGGCGCTGGATACGCCAAGCTTATGTAGAGGCCGGCGCCTCTTCATAACTCCGGCGGATCCACCACCAGCTATAGGGGTTTAAAACGACGTTCTTAATAAATGATCCCCTATTTGTTTAGTGCTATTGCATTATCCAGCTGCTAGTCTCTTCCACAATCAATTGTAACCTGCATGGAAACGGGTTGGGTTACCCAGCAGCACCCCCACAGGGCATATAGAGCATTACACAGGAAACATTTGCATCACTGGTCTACCTATATAATGTATGAACACTGAGGTCCTCCAGACCTAGATATGTTCTTTGTAGCCCATCTTTGCTCCTTCTACTAGAAGAACCCTTCCCCCCCTCAAAGGCTACTTACAAGGTCACTGGAGAACCCCTTTAAGTCTCAAGCTTCATGTCAGCCAACTGTTTCTTTTTCTAGGCATGCCAAATACGCCTCCTTTTTTTGTGTGTGCAAATTTCTCTAAAAATCCAACAAAGCGAACTGGTAAGAAAACAGCTAATTAAAGAGCCCAGACAGTAATTCTACAATTTTGGTTGCATCATTGAACCTGTAATTGCGGCGGGCATTCTGTATGTTGTCAATGGAGTCGAATTGACTTGTATAATTCTGCATAGGAAGCATTTATATCTTCATTCCCCTGCTACCAAAATAAAGAAAGTGCAAAAAAAAAAAATAAAAAAAATTTTTTTTTTTTTAGCTGTCTGTCGGACCGACAAGAAAATGAACATTTCACGGGATGAATTCTTAAAAAGAGTGGGTGGGTGTGATGCATTTGTCAGTCTGGGTTTAGATCTGCAGAGGCAAGAGACAGCTTGAATACACAGCCGCCCGGCTACTTGCAAAAGATTTGCACAAATTTCAGCTGCAGCCTTCAAAAGGGATTTGAGTGAATTGGATTTTTTGAGGTTAACCCATGTCAAACCTATTAAGTTCAATTCACATGCAAAATCCCATTTATGTTTCTTTTCTTCTGTTCGCCGCTTCCCTTTATAAGGCGATGGAGAGGGTATATATCAGGAAACGGGCATTTCTGTAATTTGATGATAAATATGATCCTGATATATATATATTTACAGGCATTCGATATGTGTTAAGTAGCTGAAGGCATAGACGCACTGACTATTCGGGTAATACCCATAGACCCGTGACTGGGAGAGGCGCAAGGGTCAACAAGGGTTCTGCAAAGTTGAAGGCCTTCAAACTGTAGAAGGGATAAAACCCCCTCAAATTCATTGTATTATGCCCACTAAAGTATATTATGGTACAGTGATCAGGAAAGGGTTTGCATTGGCGCTATTGAATTTCGTTATAGTTTTTTTTCCCCGTCATGTATAATGGAACCGTTATATGTCCCCATAGACATGTATTAGGATGGAGCAAAAACGGAAGGTCCTTTAAAGGCTTCCATTTGGCATTCCGTCCTAGAATTCTGTTATATTCCGCTATAACTCTGTTCAGAGGTGGACTGGGAACTTAAAGTGGCCCTGGAAAAAATACTAAAATACTAAAAGTGGCCCCATTTTGTAGTCGGGTTCAAATTGATGGAAGGCAGGGCCAACAATACCATGTTGTGGCACATTGTACCACCCCAACAGAGCCAAATACCACAGCCCATCACAAAATACTGCCAGCAGCACAAAATACATCTCCAAAAACGTCCACTGGCCGGCTGTGAGGAGGGCCCAGGCGCACCCCTGGGCATTGGCCCACTGGAAAATTTCACTATAAAGTCTATGGCCAATCCGCACTTTGACAGAATGTATGATAGAATTCAATAACGCCAATGCGAACCCGCCCTTAGGGGTGTAAAATAGTGGCCGGGGAAGGGTAGGTCAGAGGAATGTTTGTTGGGAAGGTATCTGTACTGAGGCACCCCAACTCTCCTCCATCTTCCATTGTGACCATTGCCCTTATGGTGAAGCACCAACCTATAGGGGAACCAATGTCTTGTCTTATTCAGTATTCATTGTAGTTTGGCCAAGAGAAGTAGACACTATGGCCAGGGGTGCACCTAGCCTTTCTTCTGCCTAAGGTGAAAACTGACCTCCCCCCCATTGCCAATTTTTTAACCTAACCCCTTTTTTCTTCATTGCCCATGCCCCTTCCGCTGCTCCCCTCTTGCCCCTACTTAATGCTGCCTGAGATGATCGCCTCACCTGGCCTCATTGGTGGCACACCCCTTGATTATGGCCCCTGATCTTGATGGGCCCTTCGCTGCCAGAGGAGGCATTTCATTTATAATCCGTGTGGCAGACTTAAAGGGAACCTGTCATCTCCGAAACATCCCCTGAACTAGACCAAGCGGTGTATAGTGTAAGTGATGCTGAATCCGAATATGTAAGTTTTATCTTCATACTCACTTCCATTCTGACGCTGTGCTCCTACAAACCTGCAGTAAAATGCACTCACTGGACTCCTGTGCTCACTCACATAATGGAGAGGACTCAAAGAAGAGTCCTCTCAATGCATTTTACTGCAGGTTTGTGGGAGCCCAGCATTGGAATGGAGGCGAGTATGAAGATAAAACTTACATATTCGGATTCAGCATCACTTACACTATACAACGCTTACTCTAGTTCAGGGGGTGTTTCGGAGATGACAGGTTCCCTTTAAATATACTCCAGCTCATAGCCGGTGTAGGTTTCAGTCATCATTCACGCCAACTTCTGGCATTAATGATGATCATTGTTTAGGGGCAATACCCCACCCCCATTTTGGAAACTGGAGAGGGTGACGTAAAAATGGCAGTTACAACTAGACTCTGTTCTGCAACTTTTTAACGCAGAATCCGTGGACTAGGTGGACTATCGGATTGCTGTAAATTTTCACAGGTGCCTCTGAAAAATGAGAGACCGTCCTGGCTATTTATGTGCGTTCCTTAGAACTTACATTTTAATTGAGAAAATCAGAATTAAAAAAAATAAAATAAAATAAAAAAAATTAAAAAAATGATTTATTTACAGATTGGATTAAATAAATAAATAAATGAATACAATAAATAAACAACACATTTGAGGAGGTAAAGACATTTTGTCTTTAATTTTTTTTTTAGGACTAAAGTATTAAAATTTTGCTAAAAGGAGGGTCACACATGGTTATCTGAAATATCTCATTTACATTTAATTTTATGGATAGGTTATATGAGGTGAGAATCAGGGGATCACAAGGTTTTCCAGGGATTATTTATATACTTACACATTAAGAAATTATTAATAATGAATTATTAATACATTAATAAATAATTTACTAAAAATAGACTAAAACAACAACAAAAAAATAAAATAAACCAAAAAATACTTATAGAAGGTAAAGAATTTTTCAATTTTTTTTTTTTAATCAAGAGCTCCAGTGAAATTTGTGAAGGCCCTCCCTTCCCACCCACCATGTGTCATGAATCATTTTGGTTTTCTTAGAGAAGCCCAGGTGCCACACCTACCTCTACCCCATAGCTACCCCCTATTCTTGCTGCTTTTTTACAGCATGTTATCCTATATAATATAGTCCGATCATACTATATGTGAAATCATTCAGAATAACTTGTGACTTCTGAATACCACCGGTGCTGCACATTCTCCCAGTGGCTCTATTTCACATCCGTCTTCCATATCACACCTAGTAACGTCCATGCAGCCTCTACAACACACAGCGCTGCCATATTTGATGAATTATCACTTCATTTCTGGTCCACTTCCATTAAAGTGACTTCGACTGGACTGGTGACCTTGACTGTTCCTACAGTGTAAAATGCAATGTCCAGTCGAAGGCGGAGAAGCACAATGAGAAAATTTCATCATCTCCCCGTAGGCTGACACTAGGGAAACTATTGCTGCAGCATAACTTTCTTTTTCCTACTATAATTATTATTTCTGGTGATCAGCAATGAGAATGTGTATGGGTATGAAAATACTGTGGAAACTGGAGAAGCAGAAACGTAGTAAATAATATAAAACCTGTGGGACATTTTACACCAGTGATGTCATAGCGTCAATAGACCCGAGGCTTTTTATTCTACATTACATGTGAGTTCTAATGACAGCTAGCCCGCCTTACGTGTATCATATGTGTATCAAATATACTGGAAGGATTTTTCCACCGTTCATATGATCCATCTCATTGGGACTTTGGCCTATGTGACTCATCTGGAGCCTACAAAAGGCTGGAATTGTCAAAAATTATGTATATTAGACAGACAGACAAACATACAGACAGATAGATATGAGATACTGTAAGTAGATATGAGATAGAGATAGATAGATAGATAGATAGATAGATAGATAGATAGATAATAGATAGATAGATAGATAGATAGATAGATAGATTGATATGAGATAGATAGATAGATAGATATAAATAGATATTAGATAGATAGATAAATAGATAGATTGATTGCTATGAGATAGATAGATAGATAGATAGATAGATAGATAGATAGAAGATAGATGGATAGATAGCTAGATAGATAGATAGATAGATATAAATAGATAGATAATAGATAGATAGATAGATAGATAGATAGATATTAGATAGATAGATAGATAGATTGCTATGAGATAGATAGATAGATAGATATAAATAGATAGATATAAATAGATAGATATTAGATAGATAGATAGATAAATAGATAGATAGATTGACTGCTATGAGATAGATAGATAGATAGATAGATAGATAGAAGATAGATGGATAGATAGATAGATAGATAGATAGATTGATGATAGATAGATAGATAGATAGATAGATAGTTGTACATAGATAGATATTTTGCATAGTGGTGATATTATATATATATATATATATATATATATATATATTACATAGTGATAGTTATAGATTGATACATAGATACATAGTGATAGATTGATATGAGATAGATAGATAGATAGATAGATATAAATAGATATTAGATAGATAGATAAATAGATAGATAGATTGATTGCTATGAGATAGATAGATAGATAGATAGATAGATAGAAGATAGATGGATAGATAGCTAGATAGATAGATAGATAGATATAAATAGATAGATAATAGATAGATAGATAGATAGATAGATAGATATTAGATAGATAGATTGCTATGAGATAGATAGATAGATATAAATAGATAGATAATAGATAGATAGATAGATAGATATTAGATAGATAGATAGATTGATATGAGATAGATAGATAGATATAAATAGATAGATATAAATAGATAGATATTAGATAGATAGATAGATAGATAAATAGATAGATAGATTGACTGCTATGAGATAGATAGATAGATAGATAGATAGAAGATAGATGGATAGATAGATAGATAGATAGATAGATAGATAGATAGATAGATAGTTGTACATAGATAGATATTTTGCATAGTGGTGATATTATATATATATATATATATATTACATAGATAGATAGATAGATAGATAGGAGATAGATATAAATAGATAGATATGAGAGATAGATAGATAGATAGATAGTTGTACATAGATAGATATTTTGCATAGTGGTGATATTATATATATATATATATATATATATATATATATATATTACATAGTGATAGTTACATAGATAGATAGATAGCTAAATAGATAGATAGGAAATAGATAGATAGATAGATAGATAGATAGATAGATACATACATAGATAGATGGATAGATACTATAGATAGACATTTAGGTATTTGTCTATCTATCTATCTATCTATCTCATATCTATCTATCAATCTATCTATCTTAGGTCTTGTTCACACTTCAGTTATTTGATCAGTTATTTCCATCAGTTATTGTGAGCCAAAACCAGCTGTGGGTCAAAAACACAAATACAGATCTTTCCATTACATCTGATCTCTGTGTAGCCTCCACTCCTGCTTTTGGCTGACAATAACTGATGGAAGTAACTGATCAAATAACTGACATTTGAACAAGCCCTTATATCTATCCATCTATCGATCTATCATCTATCTATATATCTATTATTCTATCACAATTTCTATCAATTATCTATCTATCTTCTGTCTATCTATCACAATATCTATCTATCACAATATCTATCTATCTATCTATCTATCTATCTATCTATCTATTTAGTGGATCAGTGTGCTATCATTCATGCATGTTGCACATTTATAGTCAGATATTTGTGTTTAATCCATTTCAGTTCTAAGCTTCGGATTTGTAGCAGGATTCTTCAGCACACCTGATCCAATCCTTTTCCCCTGAGACGAGGCTGAGCCCCCTGCTGCCCATTAACCACCACAGACTGGTTCCAGACTCTGCTCCCAGCTGCAAAATGGGATTGAGATCACTTTCATAAGTACACGTCAGCGTCTGCAGCGTCCATAGCACCTAACAGCAGTGACATTACCCCTAATTTGATTAAGGGATTGTCATCTCGCTAATGTTTTCAAGTACATATAAACTGCAGCAAAGTGAGGCTGGCTTTTTAGGGAGGGAATATATTATTAAATATGGTCTGGATACAATGTATGTTATTGTTATTATTATGTCAAACAATTTTTTAAAATTCCACTAAGCTACATGATATAGTATTACAGCTTTCTGAAGCTGCATAGACATAAACTCACATATTTGAATCCTGACTGCCTGCAGCCACCACTAGGGGGAGCTTACTGCATACAGACTTAGGGCTAATTTACATGACTGCTCTCTGTCCTGGAAACATGGGATCTCTGGGACCAACGGTGTCTAAATCTGGTCCGAATTGACTGCATAATAGTGATTTATGATATGTCAGTTCCTATCTGACTGCGAGGTAATTGTATTGCACTCAATAATCATATGAGTACAGTACAATAGAGCCGCGATCAGATAGAAACTGACTGTACCGTAAAACCCTATGAGTCAGCTAGTTTGGGCCAGATGACACGCCGTTGAATGGTCACGTGAATCAGAACTTATACAGATCCCATAGAACTCAAAATCTGACCTGTCTTCGTGAAGCTCCCTCTAGTGGTGACTTCAGGCAGACAGAATTTTATTCAAGGGTTTTGAAGCCCTGTAACAAAACGAAAGCAGATCGCTCACCCCGTAAAGGTGTATTATAAAATTAATTTGGGCACGACTGTATCTATGCATTTCTCCTTGGAAATTAGAAAGTTTGTGGTGGGCTTGCGCTTATCCACAACAGCCTGACAGAAAAAGCAAAGCTGTAATGGAAAACCTGTGTAGGGCCCTAAAGGGGTTATCCGAAATGAAAAAATGTCTCTCATATGCCTCTACTTACTTGGCTCACCACTCCTGGTCCCTGCACCGCCGCAGCTGCTCCTCCCCATGTGTGGATGAAAGCATCCATTGTTGGAGAGAGCAGCCAATGGCAGGCAGGGACAAGGACAAGCCTCCCTAGCATCGCAGGTGACACTAGGGAGGCTCGTCCCCATTACTGCCTTCCATTGGCTGCAACCCCTGACACTGGATGTTTTCATCCGTGCATGGGGAGAAGCATTGGCGGTAGTGCGGGGACAAGGAGCGGCCCTGGAGCCAGGTAAATAGATTCCGTTTGAGGGGCCCGGGCATATGGGGGACATTTTTTAGTCGCGGATAATCCCTTTAAGAGTACTTTGAGCTTCTAATAATTTAGACTACCATAGACTCCCATTAGACAATGCAGCTAAGCTGGAGTCACCCATCATAGCCATGCCCTGAATGTAGCAGAGCCTGATTAGCACCCCGACAGTCAAAAGTCCTGCCGCAACATGCGTATGTAACGCCGCTGTTTTCCAGCTCATCTTGGTTGCTCCTAGAAAACATAATACATCAAGTGAAATCAGGCCGTTTTCCATTAGTTGAGGAACAGTGCGTTTTATTTACCCGCGTCCTGTCCATTCGCTCTCTTGATCGCTGACACTTATCATATCCTTCCGTACTTTTCTCCCCGAGCTTTCTCAACTTCAAGAATCATGAAAAGTAAATTCCTACCGCACCTGTCCACCGTGACAAGCCGAGAGAAAATTGTGGTCATTTGGATTAAAGACGTATCCATCAGCGGCCGCGGCAGACAGGTTATTATATGTCTTTTTAGAATATATGAATCCCATCTGCGACATGTTAGGAGGCTGAGAGTGCCAGCTTTATATAAATAATTATCCTATGGCTGATATACTGTGCGCCCTTGCAATATATTCCCCTCTATAGCAGCCTTCTCAGCCTTATAACCCGTAACATAAATCTCAAGTCTTTTTTTTTTTTTTTGTATTAAATAAAACGCGCGGAATAACATTTTCAAGGCGAATCGCGTGCCTTGTTACCTTCCGCCTAGATCTGACATCCTGAAAGGTGCTTTAGCTTAAGTATAATGATGCATGTCACCTCGATGTGACAGTGCGTCTTGTTTAACATTCGGCACCTTCGCGTAGGGGTTTCAGCGCGTGATTTAATCTTGCTAATTTGGTTGTACGCAACAGAGATTAACATAAAACGTCTGCGGAAGTGCATCGTACCTGCTATTCCTAACAAGGCGCTTTGTCTCTTTATGTGTCAGCCTTAAACACAAGTTGATGTGTTATTTTTTAAAGGTGTGTACGGCTTTAAATGGGAGTGTCTTCCAATGGGAGGCGTGGGTTTTCCTACTGGTCTTAAAGCTACAGCATCATGAATGGTTTGATCTGCTGAATGGGCTTCCTGAATATTAAAAAAGTGAGATGGATAACGCACAATACTTCCTTTTTTTTTTGGCGGACGATTGGTATGGAAGTGACAGGACAGTTTTTGTCCATGGGCTGTGGATGACATTGCAGTTCAGTTGCAGTCACTTAAAGCTATGGACACCTTTGGGGCAATTTTTTTGTACAATTATATTTTACCCATTTTAGACTAAAATATTTTTTCAAGTAGTCTTTATTTTAAAAAAAAAAAATAAATCTGTTTTTGAGATACAGGGGTTAAAAATCAGTCCATTCAGCTGACGGCTCATGTGAAACCTTATCTCTGATCTCCTAACCTCATAAACACTTATTATAGCTAAACTCTTATCAAACTAATACGAATATGGCTTAAATGACTGTTTTTGAGGTCAGGAGATCAGAGATAAGGCTTCACATGAGCCATCAGCTGATGGGACTCAATAGTAATAGTCTACAAACAGACTAATTTTTAAACTCTGTATCTAAAAAACTGGAGAAAATTCTTAATAAGGACCAGGTGAAAGCCTAAAATGAGTAAAATGCAATAATAAAAATATTGCCCCACAAATGTCCATAGCCTTTAAATGTGGCTGAGCTGCAATACCAAATTCAGCCTATGGGCAAGGGTGTTGTTGTTTTTAACAGAGAAGTTTCCTAATTGTTTGTTTGCTTCCATCTCATTATCTTGCAGTTTTACATTGGAAAGAAAGTGCTGGATTCTCAGGAATATTTTACATGCAGAGTTGTGGGTTGTATAGTTTTCCCCACACTGTCCATAGCACCTTCACGTGTTAATGTGTGATTTTGTGAACCTAAAGGCTATTTGCCATTTAAAATTTGTCACCCACATTTATATCTGCAGTCATCAGAAGTCACAACCGATTAACCTGAAAGCCTTTTCAAGCAGATATGTAGTGATCCTGCTCCTGCTCTGGATGCTACACTATGTCGCTGTTTGATATTTACACCATATTACATGCTTCTCCTGGCTATTTATCATATATATATATATATATATATATATATATATATATATATATATATATATATATATATATAATTTAGATGATTACATGTCTATGTGGGTAGTAAAGCCTTCATGGTGTAACTATATAGTCAAGTTACTTACAGTAGATCCAAAATAGAAAAGACACACAGTGATAAATAATAAAATTCGATTTACCTGCAGCCACCACTAGAGGGAGCTTAGAAGCCTAATGCATACAATTTACAAATTAAACCCCATAGTATAAAGGTACTTTATATAAAAAAAAACTCCTAAGTCCTCCTGGTGGTGGCAGCCGCAATGTCATCCTTTAAAAGGGCATTCCCATCTGGGACTTTTATGACTTATCCACCTCTGGGACCCACTCTTATCTCCAGAATGGGGCATCATCGTGTCTGGCTGGGAATGGGTTGGTGTCAGCTGTGGCATATTCTGTGGCGCAGATATGGAAAGGTTCTATGAGTCTGACCACCTCTGGCCTGGGTGCTATGATTCTGACCTCCACTGTCCTGGGTGCTATTAGTCTGACCACCACTGGCCTGGGTGCTATGAGTCTGATCCCCACTGTCCTGGGTGCTATGAGGCTGACCCCCCGTGGCCTGGGTGCTATAAGTCTGACTCCTACTGGCTTGGGTTCTATGAGTCTGATCCCACTGGCCTGGGTGCTATAAGTCTAACCCTCACTGGCCTGGGTGCTATGAGTATGAACCCTACTGGCCTGGATGCTATGAGTCTGTTCCCCACTGGCCTGGATGCTATAAGTCTGACCCCCACTGGCCTGGATGCTATGATTCTGACCCCCACTGGCCTGGATGCTATGAGTCTGTTCCCCACTGGCCTGGATGCTATGAGTCTGACCCCCACTGTCCTGGGTGCTATGAGTCTGACCCCACTGGCCTGGATGCTATGAGTCAGACCCCCACTGTCCTGGGTGCTATGAGTCTGACCCCCACTGGCCTGGATGCTATGAGTCAGACCACCACTGGCCTAGGTGCTATGAGTCCGACCCCCATTGTCCTGGGTGCTATAAGTCTGACTCCCACTGGCCTGGATTCTATGAGTCTGACCCCCACTGTCCTAGGTACTATGAGTCTGACTCCCACTGTCCTAGGTGCTATGAGTCTGATTCCCATTGGCCTGGATGCTATGAGTCTGACCCCCAATGTCCTAGGTGCTATGAGTCTGACCCCCACTGGCCTGGGTGCTATAAGTCTGACTCCCACTGGCCTGGATGCTATGAGTCTGACCCCCACTGGCCTGGGTGCTATGAGTCTGATTCCCATTGGCCTGGATGCTATGAGTCTGACCCCCACTGTCCTGGGTGCTATGAGTCTGACCCCCACTGTCCTGGGTGCTATGAGTCTGACCCCCCACGATCAGATAGGTCATCGATATTTAAATCCCGGAACACCTTTTTTTTTTATTTTTACACATCCATATATTTTCTGAACTATTTGAGTCGTTTGTAGTTTTGCCGGTGGAAAATCCATTTTCCGTTTTTCTTTTATCAGCGTCCAGTTCTTACGTAAAGCCAGCGCGGCGGCTCTTTCTAAAGGTAGTGGGAGTATTAGTATTATAGAACTAAACCAGATTAGGGCGAATGTGAATTAGATTTGCTAACAGATGGCGCGGAGGAAATTAAAGGTGCTTTGCGAATGGAAGAGACAGCAGCTCCGCTTTTCTCTCTGTCTTTCTCTCGTGCGCTTGATAGACGGGTATAAATCACAACAATCCCGTCTTGACAGCCAATTTCAAGAATTTGATCTGGTTAAAGACGCGGCTTCCCTGCAGCCGCTTCTCTAGATTTTTCTCCTGCGCCCCGCACCTTGTCATCTTTACTCAGGCACCTGCCTTTCTCCTAATGGAATTTGCTCTAATTACAATTTTAGCTCTTTAGTGTAATTACTTTGTCATATCGATGGATTTTTGCAGCCTCTACCTCTGCAGTGTTTTTTTTTCTTTTTCTTTCCAGTTTTTGTCTTTTTTTTAGGGGCGGCTAAATATTATTTCACAGGTGCAGGTTTTACAGACAGTGGAAACATATTCAGTTTAGGTTCTTAATGTTGGTGCCGCCATATGGTGCTTTATCGGACAGTATACGCATGACCGTACCAAACTGTACCTAATGGTGCTATATTTATGCTATATAATGCAATATGGTTCCGCCGTCGCCATACACTGCAAAATAATATATTGTACAATTCCGCCATATAGTGTTCTAATACTACCACCATATAGTGCTCATATCACAGCTCCATATACTGGATATACAAAACTGACCTTAAGATGGTCGTGATGATCACTAGAGCCCTTGAAATGTCTCCCTTCAGCCACTGTACGCATACCCCTAATGCCAGGCCTATAAATATCGGAGTTCGCACATGCTTTCATCCCCCCTCCTAAATTTTTCCTCCATAGCGCCCCATGTGTACGGCACAGCCATCGGCACAGGGCCTGTACTGCAGTACACAGAGTCCTTATGTATTAAAGAAATGCTACATGGTAGAAAATCTTCTGCTTTGAGAGCTGAACTAGACCAGATCCTAAATAACAAGTTACCATTCACTGACAGCTATCGTGCACCCATACATGTATAGAACAGCACAGAATGTTCCATGTTAATAGCCGTTTACAGCGAGTGGCCATTTAAAGGGGCGTTCCTGGAGTACAATATTGATGATCTCTCCTCAGGATAGTTCATTAATATGTGATCGGTGGAAATCCGACTTCTGGCACCCGAGGAGGAGGAGGCGGTGCTCCATGGATGGCCAGTGATGTCGCATTCACCATCACATGGCCTATATTCAAGTGAATGGATGTGGACTGCAATACCAAGTACTGCCACTAAATGATGTACGGCGCTGTATTTTGGTAGGCTCTGAGGTGCGCTGTGCCCCACTTAAAGAACTGTTCTCAGGAATGCCGGCAGTCGGACCCCACAGATCTGATATCCTGAGGATAGATCATCACTAGTGATGAGCAAAGTATTCCAAAATTCGATTTTTACAAAGAAATTTGCTTTGTGATTAATTACTTTGTCACGAAAAGTAGTGGGTGTAATGACAGGGAACTGGGATTCTGCTGCTCCCCCCATCATTGTACCCCTTAGATGCCGCATTCATCACTGATCACAGCATCTGATAAAAATTAACCAGTGTAAAGTAAAAAATTTAAAAAATACTTACCTCATCCATTTGATCGCAAAGAGCCAGCCATTGCCATCTTGATTTAAGATCTAGCGTGAAATCTTGCGCGGCCCATGATAACGATTGTGGTGAGGCCATACGTCACCGTGCACGGGATTTCGGGCGAGATCTTCAATCAAGATGGTGGTGGTGGGCGCTCAAACAGAGGAGGTAGGTATGATTTTTTAAAATTTTGCCAGATGCCGCGATCAGCTATGAACGATTTTTTTTTTTTTAATTTTTTACCGCTATTCAGGGAAAATCGATTCTCTACTACGAAGAGGCCTAGGAATTTTGACTTTGCGGCAAACCGAATTCCACTTTGTGGAGTTCGATTCGCTCAGCACTAGTCATCACTTTCGTTCTCCCGGAAAACCCCTTTAACAAAAAATTTGAAAAATATTCCATCACATTTTTCAGCCATGTCGCGGTGGCGTCTCGGCCGCATGACTTCTGCTTTGTGTGTCGACCTCTGTGCCCACGGAAGAGATTTGTATCCCCTGGAAATAAACAATGAAGGTGCCTATACAGAGATAGCAAGCAGAGATCTTAACCGAACATGATGAAACCCTACAGAAAATTATTGCAAAATTGTCAAATTTTGCAAGGGCTAAGCTCTCTTTCCATACCTCCCCTTTAAGGACTCTTTTACCCCTTCACAGACTGGCAGTGTAAAGGGTTAACCCAACCTCGGTGTAGGATCTGATTAGACATTCCTCTGTCAGACAAGCCTTTATCCCGCTAAACAGCGACAGCAAGGTGAGCCGCTAGCCGCACACACACATAAAAGGTTAAAAATGACAGCTTACTACAGTGAATTCAAACACAATTACACAGTCACTTTGTTTGTCAACCGGAGCCATGTCTAACATATGCCGAGACTCCGCCGCTGAAGAGGAGGAGAGGAGTCTGTCTAAAGGAAGAGCCGATCCTTCCAAAGAAGCAACAAACAGTTGGGGAAAATGATGTTTCCTACTGACAATCAAATCAAATGTAGTAACAACTCGCCAGCTCCCCGCTGCTAGCTGACAGCACGCCGAAACACCCGGGGACAAACATTCACTTAAACACTGATTGCAGGAGAACGCCATCCTGCAACTTGCACAGAACGGAGGCGGGCGATAAAGAAAATCTCTTATTTCTAAGCAACTTTTGCAAATGTGACCCTTTTATGGTCTTTATTTAAAAGTCTAAAGGCGCCCACACAGGCGCATCGTTCTGCCGACAGCTGTCTCTCCCGACTCCCCCATATACGTTCCACTCAGCCAAAAGAGAAAGCCGCTCGCAGACGCTTCTCTCCCCGGAGAACAAAAGGATTGGGCAAAAATATTAATTTTGCCCGATCCTTCTCTCGGATGATGTCAGGAGAGGCCGAACATGTCATGATGGACAATCGGGGCATATCGCTAGGATATGCCCCCATTGTCTTATAGGTGCGGGTCCTAGCGATGGGACCCGCACCTATATCCAGAACGGAGCCCTGAAAGTGAAGGAGGGTGCACTGCGCATGCGCACCTGCCCTCTATTTATTTTCTATGGGGCTGCCGAAAATAGCCGAGCGCTGGCTCAGCTATTTCTGTCTTCTCCATAGAAATGAAGGGGAGCGGGGGCCGCGCATGCGTGGTACCCTCCCATTAATTTCTATGGGGAGCCGGCTTGGTGGTGGCCGGACCGGAGTCCTCCAGTCACCACCTTGCGGGGGGCCATTCTGGATATAGGTGAGGGTCCCAGCAGTGACATTTAAGACATTTGAAGGGAAAAGACTTCTTCACTTATGGGTGCCAAGCCAAGGTAGTTGGCAGTGACAGGTACTTCTACTTGGTAGCTAACTATAAGTTTTCGAATGTCTATATTATCTAATGTGACAGCAAGCAGTGTTCTTATATTATTAACTGATTTTTTTTTGGTTGATATGCTGGGATGGGGGTTGCTGCCAAGAGGCAAATCAGTTTAATCCACATCCGGCAGGCCTGAACTATATGATTCTCAGAAGTTAGTTGAATGTAAGAGTTAAAGAGTATGCCCGGCAATGTTGAATTGCTCCATTGCATCTGCGGTGAAAAATGAAGCAATGCTGCTTATAGA
Organism: Rhinella marina; assembly: GCA_900303285.1. Taxonomy (NCBI): domain Eukaryota; kingdom Metazoa; phylum Chordata; class Amphibia; order Anura; family Bufonidae; genus Rhinella; species Rhinella marina. Next base: position 210,950 of record ONZH01001484.1, on the reverse strand, counting down.
TTGGGTTGAGAATATTCTACCATTTTGTGTACACAGCTCCTACGCAGAACTATAAAATAGCCTAAAATACTTCTATGGTACCCACTAATACAAAGCTTTTAGGGGATCCTTGAGATGTTAACTGAGGTGTTGTATAGGGTTAGATGGTGCCACATCTAACCGCAGTTTTTGTGTTCACTTCAGTAGAGCTGAGCTGCAATATCTGACACAACCTATGGTGCCATTTCTTTTTCTAATCTTGCTAAACCCCTTTAATTTCAAGGGGTTTTCCAAGACTTCAAAATTGATGACCTATCTCTAGGATAGGCCATCACTATCACATTGGTGGTGGTCAAGGACCCAGCACCCATACCAATGGTAACCGGTAGCTGACCCCTACCAATGCCTTATCTCAACCAACATCTACCATGGGAGAAGAGTCGGTGGACTCCATGCACATGTTCCTGCCAAAATCGGTGGCTTCTGCTGACATTGATGCATATATCCAGCTGTAAATTAAGTGTAGATATAAAAACTAATATTAAAACCAAAAATTCACAACTTTTTATTGCCTTGTTTTAGAGATCACACGTTTTAGTAAGAATAAATTGAAGACCTTTATACTAGCGAGTGCAAGCATTTCAGGATGTATCATAGGAGGTCTACATTGGTGCTGTATACCCAAAACGGCAGCGCATTTTTAAACAAAAGTATTTACAATGTACTTTCTTTTTTTTATACCAAAACGGCTACTATGATTCTTACAGAAACTGAAGAACCAAGCTTGATCTGTCCGATTCCCTTTGATAATGGGTAGGAGAACCGGTGCAGGTTTTTCCTACTGCATTGAGAATAGAAAATTGGTCATAAGGTCTTGGAAGCCCTTCTGTCCTGGGTGGCAAAACCCAAGCCCGTTTCGATTTTTACGTGGTTTATAGGGCCCCTTTTCTTTTTTATAGCCATCTAGTCATGGGTATGTTTTATCCTGAGCATTGATTTTTGGAGGTGCTTACTGAACGGCTCGCCAGTTTTTTTGTAATGTCAACGGTGTCGTCAAATTCCTTCTTGCAGCCCGGGTCTCGTTGCACCATTTTCCTCGCTGTCGTCGGCAGGGCTCATCTCACTTTTATTGTACATTTACATTTTTATCTGTTTGTTTAAATTGTATTGAATTGTATCGAATTGTAAACTATGCACTCTGGCAAGTTCACATCATTTTGTCTCGTAGCCGCAGAACAGTTGGCACCAGCTGGGCCCCTCCTGATGCCAGAGTAAAATCACTTAAAATAATATAGAAGAGATTATCTCACAACAGAACGCACGCTAGAAACTGTAGAGCAGATAAGAGCTCCAGAGTGTGCTCGAGATGTCTCTCGCCTGCCTGCCGAATGAACCAAATTGAGATTTCAATACAGTAAAGATCTGGTGTAGGCTAATTGTAGCATTAGAGCAAATGTATATCAATACTGTTATAGCAAACGGACATCTGTTTAATTACGAGCTAGCGGCTAATGAACTTCTACAAAGGAGAAATACCGTTCCAGAATTAACTTGTTCTAAAGCTACTGAAATATACTGCATATAGTCCAGTGGAGTGGCGACAGGAGCATCCCCTAGTGGCCGGTTACATAATGCACCGATGTAGACGTCTTTCTTCTTTGGCTTTTATGGTCATGGCTGGAGAATATGTAATAGGGAACCTTGGGTCCCTTCCAGACAGGAAAGGCCTGTGATTATTTTGGTCTCTTCCTTCTTTTGATTTTCCTGAGATCGCCATTGGTTTTACCAGTCTCCTTTCATCATCTGCAGTCACCAGTAACTAAACTTTAGCTTTCACTGGGGATGTGCTCCTTAGTTCCTGGACACCATGGCAGGTTCTACTTTGGAAATTTTGTCCATGAGTGGTAGCAATGGGCAGAACACTGGGGGAGTGGTGCACTGTTACCTGGAGGCAGTGAGGTCCTCTGTGTGAATCCGACCAGGGAATAGAGTGATTGTGAGCTTTCTTACAAGGATTCATTCCCCTCTTTTTAATTTTTCCTTTCTTTCCTTCCTTACGTCATGCATCATTTCTTCTTCCTATACTTTCCCTCTCCTTATTTTCTTAATCCTCTCTTCCTTCACCATCATTGCTTCTATTCTTTCTTTTTCCCTTTCTTCCATAGTTTCTTTCTGTCTTTTCCCCTTTCCTTTATTTCTCTTTCCTCTCTTGCTTTGTTTTCTCCCTTTCTTTTTTCCCTTTCGATGTAAGTTTTCCTTTCTCTTCTTTTTTTCACTTCCATACCTCTATCTTTCTTCTCCCGTGTTTTCTTACAGCTCATTTCTCTTTTGCTTTTTACTTCCACATTCCTTTCTTTTTTCCATCCTCTCTCTCCTTTCTTCTTTCTTTCCTGTCATTTGCTTTCTCTTGTGTTTCTCTCTCTCCACTCTTTCCTTTTTTCTTTCTTTCCTTCTTTTATAACTGCTCCTTTCTTTAACTTTCTGACTTACACTTTCCTGTCCTTCATTCCTTTTTTCTTCCCTCTTTTACATCTATTTTCTCCTTCATTCTTTCCTATCCTTCCCTTCCTCTTATTTTTTTATTTTGCTCTTCTTTCCCATCTTCTTCCCTTCTTTCCTAACTTTCCCTTTCTTCTTCCTTTTTTGCTTCCACCTTCCTGTCCTTTTTTCCTTCTTTCCTTTCATCCATCATTTCTTCTTCCTTTCCCTCCTTCCCTTTCTCATCCTTTTTTCTCTCCCTTCTTTTTTTCCTTATTTCTTTTTTTTCCTAACCGCTCCTTTCTCTTCCATGTTTACTTCCACCTTCCTGTCTTTCTTTCCTTTCTTCTTCTTCTCTTCTTCCCATCCTTTATCCCCCTTCTTTCTTTCCCATCCTCCCAATTCTCTCCCTTTTTTCTTTCCCCTTCTTTCTCTTCTTCTTCCCTTCCTTCTTAACTGCTCCTTTCTTCATCTTCCAGTATTTTTCTTCTTTTCTTTCTCTCCTTTCATTCCTTTCCATCCTTTGTTTTTTCTTCCTTTTTTTCACTTCCTCCCTTCTTTCCACCCTTAGACATTAGAATCGGTCTGGTGCAGTCTGACGGTTCGGCGTGTTAGTATACTTCCCTTGCTCTCTATCCGGTGTATCTTGACTTCTTCGGCATTCGGGGAGTTGAGCTGTTAGGGTTTATGTGTATATATATCTATAAATATATATGATTTCTGTAATAGGCGCAGTGTCCCTTTAAAGGAAACTTTTAGCTGATTTGTTCGTCGGGACGTCGGTTTGCATTTAGCAGGCTGACACGATGTACTGCCGAGCCTCGTGGCATATTTGATGTGTAAGGAGAGTAATATATGCACAATGGCATATCTATATTTGCACAGCGTTATTGTTCATTTAAACGCTGTATTGATTTGATGTTTTTCATGGCTTTCACCATGACAAGCTATAGACCATAAACAAGGCCTACTTATCTGTAGCTGCAGAGGAGATTGAATAATGAGGATTGAATAAACTGTGAGACTGGCTTATCGGGTTAACCCTTTAATCCCACACACTGACCGGCCAGGAAGAGGCATGGGCAGCATTGAAAGGATCACAATATAAATGACTGAATCCGGGGGCTCGTGCTTATCATACTGTGCGCATCCATAATGAGGCACCCCTAGTAATCTGTGGGGCCGTGCTCCCCAAATTCATGTGGAGGCTTGTAGCATGTCACGTAGCATTGTGGTATAAAGAGCCATAGGGAACCTATACCTATAATAAGACTCTATACCCTTAAAGGGGTTGTACAGGATTTTGATATTGATGGCTTATCCTCAAAGGGTATTCAACTCCACACCACTTCTGGTCAGCTGTTTGGTTGTAGCTCTGGTGCCAACACAGCTCCATCCATTACGTAGTAGTCAATGGATGGTTATTGCCTTCACTTCAATGGGAGCAGTGACCAACAGCATCCACTATGGACGGAGTTGTGCAGTTCTGGAGCCAACTTCCAGCAATGGAGCTACAATGAAACAGTGGACCATTGGAGTACAAGGTGTCAGACCCCTGCCCCTATCTTGAGGCCGCCAATATCAAAATCCTGTAAACCCCTTTAAGGGTCCAAAATCGTAACTACTATATTAAGATGCCTACTCTAGGTTTAGGTTCAGTGATGGCAAACAGAGTCCTTATGGGTCTTTATAGCACCATGCTACAGCAAGCAATGTGACTTGATATTAATATTGATGGCCTGGACCATCAATAGTAAAATCCTGGACAACCCCTTTCAGGGGACCATACATGTTAGATATTCTTCATTCAAACCTCTGAATTTGGCAGGACTGGTCAACCATCTAATGTGTATAGGGATATCTCAACTTGGCTTTGATGGCAGATGTCTGGGAAGAAAAGGATCAGGCAATTGGATTTTTCCAGTCCTTTGCTCTCCTACTCGACTGAGCATGCATACATATCTTTGGGGGGAGGTTTGAAAGTAATAGGTGTCATCTGAAGGAGCATTGTGAGGACAGCTAAGGTGTAAAGCTGTCCTTAGTGCTAGTTGGATTCCAACCAAGGTTTTAGTATTATGTGCATCCTCTCATAGCTGCCACAATGCATAAACCAACACCAAAATCCATGTCCAATGTCTACCAAATTTTTGGTGCACCATATGAAGATGCATCCATAATATAGCGCCCCCTCTCCTTTCCCAAATTAAAATAGGTAGCTGCCAATATGTATATCTGCAAAAAGTGCATCATTTTACTCAACTTGTACCTTGGTGGAACATTCTTGGAGACCATCTGGAGGACTGATCAGCATTCTGGGAACGTTACGATGACGTTTCCTCCATTATGACATTGTTGAAATTCTTGTTTCCTGCTCTAACCTATTACGTGTTGTCTTATCTAGTAATGGCTCTGAATTCCTCTCAACTTAACAAGGCAAAGTCTTATTAGAAGCCGAGAAGAAATCCTTTTTGTGCACCTTGTTTCAGGCTAAGCCAGTGCACCTTAATGCAGTGATGATATGTTAGGAGAGAGAGTTGTCAAAGCATCGTATTACTGTGATGCCGTAATGACACCCTGTCGCCATAAAGTAGTCCTGTTTCCTCAAATCGCATGTTGCACCGTTGATTTCTGACATGACACTTCATTCAGTCTCTTTGCTTTTTCCTTCCTCATTCTTACACAAGAGCAGCTGGCTCACATTTTTTTTCTACTAAGTGATTTGTGTTTTTGCCACTTTGCTAGAGTGCAATTAATTGAAGCAGAAAACACGCTCATTGTGTAGTAACATCCAAGGTTCAAGGAAGTCAGCTCTGAAACGCGTTGCACCATGACTTTCGAACAGAGATTTAAGGGAGCTGGTTGCCTATTGCTTGAATTGTAGACAGTCAAAATGATATATCCATTTTTTATTTTTTTTGCTATTATATTTTAAAATAGGACTCTCAGTCCCTCATCTCCATTCTGTAGTATAAGTAACAGTCCCCAAAAACAAAAGGTCAATCCTTGGAAAATCCAAAGGTAATGCCTTCCCTTGATGCTAGCGTGAACAGATCCTCATACAATTGAGTTTCCATCTTGAACCCCTGTCTATTAACTGAAGGTCCATATCTTGGCTTTGGATCAGCAGTCTCCAACCTTTAGCTCTTCAGCTCTTGCCTTCATGAGCTATCACAGCCTGTTGGGAGTAGAAGTTCTGAAAACGTTGGAAATCCATAGGTTGACCTCTTTGACTAAAGGGAGACCCTCTTCTCTCCCGTCATCTATGTGATCTTGGTCATCCAAAATTGGATCCATTGAGTTTTCATCTTGAACCCCTGTCTATTATCTGAAGGTCCATATCTTGGCTTTGGATCAATGGTCTCCAACCTTTAGCTCTTCAGGGCCTTGCCTTCACGAGCTATCACAGCCTGCTGGGAGTAGAAGTTCTGAAAACGTTGGAGATCCATAGGTTGACCTCTTTGACTAAAGGGAGACACTCTTCTTTCCCGTCATCTATGTGATCTTGGTCATCCAAAATTGGAACCAAGTCCAAATCATCAATCATCTAATCAAGATAACCCCTTAACGATCATCTTGTGGCCACCTTTACTAGTATGACTTTTTTATATTCATCCAAAAAGCAGTGTTGAGGTCATCCGTACCAAACCAATTTCCCAGTATCTCTAGAAGTGTGTCCTAGTGTGTGGCCAACATTTGTTAACTGCCATATTAGCAATAGAGATAATGTGAATTTCTGACCTAGTAGAAGAAGCAGGATCAACCTTTTTTTTTCTTCTAAGGAAGAGATAAAGTCATCATCTTGGAAACGGCTTCTTTCTGACACAAAAAAGAGCTCTTTTGAAATAAAGCCATATTCACTGTATTCCTGCTTGAGTTAATGTGAATTTTAGTGCCTCCAATTTTAGATTGAAGTAGGGGCTAGGATAAAACCCACTATGTGACAGTTGAATTTATAGATAATTGTGAATATTTCTGTCCTTGAATAATAATACTGGAGATTTTTTTTTTCCATTTTTGCTTAGAGGAATATGAATTACGCCCTGATGTTAGCGGCTTAGTATAATGGAATGATGTCTGCAGTGTCTTTCGTGTAATGAACTCCACTGTAATTAGCAGGTCAACCCCCCTTGCCAAGCCTTGTTTCCGGCACAATTCCAAATATTGCGTAGCATAACAATAGATGTCCTGCAGTCAATGTTCATACAAGTTCATCTGGAAAGCAGAAATTGGGTCAAATGTTTGTCCCTTCTATGGAAATCGATGGAATCAAATTTTTTTCTCCCCATAAATTATATAGCCTCTCGAGAATGTTCTGCCAACTGACAGATGCTTAAAGCCACAGGACATGATAAATAGACATTGCCATTATTTATAGAAGTCTTCAGTAGAAGGAGAACTATGTACACATTTGTATAGGAGGTGCCGCCCCACATTCTGTCACAGTTGATGGAAAAATAGCACTGCATGCAAAATGATAGACATCATGGCGGAACTGGATGGATCTCATTATGAGCCAGGTGTGGACTGTTGAGTGCCACTGGTGTTCTTCACAGCATTGTGGCTTTTCTTTTACATATTATAGAAGTTCCTCTGGTGATGATAATTTTTCCCTAAGGTCTAGTGTGGTGGTAATGTATCACAAATTTCCTTTTCATTTTGCCGAAGGATTAGAGATGGCCAAATTTACAAAATTTACGCTTTATGTTTGATGAGTTGACCAAAGATGGAGTAGTTTCTTGGTGGAATGACAACATATAAAGCGTTGATGAAGGTCAAATATTCATTACCCCATCAGTACGAAGAAGCGGGCTAAACACAAAGCCCTTCCACGTTTTGGTATGTCCACCACAATTTCATACTTAGACTTGGAGAAAGGTTATACTAGACATGACGAATGGTAGACAGAAATTACCACGTGTGGTGATTCCTTGATGCATGTATGGGACACTCAGATTCTTAGGTATAAGACCATACAAATTAATGATTTGAGCTTTTTGTTTGAAGGGTTGACTAAAGTTGAAGTAGAACCTTTGTGGAATTTAGACATATAAAGCTTTGTTGAAGGTCAAATGTTCATTTTTCGTTTTTGATCAAGACTAAAACACCATATCAGTCAGAGAAAGAAGGCTAAAAACTAAACCTCATACCACATTTTGATATGACCATCTTAGGTGTGTACTTTGGCTTGGAGAAAGTGTATAGAAATGAGAAACAGATTTTAGACAACTTGAATGGTATGTTGGTCAGGAAGACGAAGAAGAAAAAAAATTTTGGCCTGGTAATAAAAAGTAGAATCCCTGGTCTCCAATGTACAACTGGATGCGAGGGATGAATCTGAACGAATGCTTTAATCATGGCTGCATAAAATTCATGGCTGGAGAGAGAGCAAGTAAAAGGGAGCGTATTTTAGTACCCTAATAACTCCTAACTCTAGCCTAAGATCATAATGTATGTGAGAGCAGTCCAGTAATTATAAGGTAATAAGTGGTTTTGTAAGTGCTCTAAATTAAAAGGAATTCGCAGAGCTGTTGTAAGTCAGAGCCGAGCCACTTTCTTTCAAATGTTGGCCTGAGCCATGAGTGCAAAGGCAGATGAGACACTTGCATGACTGTAATTAGCGTTAAAAGAATTAGGTTACAGCCATATTAAGGAAGTATAGTATTTACTAGACCTCATTTTTGAGTTTCATTAAAGGTTGCATACTCTCATTGTGCATCACGTGCAATACCGGCAATTGGACATTGGAAATTATGTAATTACAATTAGGATTAATATTGCCATAAAAAGATATTTTGAGATGCAAGCAATTCTTAGAAAGTGTTAATTGTAACATGGGCAAGGGAGAGGTCTAGAGATTAGCAAATCACTTCTACCTATTCGGAATTTGTCCCAAATTTACCAAACAATTCACCAAACCAATTTCTTGTCAACCAGATTTCTTGTGAGTGAGACATGCAAGCCAGTTCTCCTTCCAAAAGGACAAGAATACCAAATGTCTCAGTATTATGCTTTTCTGAGCAAGATATGCAAGCCAGTTCCCTTTCCAAAAGGACGGGAGTACTGAGTGTCTCAAGAGAAAATTGACCTGGTTAGCTGAGTGGCCTTGAAGATGCTATTTCCCATTTGGGAGACCACCTAGTATGCATGTTGAGTGTTGCAGTCCAGCCGATGCCGCTCGTGCATTTCTGGGAAACATATATGCAAATTAACATATCTTACATCAGCTGGCATCTTTTTCTTTTTTAAAGGAAAGTTAATTTAAATGCCTTTCCCAGAAACCCAAAGGTATGCAAATTAGTGTCCCTTCCAAAAAGAAAAGACTACTAAGTCTATCTGATACCAGCACATGTGACATATGCTAATTTGCATATATGTTTCCCAGAGCAGCATTTGCTGGACTACAATACTACTCATGCATACTAGGTGGTCTCCCTAATGAGAAAGAGCACCCCAATGCCACTCAGTCTTGAGAAACTCATTACTCTTCAGTATCTTTTGGAAGGGTAACTGGCCTGTCTTACTTAGAGAAGCATAATGACATTCAGTGCTCTTGTCCTTGTGGAATGAGAACTGGCTTGCACATCTCCCTAAGAAAAGTATTACATGAAAAAATATGTGCTAGGAGACCTTAGAGTGTTATATACCAGTTTTCAGGGCTATCTGAGCATTTTTTACTTGGGTAAAATTGATTTGGACCCAAATTGGTTTCTTTTTAAAAAAAATGGAAATGTGCTCCTCTCTAGAGGAAACACAAGGCTTACAATGAAGTCATGGGAAAGAGCAGAAGTAACCCTTCTTGTAGACCATTTCATATCAAGATGTGGCCTCCTATTGACCAGACTCTTCTGGAACCTCTCTTTGAACTGTCTAGGAATGGAAATATATTATGTACTGTTTTTGCATGTTTTATATACAAGTTTACTGAAAGCAATAAAGGGCCAAGTAGTTTTAGTCCATGATGCCAAGATGACTTGGCATGACCATGGCATCAGCTACTATTTCAATTGACAAAAATGTATAGGAAGATGGCATCAATAGCTATAATGGAATAGTATTTTGTTTTTTGATGCTGTAAATTAGAACAATTGGAACTTTGGAAGAGCTTTGACCAAGGAGGCAGCTCTCCTGTGTAAGACCATGAGTCTTATGGTGATCTGGGAATTTTCTTGTGCATCATTCGTTGACATGAAGTAGCAGTCTATGTTGATGGATCAACCATCTATTTGGCCATCAAGAGTAGACCGAAAGCTAAGCTATATGCAACCATTTTTATACTTTTGTCTATACTTTAGCTATACTCTACATATTAATGATCCTCAAAGTGGACAACCCAACAAATGTTGTACAATGACGGTTGCAGTTCACCAAGAGTCATATTAAAATAATTTTTGGAAAACATTTTCACGATCAAAATGATTTATATCTGCCTATTGTCTCTTTTTATTTTGGCGTAAATCGACCTCATTATATTCCACATTTCACATGTACAATTTTACCTATTGACAGGCAGTCTTACCTTTGGGAAAGGGGATTTGGGCTTTTGAAAGTTTTTGTTTACCGCCTGTCTGTAACATAGCTAAATCTCTGTCATGGCCTTATGCTGATTACCTTCATGTACAACAAGGGTTATTGACTGATGAATGAATGATGTGCAGTCTTTAGCCCCCACAGAGCAATCTTAAAAAAAAAAAAACAGGAAGCTTTCTTTTATTAATCGGAGCCTTCTTTTTATTCTTGTCTCCTTATTACCATGCAGGCTTCTCTGCAGAATGTCAAGCAAGGATCGACACATTGATTCAAGCTGCTCGTCATACATCAAGACGGAACCTTCAAGCCCAGCCTCGCTGACGGACAGTATCAACCACCACAGTCCAGGTGGCTCATCAGACGCCAGTGGAAGCTACAGTTCCACAATGAACGGGCACCAGAATGGACTGGACTCTCCCCCATTGTATCCCTCTGCCGCAGGCCTTGGTGGAAATGGGCCCGTCAGGAAAAGATATGATGACTGCTCCAGCACCATTGCTGAAGATTCACAAACCAAATGTGAATATATGCTCAATGCAATGCCCAAAAGACTGTGTCTGGTGTGTGGTGACATAGCATCGGGTTACCATTATGGGGTGGCTTCATGTGAAGCCTGTAAGGCTTTTTTCAAAAGGACAATTCAAGGTTGGTGCTTCTTTCTTTTTCCACCCAAAAAATTATACAGTGTTGACAGTTAAACCCCACTTCATCCATTTCTCAGAAACTCATGGTGTCCTAGCTTCTCTGCCAAAGTTTTAATGTACCGAATCCTCAAATTTTACCAAAATTTTCAACCATATTTTTTTATACATATAGTAAAGATAGTAGAATAATTCTAAAAATTGGAGCAACAAACTCAAAATTTTATAGACCGTATTTCACAGTTTGCATCATTGCATATTTTTCCCCAATTCATCATAATTTTTGATGTTGAAAAGGTTCTACAATACTAAAACTTCAGTTTTTCAACCAAAGTGAACACATCTTATGGAGTTTATTTTGCTACCATTTGCATGCAGCATGGTAAATATCTTCAGATTGAGCCTAATAATTATCAAACCCAACACAGATACTAGCATGAGGAGAAAAAAATAATGGAGAAGATTCTAGTAATAAATCTCCGCGTGGTAAGGAGGGTCAATGAGAACATTTTAGGTAACGCAAACCAAAAATATAGTTGGAAGCGGTTGGTAATATAATTCCTTGTAACAGCATCTGGTGTGTAAACCTAAAAGGTAATACAGTGATCCCTCCAGATACAATGGCCTCAGGATACAATATTTTCACCATAAAATGGTCTTTTCTGACCCATCGTAAGTTGAGCTGGATTAGTTACTAGTTAGCAGCTATTCCTGACTGTTATATGGAAGGACTTATTTTAACTGTCTTAGTTATCTGCTTATTTTTCTTAAATCTTCATTTTCTCTTATCTTGGATGATATTTTGGGGCTTTTGAACCAATTACTCAACTTACAATGGTTTCAACATACAATGGTCTTCCTGGAACCAATTAATATTGTAAATTGAGGGACCACTGTACCACTATTGGAACTGTAAAGGGCAAATCTGTAGGGTCAGCTCCAGGAGTATGGGGAACCATTTGTGATGGGGCCTCTTGTTGTGTTGGATGCACCTGTATAGAGTATGTTCACCCATAACCATAGGCATTCAAGCCCTGTACATGGTATGGGCAAAATGAAGGACACATATAGAGATATTGGGTAGAGGGTGGTGGAGGAACCTGGACAACAGATATTATTACATTGAGGAACAATATATCATTGTACATGTATGGAATGCCCAAGGTCACCATAGGCATGTGGTTATTGCATTCACAATACTTATAATTTGATTCACCTTTCGAGAAGGAGTCTACTAACGTTCCTTAACCAAATATCTCTTCTATCGCTGTTTACGTATAAGCCGTTCCACTGATATCATCTAATCTGAGGGACTGTACTGTAATTAGTATCGGCTCCTATTCAGCTCCACCATTATGATACAGTACGGGATGATTACAGTATTTACATAAAGATAAGCTCATAACCAGACCAGAGATATTAGGTTTAATGGACACTCCACGCGACTAGATTGGCCGGGCCTTGTGCGGCTGTTTACAGTGGCCGGTCTCGTGCCCAAATACAGAGAACTAATGCCACTTTCCATTACAATTCACAGTAAATAGAAGTAAAACCTGCATCTTTCATGTATCGCGATAACATTGTAACTTTTATCTGAAGCTCTGATAAGACCTGGTGGTGTTGTCCACAATATGCGTCATTATGCGCCTGGCTGGTCAGCCGGTCCTTCTACTGCGCATACGTCTGCCTGGATCCAGAGCAACAAACATAGTGATACAATTTCTAAAAATCATTAGGAAAAATTTTAAATTATAAGTTGTATCATACAGATCTAATTATCTATCTATCTATCTATCTATCTATCTATCTATCTATCTCCAGATAATCTATATATCGAGTTATCTGTCATCTCTATATCTACTATCTATCTATCTATTTATCTATCTATATCTAATCTAGATCTATATCTAATTTAAAAAAAAAAAGTTAAAATAAATTCAAAATAATGTACAATGCAGATCTAAGTATCTACCTACCTATCAATCTCAAATCTATCTGCCCATTCTTCTGTCTATCTATCTATCTATCTCATATCTATCTATCTATCTATCTATCTATCTATCTATCTATCTATCTATCATCTACCTCATATCTATCTATCTATCAAAAGGTGAAATAAATGAATATTAATGTACAATACAATACAGATCTTAATATCTGGTTATCTATTTCACGCATATCTATCTAATTAATCTAATTGAATTGAACAGGTTTACATTTGAATAGATTTGCAACACCGTGATCCCAGACACAGCGCAGGAGACGCCAACGTGTGTCTGCATTTACAGGTGGATGCCGAGAATTCGCTTTCTGCTCTGAGCTGGTTAAAATTCAGTAAAGAATATTCTAACATCAGAGAGGAGACACAATGACCTTATACCGGTACAAAACATGCTGATTCAGCAATGTCTATCTATCTCATATCTATCTATCTATCTATCTATCTATCTATCTATCTATCTATCTATCCTGTTAGTTATCTATCTTTTTTCTATGTATCTCATATCTGTCTATCTATTATCTATCTATCTAACTATCTATCTCATATCTATCTACGTATCTATCTATCTGTCTATCATCTCCTATGTCTAAAACATACAGAAAACCACTTTAAGAAAAACATCTACTTTTTACTATTTGAATGACTTTTGTCTTCAAGTAATTATCACATTCTCTCTGAGTGTTAGATAGATAGATAGATAGACAGATAGATAGATAGATAGATAGATAGATAGGAGATAGATAGATAGATAGATAGATAGATAGATAGATAGATAGATAGGAGATAGATAGATAGATAGATAGATAGATAGATAGATAGATAGATAGATAGCTTGTTTTATGGAAAACCATAATGGCTGGTGCCAAACTGCAGACTCTTTACACCGACAGAGCTCTGCTACATCTGCATGTGTTCTATACAACACAACTTTACTACAAATCTACTCATAAATGGCATATGCTGTGTATAATCAAACGCCCAACTATTCATTTTGCAGCATTTTGCTCATATACATTTTCCAGGCCTCCGCTGCCAGCTGTAAAACCACATTAGTTTGCCACTAGGAACGGACAAATTATTTTCTGGCACTTGAGCGAGGAGGTTTGCCTGGACCCTGTGACTCCATTAGCCAGCGAACTGTAAGATTCTATTAGCAAGTAAAGTGAGCAAAATATCACTAGCAAAATAATAAAAAAAATATATTAAAAAAAAAAAAATTTACCTGTTTTTCTTTCTTTTTTTCCATTTTTGAGCTAGCCAAGGATTATAGGGAATTGTGTTCTTATTTCCGTCCTCTCCATTTAGACCTCGCAGCTACCATGTTGGTTTTGTTCACTCCAAAGCACAGATACATCTGAAGCCATAATGGAAATATAGGACGAGCCCAGTTACCATCTGTCCCTACCCAACCTCATCTGGATATGTGGATAGCTAGAATTTTTTTTTAAATTTGGAGTAAAAACAGAAATAAAATAGTATATTTGAGCCTCATTTATATATGTCAATCATATACTCCAGGATTATATATACATTCATATATGTCCCTGCCCCTGAGGAGCTAACAATCTGATCTCATCAATCTGGGTACAATATGCAATGGTGCCAGTAATAGGGCCTGGATGGAGGAAGCTGAAGCTTCTAATGGGAGTAGACATTGGGAAGGATAGTGTCCAGTAGTGTATGGAGCGGTTCAGTATAATCATGTAATGTAACATTCATACTTTCTGATATAATGTATGGGTAAGAATACACAGTATGTTATACTGTGTATTACTGTAGTCTGCACTCTGTACCCTCATGTCTATTGTGGCCTGCAAAAAGCCCACCAAATGTCTACCTTTTAGGGATCCAAGTATTAGTTCCCTTGTTTGTTCTGTAAAAAAGGGGTAGCTTATGTGCTTTGCTGCCAGAGACAGATAAATAGATAGATATGAGATACATAAATAATTAGATAGATAGATAGATAGATAGATAGATAGATAATAGAGATAGATAGATAGATAGATAGATAGATAGATAGATAGATAGATAGATAGATAGATAGATAGATAGATAGATAGAAGGTAGGTAGATATATATGGAAACATATGAGGTGGATAGATAAATGATAGACACAGACAGACAGATAGAGAGTAGAAAGATATGAGATAGATAGATAGATAGATAGATAGATAGATAGATAGATATTAGATATGAAATACCAGATATATTAGATATAAAATAGATGGATAATTGGATAGATAGATCGATCTGAGCAAGGTAGATATATGGAAAGATATTAGATGGATAGATAGATAGATAGATAGATAGATAATAGAATATAAGATAGATGAACAGATATATGGATATTACAATGATAAATAGATAGATAGATAGATAGATAGATAGATAGATAGATAGTAGAATATAACATAGATGAACAGATCTATGGACATTACAATGGTACAGTAGGTAGATGGATATTAGAATATGAGGTGGATAGATATGAGAGATAGATAGATCTATGAGAAAATGTCTTCTTATTGCTCCGCTAATGAGATTAGAAAAATTAGCACTCAGAGAGAATGTGATAATTACTTGGAGACAAAAGTCATTCAAATAGTAACAAGTAGATGTTTTTCTTAAAGTGGTTTTCAGTATGTTTTAGACATGGGAGATGACAGATAGATAGATAGATAGATAGATAGATAGATAGATATGAGATAGATAGATAAATAGATAGATAAATAGATAGATAGATAGATATAATATGAGATAGATAGATAGATATAAGATAGTAGATAGATAGATAGATAGATATAAGATAGTAGATAGTAGATAGATAGATAGATAGATATAAGATAGTAGATAGATAGATAGATAGATATAAGATAGTAGATAGATAGATAGATAGATATGAGATAGATATAGATAGATAGCACTAAGGTCTTCACAGAGTATCCTATAGCCTCCTTGCCAATCTATAGAAACTTCTGACACTCTTATCTCTGACGCTTCGCTGCTGACAGACTCCTTTATCATGACCACTTAGCACATTTTCGAGAAACGCACGTCTCCGCTCTTTTTCCGTCGAATTAGCACCAGCCAAGTCTTTGGCTCTTTATGCAGTCCTGCAATCCGCTAATGTGATATTTAATGAGGAGCCATCAGTCCGGAGAAAGGAAGTCAATATGAATCAGTGTTTACAAAGTGTGATTAACTCTGAAATATTTCATCAATGCTCCGGTCCCAGGCAGACTCTATGCTAATTACTAAAATGTGCCCATGCTTCCGGGGGGCCACGGATGGACCCCGGGAGCTGCAAACAAGGAGAAGTAAGATTGCAATTATGCTCTGACTGTCCCTCATGACAATTTATGCATTTGCTATTTTGACCTCCCCCTTCCCGGGAGACCAATAAACAGAATGCATTTTCATTAAGATACTAATGCACTTAATCACAGGGGGAAGGGTTACTCCAGGAAGGAGCGTTCTGGATCAAGACAAGGCCCAGGCTCCTTGCAAAATACACTTTGTGTTCCAATGGTCAATGAGCTGTGCATTACTCACCCTCCAACAACGGGACGTATACATTTTAATAAATCAAGCCCCAGGCTTTATTAACCTTTTAACTTGTAACTTTTAACCGTTAAGAGTGGAGATGGAAAGGAGGAAATATGCAAACGAGCAGTTAAGAGGATGCTGTTTATCGCAAGACGTCTGGACCAACAGCTTGACCTCCGCCCCCAGCAAGCTTTCACAATGTATTATCTAAAGAGAGCACCAGCTGGCCTACACAAGCTCGGAGGAGAAGACTCCGCACTTCCCTGCCCGTTAAAACAATGACTTTGAAAGGGAAGGGAAGAAAAACCCAAGCAAAGCAAAAAAGAAAAAAAAACAGGAAAAACCTCTAAAAAACGCCAAAAAAAACTAGAACCCATCAAGACGCTTAGAAGGTTAAGCTCATGACAGCTAAATTGTATTCGAGTAATAGGTTTAATTATGACGTGCGCCACTCTGTCAACTCCACCTAGGTAGCTGACATCTTAAAGGGAATGTGTCATCAGAATATGATCCATTGCTGGAGAGTTTCTTAATTTTCCATGTAATCTATACTTTAAAACAAATCTTGAAATCCTGCAGTTTTTACTCTGAGCTACATAATGGGCTGACACTTCCTGTGCCGTAGAAGTTACTTACCAGCAGTCATTTCATTATCATCACAGGCAGGATGACAGTGAGGGATAACATCTATATATATAGATAACATATGATCCACCATCACCATTCAGGTGATAATCACAGTATTGTCTCCTCTCCCTCCCTGCACAATGACCTCTGCACAGATCACAGAGTATGCTTACAACTCTCTCTCTCATAGAAGTCATTGTCTTCTCCAGAGTACAGGCTTCTATGCTCCATGTAAAAACATATATATATATTCTCTTTAAATGCTACTTTAACTTAAGGTACTTTGTGGGGGGGAAGTCTTAATGCCCCATGTCATTGTCTATAATAAAAGAAAAAAAAATGAAATCCTGCAGTTTTCACTCTTAGCCACAGGCTGATATTTTCTATGCTCTAGAGGTCATTTCTCATCAGTCATCTCATTATCATCACAGACAAGGTTACATTGACAGATACAATTCATTTGCTTTAAATGGTACTTCAACTTGAAGTACCTATGGGGGGATTTTTTACTTTTCCATGTCACTATAAATTTAAAAAAAATCCTGAAATCCTACAGTTTTTACTCTTAGCTGCATAACAGGCAGACACTTCCTATGCTGTAGAGGTCACTTCTAAGCTGTCATCTCATTATCATCCCAGACAAGGTTACAGTGTGAGATAATATCTATTTTCTTTTAAATGGTACTTCAACTTAAAGTACCTATGGGGGGATTTCTTACTTTTCCATGTCACTATATTTTAAAAAAATCCTGAAATCCTGTAATTTTCCCTCTAAGGCTAGTTTCACACATGTTTTATTTTCGTTCCGGCCGCCTCTCAGCAGGGGTTAACGTGCTGCGTCCGAATCCGCGACCCACCCCCATTGCAGTGAATGGGGCCAGAGCGCGGTTCCGGCCCCACACGTGCAACTGCGGCAGCACGGATCCGGCGGGCCCCTTCACCCGCCGGATCCGTGCTGCCGCTAGTTTGAAACTAGCCTTAGGATGACACAGGATAACACTTACTATACTCTAGAGCTCACTTCTAAGCAATCATCTGATTATCATCACAAACAGAATTACAGTGAGGGATAACACATCTGTATAGATAACACAAGATCCAACATTCCCAATAGGTGATGAGGACAGCTTGTCTCCTTCCCCTCCCTGCACAGGTCACACAGCATGCCCACAACACTCTCCCATAGAGAGCTCTTACGGTTGATGTAAACGCAGATATTCCCGTCTACCGAAGTGTTGCGGAGTATAGGTTACAGCGTATATATGTATTCTGAGTTTAAAATCTGTTCTCATCTCTGACTTTCTCTCTATAACAGGTAACATAGAATACAGCTGTCCAGCCACGAATGAATGTGAAATCACAAAGCGTAGACGCAAGTCATGCCAAGCCTGCCGCTTCATGAAGTGCTTAAAAGTGGGCATGCTGAAAGAAGGTACAGTGCAAAATACATACCTACTTAAGTCAGCTCAGGCTGAAATAGCATGTCATAACAAGATGTAGCAGAGCTGAGTGTGCTTTATAAACTGGGTGGATGCAGAGATCCCCGGGGGCTGCAAAAAAGTAAAAAATTGTGTGACGTCTCCAATCTGAAGAACATCCTAATGGATTTTTAAAGATGGAAACTCCATTTTCTACCCTTTAAGATAGTGTAATAGGCCGACCAGAGGATGTAGGTTAAATCTAGATAAAGCATTGTACAGTATATGATAATAGTGTGACGGACTCAGCACTGCTACATCTGTTTAGTCTGTACATGTGAAAATAAGAGTAATAAAGTGCGTTTAACTAACTGAACGTTACATTCTCGGGTATTTTAACCAAATCGAGGATTCAGGTTGTAGCAAATGTTGACATTCTGCAACATTTCATTAAAAAATGGTTGTTATTATTATTATTATTATTATTATTATTATTATTATTATTATTACTGTTGTTATTGTTGTTATTATTATTATTATTACTGTTGTTATTGTTGTTATTATTATTATTATTATTACTGTTGTTATTGTTGTTATTATTACTATGTCTCCAAATGAACTTCAATGCAGATTCTAGATTGAATCCATTAGGGCTTTTTCACATTTGCCTGTGGAATTGTGTCGTGGATTCCGCTCGGCACACTGAACATACAGAAGCCATTTGTAACCGCGGCAGGTGTCTGCTCACGGTTTAGCTACATTCAATGGAACTAAGCTGGAAACCAAAATAAACAACCACAGTAGAAACCACAACGGTTTCCATATCCATATGTATATTTGCCTGCATAAAATCGGATGCACAGAAAGGTACAATACAGGGCCACTAGATTTCTGTGGGTGCCATATTAAATTCCCAAATTGAGATTGGGAGTGGTTTATGTAAACCCAACCCAGATATTGAGTTTTCCCAGGGCTTATAGGTGTTTTCTGGGACCCACCTTAGTTACACATAACACATCTGCAGGAGAACCTTCATAATATGCTTCCTGTCCCAAACTTTCGTGGATTGGCTGCTCGGGAATCTGGTCATGTGATGCTCCTCTCCTGAAAATTCTTCTTCTGCCAAAATCATGTTCTTTGCCAGGTTTCCGGCCTGGGCTATGGATGATGCGTCACTTCACAGGTCCCTTCACGTCCTTGGCGCATGTGCCAACTCCTGAATCCACGTCATCTGCGCCTACGCCAGGGAGAGGAATAGTTCTGGTTCCACCCCCAGCAGAGGTGACCTCCTGTCCATAATCTAGGCCAGAAACCCGGTCCAGGATGTGATGTTGGCAGAAGCAGGATTTCAGAAGAGGAGTGTCACGTGACGGGGTCCATGATTGGACGATCAATGCAGCTTCGGAACATGAAGAAGCTTTCTTCTACAGGCGTGTTACGTGTAGTTAAGCGTAGTTTCATATCTTCGGTAATCCGGTAGTCTATTCCGGAAGAGGAACACACTACCAGACTTACCATATCAGGCATGGCCTGATACTGCTGCACGCCATCGGATTCTATTATAGTCAATGGGGATCTGGCAGTGTGCGGCAGTATCAAGCCATGCCGAATACGGTAACTAATGTAGTGTGGGAGGATCCAGCAGCTTCCCGGCATGAATGCGTACAGCGGTATTTGTCCAGCTGAAAGCCACCATTTATGCCGGGAAGCTGCCGGATCCCATTATAGTCAATCAGGATCCTGGTGGTGCCTATCGGTGAGCGGCGGTATCCGGCTATGTCGGATACGGTAACTCCGGTAGTCTGTTTCTCTGCCGGAACAGGCCACCCAGGGGTGCACCACCAGTGAGGCCAGGTGAGGCTCAGGCAGCACCAGGTAGGGGCAAGAGGAGCACAGCGGAAGGGCCATGGGCAATGAGTGCTTTCATTGTGGCAAAGGGGTTAGGTTAAGAAATTGGCATTGGGGGGGGTAGCAGAAAGGCTAGGTGCACCCTTGAGGCCACCAAATTATCTTTACTGCCTATATGGACATTGCAGGACCTGTTGGGTCTCTGAAAACCCCAAAAAATTTGGGTAGGTATGTTCTAGATCCTATGGCGTCCTAGACATATATCAGACCCTGATATCTACATTGTCCCAAAGGCACTCTGATGATCAAGATCAGGAGGAGTTGTGGGGGGTTCTTAATACTCCAGCGTTTCGGTGGGGTCCCGGTTGTCGAGAGGGATTGATATGTCTGATATCAGGTGAAATATACAGTATGTACAGAGGTGTGAGGTCTCTGAGCTCTACGTCAGATACTTCATCTTTCATTTTATGAATGAACATATTAAGAGTAAACGTCCGGAGCCGCGCAGGGTTTATGGGCTCTTTCATTGGCCCCCATAAGAACGTGTTTATTTGGTTTGCTGATATTAAACAGGTTTCTCCGGTTTTATGGCTGTCAGGCAGACGCAGGCCGAACAGCTGCTTTTTAATTGGAGCTAAGTCCTCGCTCGAGAAATCCAATAGTGTCAGACACAGACAATGGGAGAGTATGAGAAGAGTGGCAGGGACAGATTGTGGACGCAGCACTGACAGACAGAGGATTATTGGTAGTAAATAGGGATAAGGAAGGACTGGAGGATGCTGAAAGATATATCTGGGATGGAGGAGATCAGGAACGTAGAGAAAAGAGGATCCAACATACAAAACATCGATGGTGGTGTCAGGGGTGTAGCTACAGGGTGAACTATCACCTTGAGGGGGCGTCAGAGAAGGTTACCTCTTTGTGTGGTATGGTGATATCTCCTGTCCACTCGGATAGAAAAATGGGCAAATTTTTGATTGGGACCCCCATTATTATAGTTGCCAAATTTGCCAGGATTGTTATGCATTTTCAGAGACAGTCTGAGTCTAAAAAATGTGTCTGGTCCTGGTCTAAATGGCCAAGGTTGATGTAAACTCTGCCCACAAGTGGGCGTTACATGGCAGGTTTGGGGGGTCCACCTAATGCCCAGAATTTACCAACACAAATGGCAGTAAGTGTGGATTGTGGAGCCAGGTTTTGCCACTTGGGACAGAAAGGCGTTCGTTTTTCATACTTTTCAACATTGAAAATGTTAAACTGTGGACATTTAAAGGGGTTGTCCAGGTTCAGACCTGAACCCAGACAGATCTCCTTCTTCCCCTACTCAGCCTCCCTGATACGAGCACCGGAGCATTTCTGGAGATCCGGTGACGTATCAAGCTCTCCATGGGGAAAGCTAGCCAAAGGCTTCTGTCTAGCAGTGAGCCCAGTGACATCACCGGCACTAATGGGCGGGCTTTAGCACTGCCATAGCATTTAAAATGGCAGGGGTAGAGCTAAAGCCCGCCCATCAGAGTCGGTGACATCACAGGGAACACTGCTAGGTGGGCGCATCCACCTATCAGTGTAATAATATAAATAAAAAAGCAGTACATGAAGTGCTCTGATGCTCATTTCAGGGGGGCTGGAGGGGTGAAAGGAACATTCCCCAACTCCCCCCTCCCAAAAAAATATAGATAAACAATAAATAAATAGATATGAGGTGGCTAGGATAGATAGATAGATAGATAGATAGATAGATAGATAGATAGATAGATAGATAGATAGATAGATTAGATATTAGATAGATAGATTAGATAATAGATAGATAGATAGATAGATAGATAGATAGATAGATAGATAGATAGATAGATAGAGATAGATAGATATTAAGAGATAGATAGATAGATAGATAGATAGATAGATAGATATGAGATAGATAGATAGATAGATAGATAGATAGATAGATAGATAAAGAGATAGATAGATAGATAGATAGATAGATTAGATATTAGATAGATAGATTAGATAATAGATAGATAGATAGATAGATAGATAGATAGATAGATAGATAGATATTAAGAGATAGATAGATATTAAGAGATAGATAGATAGATAGATAGATAGATAGATAGATAGATAGATAGATAAAGAGATAGATAGATAGATAGATAGATAGATAGATAGATAGATAGATAGATAGATATGAGATAAATAGACATTGCTGAATCAGCATGTTTTGTACCGGTATAAGGTCATTGTGTCTCCTCTCTGATGTTAGAATATTCTTTACTGAATTTTAACCAGCTCAGAGCAGAAAGCGAATTCTCGGCATCCACCTGTAAATGCAGACACACGTTGGCGTCTCCTGCGCTGTGTCTGGGATCACGGTGTTGCAAATATATTCAAATGTAAACCTGTTCAATTCAATTACCAGTCTGTAATAAAATTTGCTGCTTCAAACTCCATGTTGGTCACAGTATTCGGTACATGCTGGTGGCTCAGTGGGCCTTTCAAATTGACAGCTGAAATCTATTTAGTCGAAAGAAAAAAAGAAAAAAAAACAGAGATATTCATTGTGATACACTTTGACTCATCCAGCCTGAAACGTGCCTGCCAGGGAACGCCAGGAAATATTACTCTTTCCCGGAGTAAACTTTATAACACTCTGAGAGCTGGGAGAAATATTTTCATCTTCGGGCCTTTGGTTATGGCAAAAATGTTATGGTTGGACTGACTTACTTAGACCAGGATGACCATTCATGGTAACAGTCAGACCCAAGTAGTGTCTGACCTGCACAAAAAGATTTTCTGAAACAAAAAGGAACTTCGTCATGTGGTAAAATGGGCAGAACAGGGTCGTAGCTAGAAAAGTTGCCGAGTTAGCAGTCATTGGTAAATGGCCGGGCCCCAAGGTCCCTGTGCTATATGAGGAACCAGTTTTATAGGTGGTAGATGGCAAGTAGGTGGCCCATGTTGCAGATTGTGCCTCTAGGGTGAAATAAAGAAAACTAGATCATTAAAGGGTTCTCTAGGCTTCAGATATTGATGACCTATCGTCAGGAGATCGGATTGTTGGGGGTTCAACATGAGGCACCCCCACCAGCCAGTTATTTTTGGGCTGTAGCAGTGCCAGAAACTGTACATTGTGCCCACTGTGTAGTTGCCATACTGGGTACCGCAGTGTACAGTACAGTGTATGGAGTCTTCTGCTTCCGCCCTGGGCACTGTTAGTTTCTAGCACCATGGCAGTTCGAAATAGCTGATCTGTTGGGGTGCCTGCTGTCAGACCTTCAACGATCTGAGAAGGATGACCTATCTAGAGGACAGGTCATCAAAATCTGCAGCCTGGAGAACCGATTTAACTTCAAGGATGTTCATAGTGATCAGGTCGTCCCATAGCAAAGATTAAAATGGTGCCACTTTGTTGTGCTGGTTAAAGGGGTTGTCCAGTATTAGGAAAAAATGGCTGATTTCTTCCATAAACCAGCACTATGGCAGCCCATTGAAGTCAGAGGAGCTGCAATATCATACACAACCCGAGGACAGGCGGGGTGCTCTGTTTGGAGGAAAGCAACCATGTTTCTGTTATCTTGGAAACCCCATTAAAAATACCAAACCTCTAACCATTTAGGGTTTTGGAGCAAATCTCCATAATCCTTAGGTGCACTCCCTATATTTTTGGATATGGAGAGGGAATTCTGAGTCTGGGTCCCCCCTCGGAAACATTTTGTGGAGCATCATACTTCAGGTCTATTAAAAGTGCTGATAGCCTGGAATCAAGAGTAAACTCCAAGATAGGAGTCTTACAAGGCGTACTACCGACTAAAAAAGCAACACTAAAGAGGAAATGAACACAGTTCCTTCCCCCAACCCGATGCACGGTGGAATCGCGGAGCCTCGCTGCACCTAAAATGCACTAAAAAAGTTAGTGGAAATGAGTCCCCATTGAAATTTAAAATTCATCGTCTGCAAAAATGGAAACAATGAAACAAACTGCATAGACGGCAAAGTTTACTCTTCCAACACCACACGAGGGGTTCTAAAAAATAAAAGTGCAACGCTAAAAACATTTATAGAGCAAGTTAATTTTATCGTCAGCGACATCCCCTTCCCCCCAAGCTACAGAGCAGCATGGATGAAACAGTAATACCAGGTACCTGTGCCTAGTAAACAGAAAACTGGTGCAAAGAAATGCTGATGTTTTTGACTCTTTTATATTAGTGGCACAACTCCTTGAAAGGGAGTCTGTCACCACATTTTCACCTATATAACTAAGAGTAGTGCCCCACAGAAGATTGCAGACACATCCCAGACATACCTGTGTGCACTGTGTGTCTGTATTACATGTCACATCCCAGACATACCTGTGTGCACTGTGTGTGTGTATTACATGTCACATCCCAGACATACCTGTGTGCACTGTGTGTGTATTACATGTCACATCCCAGACATACCTGTGTGCACTGTGTGCCTGTATTACATGTCACATCCCAGACATACCTGTGTGCACTGTGTGTGTGTGTGTGTATTACATGTCATATCCCAGACATACCTGTGTGCACTGTGTGTCTGTATTACATGTCACATCCCAGACATACCTGTGTGCACTGTGTGTCTGTATTACATGTCACATCCCAGACATACCTGTGTGCACTGTGTGTCTGTATTACATGTCACATCCCAGACATACCTGTGTGCACTGTGTGTCTGTATTACATGTCACATCCCAGACATACCTGTGTGCACTGTGTCTGTATTACATGTCACATCCCAGACATACCTATGTGCACTGTGTGTGTATTACATGTCACATCCCAGACATACCTGTGTGCACTGTGTGTCTGTATTACATGTCACATCCCAGACATACCTATGTGCACTGTGTCTCTGTATTACATGTCACATCCCAGACATACCTGTGTGCACTGTGTGTCTGTATTACATGTCACATCCCAGACATACCTGTGTGCACTGTGTGTGTATTACATGTCACATCCCAGACATACCTGTGTGCACTGTGTGTCTGTATTACATGTCACATCCCAGACATACCTGTGTGCATTGTGTGTGTGTATTACATGTCACATCCCAGACATACCTGTGTGCACTGTGTGTCTGTATTACATGTCACATCCCAGACATACCTGTGTGCACTGTGTGTGTATTACATGTCACATCCCAGACATACCTGTGTGCATTGTGTCTGTATTACATGTCACATCCCAGACATACCTGTGTGCACTGTGTATTACATGTCACATCCCAGACATACCTGTGTGCACTGTGTATTACATGTCACATCCCAGACATACCTGTGTGCACTGTGTCTGTATTACATGTCACATCCCAGACATACCTGTGTGCACTGTATGTCTGTATTACATGTCCAGGAAAAGCACTTTTATTCTGCAGGAAAACAGATCCCAAGTGCCCAGCTGAAAGTGAAAACAGCTTTCTCTCCCAACCTTATTTCTAACAGCTATATCTTCTGATATACTGGATATAATGTTGTGATTTGATATCATTTGATAGCTTGGAATGCCAGCTTTCAAAGACGGTCAGAACCACTTTTCTATCTGCTACCAATCCCAAGATATGAGCAGCTAAAGCAGCCTCCCCTCTTCAGTCTGGTTTGCTTTGGGCACTTGCACACAGGTATGTCTGGGATGTGTCTGCAATCTTCTGTGGGGCAGTGCTCTTAGTTATATTGGTGAAATGAGGTGATAGACTCCCTTTAAGTTTGGTGGCCTGATTTCAAACTATGGGCCTCATTTATGAAAACAGCCACCAAAAGTGACCAATCAGATCTCGGCTTTCATATCTTCAGCCCCTCTGGAAAAATAAAAACTGAGCTCTGATTGGTTGCTTTAGGTATCTCGTCATGGTCATGGTCTAAGTTATATAAAAATATAATTAAAAAAAGTCTAAAAATCCTCTGAACATCTGACTTTTTTGTGGTGTTGTAGCTTTGTAGGTCACAGTCAGTTTAGATGCAGTCAGTTTAGATGTTTCATGGTCTGGTCCTGTCTTTGGCACTAGATGCATATTGCGTCTCCCCCTCCTCCCCGGTCATTGATTAAGTTATACTGACTAGTTAAATGCTGTTGAGAGCTAAAACATTTCAGAATTCATTAGCTGCCGGTGCTTGTCTGAAGAATAAAGTGGAGGTGAAGTGCAGAGAGGCCTTAAGAGGATTACGTGTACAACTCACATAATGAAAATGATTTACTGTGCAAATACCCTGCTGCTGCTTCTGCGGCAGAAGAACGCCGACCCATACATGTGCCGGTTCTATTACAAGATACTGTCTGCAGATCTTAAAGGAGGTCTGAGAAGATCTGCAAAGTTCACAAAAACTTGACCAAGCCTGAATGCTATGGTTTGGGCAAAAACTTCCTTATGGATTATTTTTGATAACTATTCAATTTATTCATCAACATATCTTAAAGGGGTTCTCCGAGTTATAAATATTGATGACCTATCCTCAGGATAGGTCATCAATATCAGATCGGCAGGGGTCCGACACCCGGCACCCCCGCCGATCAGCTGTTTGAAGAGGAGGCGCGCGCCGTATCAGCGCTGCCTCCTCTTCAGTGTTTACATGCTGGCCGACTCGGGGGTAGTGGTGAGTAGGTGTAATTACACCTCACTGCCCCATTCATTTCTATGGATAGAATCGCTTCCATACAAGTCTATGGATAGGTCATCAATATTTATAACTCGGAGAACCCCTTTAAGTTCATCTATATGGGCTTGAAAGGGGTACTCCACTTGGACAATCTCCTCTCGTTAGAAGGGTTTCTTCATTATAAGCTGTGTCCCCCTGCTAGGACATCTGTGGGAAAACCCGTTAGTAAGAGTTCAGTTTCCCTGCAGTGCCTCCACAGGAGGAATGAAGCATTACACAGTGTCCATTATATGCAATGAGTTATTGCAGGACAGGACGGGTCTTTCACAGCGAGAAATGCTCTTTGTAACCATTCTACTCTCAGGCCAAGGGATGAGGAGCCTAAAAAGTAGGCCCAACCTCTATGAAAAAGGGTTTTCTAAACTGGGCAATCCCTTTAAGAAAGTTCTTATGAAGTCTAAGGAAATTCAGGTTACACCTTTGAATTGCAGCTAACATACAAAGGAAGAGATCTGTAGGTGATCAGGACATTTCAAGGGACTGAAGGTGACTTGGTGAAATGAGGTGATAGACTCCCTTTAAGTTTGGTGGCCTAATTTCAAACTATGGGCCTCATTTATGAAAACAGCCACCAAAAGTGACCAATCAGATGTCGGCTTTCATATCTTCAGCCCCTCTGGAAAAATGAGACTAAAAGTTCAAATCCAACATACTTCATTGTTCTTTCCAATGACACCTGCCTTTGAGGGACACATCCGTATACATTGGATGGTCAAACAATCCCACCTCAACACACCAAGTGTGTATGAGTAAGTTTCTGCTAGACGTTCCCCTAAGAACGAAGGATCAGACATGTTGAAATCCAGCTGGGTGATGTGATGATCAGCCTAACTTAATGTTCACACCACATTCCATGGTACACGGTGGCATATGTTAAGTTATTCGTCTGACATATGCGTGAAAAGTAGCTTGTAGATGTGGTGTGAACAGGTTCTGTTGTGGCTATACACCCTACCCTTGTTTGGCCAACCACTGTTTCTCCCAATTTTGAATGTAAAGAGGGTAATGAGACACTGCTGGACACCTTTATTGGTAGCTCATCTCCTATGGTAGGAAAGAATTGAGCAAATCAGGGTAGAATTAGCACAAATCATATGTCCTCCAGTATGGTCAACCGGTGTTGCCAAAATCAATGTGTTGGCTCACACTTATTTTATGTGTAGGGGTATTCCCATCGAAGACATCGCTAGGATATGCCATCAATGTCAGAGAGGTGCTGGTCTCACCCCTGAGACCCACTCCTATCTCCAGAACGGGGCCCCTGAAGTGCCACAGAGCATAGCACACATGAGTGACTTGCCCTTCACTTGGAGTTCAGAAAATAACCGAGCAAGCCTGCTCAGCTATTTTCAGAAGTCACATCGAGGTGAGTGGAGAGCACATCTCCCATACTTGGCTGCCTCTCTATTATGGGACTTCACATGTAAGTGAGTGGAGAGCACATTTCACATGCTTGGCTGCATCTCCATTATGGGACTTCACATGGAAGTGAGTGGAGAGCACATCTACCAGGCTTCTGGAAATGGCCAAGCCAACGCTTGGCTGTTATTGTAACTTCCATAGCAGGGAACGAAGAGTGCCTCGAATGCTCGATTGCTGTCCCTTCATTTCAGGGGGCCCATTCTGGTGATAGGAGTTGGTCCCAGAGGTGGGACCCGCATCTATCTATCCTAGCAATATGACATCAATGTCTCAGATGATCAACCCTACCTCGAAGGAGTACCTTCCACTTGTTTGCTTATCCAGGCCATCATGGCAGAAAAAGGAACGTGGCCACAAGAGTAGCCCAAAGAAGACTGTGAGGAGAGAGTAGTAGTGAGTGGAGGGCACATCTCACATGCTTGGCTGCCTCTATTATGGGGCTTCGGGAAATGGCCAAGCCAATGCTTGGCTGTTTTTTTAACTCCCATAGCAGGGAACAAAGAGTGGCCTTGAGTAGAGCAGGGAGGTGTCAGTTGGTGTGGGCAATTCTCCATGGTTTTCAAAATGGCCGACTTTCATTGCAACTTCCTGTCACCAAAGTATAAAATGCTGCTAAGAAATAAGGAGCGCACAAAAGAGAAGATGAACATCTATGAGCACATGGACGTCTTAATGATATGGCAGAAGAGGCCCTTTCATTTTGGAGTTTTTACATCGGGGAGGGGAGAGGGGATAAACTATCTCGGATTTCTCACAATTAAAAGGATTGTTTGGTTGAGTCAGAAATGAAGTGTAAAACAAAGCTTTAATTGTATTCAAAGGAAATCCTTCCAGCGAGCGTTCCAGTTAATAGC
Source organism: Rhinella marina (assembly GCA_900303285.1). NCBI lineage: Eukaryota > Metazoa > Chordata > Amphibia > Anura > Bufonidae > Rhinella > Rhinella marina. The sequence goes on along the minus strand of ONZH01001484.1, from coordinate 181,941 downwards.
GCGGCGGTGACCTCGGATCTGTTTTTTTTTTTATGCTCTTCCTTGTAATAATATTCTTAAGGATCTCCTTCATTAATGCAAGATATTAAACAAAGCACTTGCCGGGTAATATCAGGAGATAACACATTGCATTCTAACACGTCTCTTCTTAAAGCTAAGCCTTTTATGTGTTTTTAATGTGTTTTAAAGAGGCTGTACAAATTAAGACTTGATATGAAGCCAAGAAAGGCCCGCCATAAATCTGCACAGACTTGTTTATCGCGGCCTGTGATGACTGTACACAAGAAATTCTCCTATTTCTGCAGGAGGAGCCTGCTGCCGTCAGTGCACACTGACGCTCCACATGCTTTTCTGATAATATTTTGTGTTTCTGGTGTATGGTTAAAGAAACAATAGCAATATGACACAATTACTGGGTCAGAAGTTTCTTAGTGTTTTTGGTTAGTGCCGGTTTCTTTGGATTTTGTTTCTAATACTCTGAGGTCTTATGTTCTGCTGAAGAGTAGATAGATAAATAGTTACATAATAGATAGATAGATAGATAGATAGATAGATAGATAGATAGAATAGATAATAGATAGATGTAAGAGAAAGATAGAATAGATAATAGATAAATAGGAGATAGATAGATAGTTACATAATAGATAGATAGATAGATAGATAGATAGATAGATAGTTAGATAGAATAGATAATAGATAGATAGAAGATAGATAGATAGATAGATAGATATTGGATAGATAGATAGATAGATAGATAGATAGATAGATAGATAGATAGATAGATAGTTAGATAGAATAGAATAGATAATAGATAGATAGGAGATAGATAGATATTGGATAGATAGATAGATAGATAGATAGATAGATAGATAGATAGATATAGATATACATCCATAGATAATTAGCTCTAGAACAAGAGATCTATAAATAGAGATATGTTATAAAGTACATAGGTCTCCAATGTAGGATTGAGATCTCATATGAATGTACCCTAGATATTTTTTGTAGCATTCTTCTTTCTTCCCTTTGATAGATAGATAGATAGATAGATAGATAGATAGATAGATAGATAGACATGAGATAGATAAATATGGATATAGAGATATGTTATATATGAGATAGATACATCTAGAACAAGAGATCTAGATATATATTATAAAGTATATACAGTTCCCCAATGTTGAGATCTCAAGATAGATAGATAGATAATAGATATTAGATAGATAGAAGAGATAGATACAATAGACATGAGAGATATATAGTAGATAGATAATAGATATTAGATAGATAGATAGATAGATAGATAGATAGATAGATAGATAGATAGATAGATCCTGCAATGCTGTCATCTATTGTTCTGTTCACATATTTCAGATTGTCTGGATGGTTTGGTGGTCATGGGCACAGTGGGTGGAAGTCCTGGTTTTCTGATCCCTTCTTTTGTCTACTAATAGATAGATCTGGAAAAAAGAGTGAAACACATATTAGATAGGTATCATTTTTATGTTATTTATGCACCTATATAGCGCTGACATATACCGCAGCGCTTTACAGACATTAGCATCACACTGTCCCCAATAGGGCTCACAATCTAAGTTCCTGGAGTGTGGGAGGAAACCGGAGAACCCGGAGGAAACCCACACAGACATGGGGAGAACATACAAACTCCATGCAGATGTTGTCCTTGGTCAGATTTGAACCAAGGCACCAATTTCTAACCATTGATCCACCATGCTGACTAGCTAGCTCTAGAAGGAAAGATAAACTGAGATATGTAACCGTTAGATAGATCCATAGGTGGTCATAAGATAGATGGATCTAGAAAGAGATATATAAGACAGATATAAATCTAGAAAGAGATCTAGAGCTTCTGACATAGACGTTTCCATTCTTCTGGCTCCCAGTGATGGATATACATATGATATGATATTTTTCCGGCCTAATAACACACGTTCCCTTTCTTCTGCCGTCTCTTCTATGGTGTTGGGGGGGCTGGCGGGATTGCTCATGGATAAATTAATTTGTACTGAGACAACAAACATGAAATGAAAGGGTCTTCGGTGGAGCGGCCGGCCATTCCTCTTGGTCATGTTACAAGAACTCATTTTCCCGAGGATTAGACGCCGCGGCCTGTGTGGATACATAACCCTGCTTACACTGGGATTCCATTAAAACTTAATCATGTTTTATGATGAAAAAAATAATTTGAGCCCAGTTGAAAGCCTTCCTTGCGGATCTTCATTTGTCACCCTCCTTTTGGTTTCATGCATGATGTCTGCATTGGTCTAATTTAGAGGAAGGTTATTAAGCTTCCTATTAATATTCCGCAGACGCTGGGGTGAAGAGCCCGGGCTTCTATGGGTAGAAATGGCGGAATATTTGCTTATTCACCGAGGCCGCAGTGACAGCGCTGTAATAGATAAGGGGAGGTGGACGCAGGCCTGAAAGATGGAGGACAGGCTCTGGGGTGGCATCTTCCCCCCGGAACATATAGATAAATGGCTGTCCTTTGTTCCAGCACTCTGCCACCCATTAGACCATATATCAATATGGCACCGCGCCGGGATTTAATATAAATGAGCCTCGTGGTACATGTAAATAAGGGTCATTTTCTAAAGTGCTTCGGGGCGATCATTGTTTATATCACATGTGAAAGTATCTGTCCAGGTCTCATCGAGATAGATAGATAATAGATAGAAGATCATTAGAAATATAACAGGTGATTAGATAGATAGATAGATAGATAGATATATAGATAGATAGATAGATAGATAGATAGATAGATAGATAGATAGATAATAGAAACATAGGAAAAAGGTGGAGATAGATAGATAGATAGATAGATAGATAGATAGATAGATAGATAGTAGATTGATACCAGTAGATAGAGATAGATAGATAGATGATAGATAGATAGATAGATAGATAGATAATAGATAAATAGATAGTAGATTGATATAGGTAGATAGAGATAGATAGATAAATGGATGTCACATGTATTTAGGCCTTTCTCAGAAATAGATAAGTAGATATATAGATATAAATTAGATAAATAGATATGAGAGAGATAGATAGATAGATAGATAGATAGATAGATAGATAGATAGATAGATAGATAGATATTAGATAGCTAGATACCAGTAGATAGATAGTGATCAGATAAATAGATAATAGATAGATAGATAGATAGATAGATAGATAGATAGATAAATAGATAGTAGATTGATACCAGTAGATAGAGATAGATAGATAGATAGATAGATAGATAGATAATAAATGGATGTCACATGTATTTAGGCCTTTCTCAGAAATAGATAAGTAGATAGATAGATATAAATTAGATAAATAGATATGAGATAGATAGATAGATAGATAGATAGATAGTAATTAGATAGCTAGATACCAGTAGATAGATAGTGATCAGATAAATAGATAGATAGATAGATAGATAGATAGATAGATAGATAGATAGATAGATAGATAGATAGATAATAGATGCCACGTATCAGCCCGCTGTCTTTGGGCCTTTCTCAGAAATAGATATTAGATAGATAGATAGATAGATAGATAGATAGATAGATAGATAGATAGAAGAGATTGATTGATAGACAGACAGACAGACAGACAGATAGATATAGACGAAGGAAGGGCTGAGTCTGTATTGTGGAGATGATACAATATTTCTACATCCTCTCAGGTAGAATCGATTTCTTAAATATTTGCATTTTGCACCTAAAATCAGAGAAATCCCCAGTAAATATAAGATTTTCTTTTCTCAGTTCTATCTGTCTGTAGAAAGCTGAGTAGCGGTCGCCATTGCCGCTGTTATTAGGGTTTCCTGCAGTTTTTTCTGATATTAGAATGGCAATAGTATTACAGAATAAGGAGGTGGGGGTCTGGGAAAGCTGGGTGACAGCCATGACAGAGGGCGGATACTGGTGGAATGTTCTGTGTATGAGGCGGTATTATCCTGTGTGTCTTTCCTGCTGTACATATGACGGCTATAGAGGCCATAACTCACCCGGGTGCAGATCCGATGAATCTGGGAGCCACGCCTGGCCGTGCACTGAGTGATGAGCCGCCTGGCGATAATTTATATTCTGTGACACGCCGACCGCTCGGGTATTATACAGAGTCACATGGTGTAAACTCCAATGTACTTTACTTAGTTAATTAACCACTCGCTACAAGCATCGTGACACTGAGGAATGCGCTCCGGCAAGGTTGGAAAATGTGGGAAATTTGATGAAAATTCTTTTTCACATCACATGCAAATAAAAATGGTGTACAAATTCTAGGAAGCAATGAGGCACGAGGCACAAGAAACCTCATTGTGATCGGGCCGTGTTTTCAGGAATGTTTATTGCTTGTCTGTTTTGTCTACCTCGATGTCATCACCTGAAACCACTCGGATGATTCTGCCCTGCACTGTGTGTATGGTGTAGACATCATCCTGGAGCTGGAGACCTCTCACCTTCCACCTCTGTGGGAGTCCGCCAATCACAGCACAGTGTCCAATCAGGATTCAGCGCTCAGTCTCAGCGCCTGATAAATGAGTGCTGAAATCTGATTGGTTGCTGTGGACGACTGCACCATTAGTTTGCTACTCGCAACTGCTGCTGTGCTTTACCAATATTACTAGTATAGTATAATATAAATATTATAAAAATAGATAGATAGATAGATAGATAGATAGATAGATAGATAGATATGAGAATGATGGATAGATACAAGGGGGTAACTAGTTATCATGAGGCCCCATACCTACCCATTTTGAATAGGTCCCCTTCTGTTGCAACAGACATGGAACAATGTTTAATCTATCTATCTATTATCTATTTATCTATTATCTATTTATCTATCTATCTCTATCTATCTCTCTATCTATCTAATATCTATCTATCTATCTATCTATCTATCTATCTATCATCATTTCTTTTTCTTTCTTTCTTTCTTTCTTTCTTTCTTTCTTTCTTTCTTTCTTTCTTTCTTTCTTTCTTTCTTTCTTTCTTTCTTTCTTTCTTTCTTTCTCTCCTTCTTCCTTCCTTTCTTTCTTTCTTTCTTTCTTTCTTAAACCAAATTACTCAGAAATTTATTATTTTATAAAATATGGTGTTTTTGCCTGGATTCCAAGTGTCTACCCGGCGTGCTGCGGCATCTGCTCCACTATCACATCCGGTTTGCCAGGTAATGATCTGATTTGCTGTGCGTCTGGAGTTGACAGTATGGAGAGGAGAGCCCTCAGATGCTCCTCAGATGCTCCTATGCTCCATATTGACGCTGCGTTACTTTCCACAGAGGTCAGGCTGATCAATAGCCAGACATGTGTACATCATCTGCTGCAACGCTGAAAAATGCTCCCGAAGCCGAGGCCACATTAATTCAATTTGAAATCTGTTTCTTTTGCTTAACAAATGAATAATTTGTCACGTAATCAAAGAATTGGATGGTACCGGGCAACGTTTCGATCTGGCAGGGCCAATTAATCATAGGAATCGGGGGGTTTATGTTATAAAGGCGGGATTTCTGCCATCTGAAATCCATGCGCTATTGATATGCAGAGTTTGTATGGTATTGACTGCTGAAGGTTACTGCCTGTACCGCACTTTTTAGATCTTCGATTTAATAGACTTTCATGATCGGAACGTATGGCGTTAGTTGTACGATTATATTCCAGCTTCAGTATGGAGAAACCTGTGTAGCTTGACTCTACCAGTGACAAAGATCCCCAGATCTATAAGAAACCATATGGCTTCTTATCGGGTGCACCACCAATGAGGCAAGATGAGGCGATCGCCTCAGGAAGCACCAGTAGGGGCAAGAGGGGGGCAGCCGAAGAGCAATGTCGGATGTAGGAACCCTGGAGAAAGGGAGCATGTCCAAGCTACTTTAATGAGTTGTAGTAGTAGGAGTCTGTGTAGGGAACCCTTCACCTCAGGCTCTTGATGCTCCAAGGCCTCAATGTAGAAACAAGGCGCTGCTCCTTATGTAAAGGGGTTTTGGGCCTCCTCAGGCACCATGCCTGGATGCAGCTACCTCTCTGAACCCCTCTTCACTACACCTCTGTCCTCATCATGAGGAAAGAACCCAAGGATCTTGAAGGTAGATGAGCATGTGATCAGTTTCTAATGGGATTGTCTTCTGAAGGACTTCTTGCCTTTAGTTGTGATCATTCCTCGTTATCCAGAGGAGGATCGGAGGATGCTCTTATATCTTGGTGAGCCGATTTCTCATTCACCAGCCAATAGGTTTTAGCTTATGCTGCAGACCATAGGTGATCGTTTCCAGTATTGTGGACCCTGATGACGGGAAAGCGAGAGAACATGTAACAGCCTATAATCTTTACTAAGGCCGACCTATGCTATGTATCTTTGGGCCTACTCGTTCTCTCATTTTGGCAAGAACTCTTGACCGGCTCTATAGGTTATGGGAACTTAAAGGTATTGTGCACCTTTGTGGAGAGCGTTTGGCAAACCACCCCTTCCTGGGCAGATCTGTGAAGGTAAGCATGCTTAGATGCTTCCCGGCCCTGCCTCCTGGCATGTTCACTCCCTGGCCTCGGGTGATCCACTTGGCTCCCTGGATGTAAACGCCCTGTTTGGTACCACCTACTCCTCTTGGTCACATGACGCAAAAGGAACAGGTCACCGCTGATGCTAGTGATTGGCTGCAGCGGCATCAAACAGGAAGGAAACAGACCAGGAAGCTGGTAAGTATTCCTCCTATCACAGGTTTTTCAAGGAGTTGAGTTTGCCAAAACCCTCTCCCTCAAAGGTGCACGACCCCTGTAATGAAACCAAAGAAACTATAACCAAACACCAAATCAACTTCCCAACCTTCAGAGGGTGACCTGGCACTTACATACAGTAGAACCAAGAATATGCCTGTTAAATTAGTATGCTCCTTAAAGTAGTAGAGAGGGGTTGAAGGCAAGAAATCTTTCTGCAATAAGAGCTGATGCACACGAGCAGGTGTGCGCCATGCCCATATTGCAGACCACAAACAGCCCATTGACTTGAATGGGTCAGCAATCCTCAAGATACAAATCGGTGGCACGGATCGGATTTCGGTCCTTTCCTCTGCACCACAAAAAATGTGGTGTGGACCATCTCAAGTCAACGGGTCCACATCCACAAACAGCGTGCACACGGATGGTGCCCATTCCGGGCATGGGGAGCACAAACTTTTGGTGTATAAGCCCTTAGATGAATTAATCAAAGGAATTTCACTAGGGTTTGTCACAAATTTTTTAAAACAATTACATTAATTCTTGGCCTCCAACCACCAGTTAGTTGTGTCCTAGAGTTGACCACCTTCTTCAGGAGAGTGTTCATCCACCCTTTGTCTTCAATCCTGGCCTGTTTCTTGAATATAACTAAAGCCTAAAAAAACTCTGAAGCTTTTAACGCCTTAATTTAGTTTAACTTTGCTTTTTATTCAATTAAACGTTCCTCTGCCTCTATTAAGAAGACTTCGAGTTCATTATTGATCTAAAAACACTTCACAACCTGAACGTAAATACCGCTCCTGCCTGTTTTCTGCACTTATCCGTGATCAAAAAGCAATTAAAATAATTATTACGAAGCGATCTAAAACACAGCTGACTAATGAAGCAAACAGACAGTGAGCAAGATATGGCTCCTTCAGATGCATTCATTTCTCTCTAGAGAGATACTTACCAAACGGAGGCGGCTCGGCTCTCGACAACAAGAATGTGCCGGTTCTGGTATTCAGGACTGTCTTATTTTATAGTTATTTTTAGAACTGGCTTTAAGTTCAATTACTTTTTCTTTTCTTTTTTTTTTCTTTTTCTTACTTTTATTATTTATACTACTGAAATAGATGTAATTGTATTATTTTTTTTGTAATTCATTATATATATATATATATATATATATATATATATATATATATATAAATAAATATATATAATATAAATATTATAAAATGTATAATAAATTTATACTTAAACATTATAACATTTGTAATAAATATAAATATTATAAAATTTATAATATATTTCATATATTTATTTCTACACAATTTATTCAAACTATTGTTTGACTGTTGTTTAACTTTTTTTATTTTATTTGTCCAATTTTGTTTATATCTATTTTATGCCAATAACTTTTTAGTAATTATTTTAATAATAAATTCTATATTTACATTTTTATTTTATTCTTTTTGTCATTAATAATAATGAAAACAAAAATAATACTTAAGACAGTAGTGGTAGTAATTACAATTGTATTCTTATTATTGTAAATATTACTAAATAGGAATAGTAATTGTAATAATGACTTAACGTGGGTGACTCATTGGTGGCATATCACTAAGATCCTACATTTGAGACCTACGCCTATTTGCAGAACAGGTCCCCAAAAGGAGTTCTGAAAATAGCCGAGCGAGCATACTAATCTTTTTTCAGAGGTCCCGTAGAAACGAATGCAGTACTCACTGCACATGCGTGGCCACCACTACATTCACTTCTGTGAGACCAACAGAGATAGACGTCGGTGGCATATCGCTAAGATCCCACGTCTGAGAACTGCACCTCTCTGCAGAACGGGTCCCCAAAAGTCAAGAAGAACATGCGCGGTGAGCTCTCCATTCATTTCTATAGGAGTTCTGAAAATAGGTATGCGAGCATACTCATCTTTTTTCAGAGGTCCCATAGAAATTAATGGAGAGCACACCGCGCAAATGCGGCCACCGCTCCATTCACTTCTGTGAGACTGACGGAGATTCCCGAACCAGTGCTTGGCTTTTGGCTGTCCCATAGAAATGAACGGAGGGTGGACACATGTGGGCAGCTACTCCTCGCTCACTTCGGGGGTCCTGTTCGGGAGAGGTCGTACCTGGACCTATCTCCTTTGTGGAGATAGATTCAGGTCTCTGTTTTGGAGTTAGGTTCGGGTCTCCATTCTGGAAATAGGTTCGGGTCTCCGTTCTTGAGATAGGTTCGGATCTCCGTTCTGGAGATAGGTTCGGGTCTCCGTTCTGGAGATAGGTTCGGGTCTCCGTTCTGGAGATAGGTTCGGATTTCCGTTCTTGAGATAGGGTCAGGTCTCTCCGTTCTAAAGATAGGTTCGGGTCTCCGTTCTGGAGATAGGTTCGGATCTCCGTTCTGGAGATAGGTTCGGATCTCCGTTCTGGAGATAGGTTCGGATCTCTGTTCTGGAGATAGGTTCGGATCTCCGTTCTGGAGATAGGTTTTGGGTCTCCGTTCTGGAGGTAGGTTCGGGTCTCCGTTCTCGAGATAGGTTCGGGTCTCAGTTCTGGAGATAGGTTCGGGTCTCAGTTCTGGAGATAGGTTCGGGTCTTCGTTCTGGAGATAGGTTCGGGTCTCCGTTCTGGAGATAGGTTCGGATCTCCGTTCTGGAGATAGGTTCGGATCTCCGTTCTGGATATAGGTTCGGGTCTCCGTTCTGGAGATAGGTTCGGGTCTCCGTTCTGGAGATAGGTTCGGGTCTCCGTTCTGGAGATAGGTTCGGGTCTCCGTTCTGGAGATAGGTTCGGGTCTCTGTTCTGGAGATAGGTTCGGGTCTCTGTTCTGGAGATAGGTTCGGGTCTCTGTTCTGGAGATAGGTTCGGGTCTCTGTTCTGGAGATAGGTTCGGGTCTCTGTTCTGGAGATAGGTTCGGGTCTCCTTTCTGGAGATAGGTTCGGGTCTCTCGGGTCATATTATACTTTTATTTATTATTGTACATAATAATAATAATTTATTTTGCTATATTCTTTATTATTATTGCTATTTTTTTATAAACGTTACATTTTTAGTCCTTATTTTGTCTTTAGACAAAAGACCTTTTTTTTTTGTGCCTGCCCCCGGAGTCATTTTGTGCGGCATGTGCACTTTTTCTTTGGCTGGCGTTGGCACCTTTGGCCGGTTTCACCTTACTGCAATAGGTAACAGTCCATTACTAGCTGAGCCTTCTTCCATCACCGGCCCATACTGTAAGTCTCTTCTGAAGACTCCTTTAGCACAAGGATACTGATACAGGATCCTTACTTGAGGACGTAAGACTTCGGTTTCTGCAGTGTCGTTGTTTAGAGATGAAATTAGGTTCCCAAAAGAAAATGATTATCGGTTATCTAATATGTCTGAAAAGTGCCGAGGTAAGGCCTTGGGATGGAATCCGCTCTGCGTGGATTTGCCTGTTTAAGACTTATGATATCTCTATGAAATCAGATATAAGGGAGCAGAACTTATTCTCTGCGTTGCTATTAAGTAGCCTCCGAGAGGCTGTGAATTATTTTAACACTTGTTTGTCCAGGCTGCTTTCTAGACTATAATATTCATGTAGCAGAGCTGAGTTTGTCACGGAGAACTGCCTTGTTTCTGCATTGTGATAAACGTCCTACCAGTTCTATGCCGTCCACATCTTTTGAGGCCCCCTTGAAATGAATGGGTCTGCATCCGATCCACAAAAAATATGGATGGGAGGCAGACCGAAAATACTGTTATGTACATGAGGAGATAGGATAGTACGAAAGCAAAAAAGGGAGCAGTCATTTTTTTTTGAATTTTTGGTGTTTTCAGAAACTACAATCCGATGCCTGGGATGCAGATGGCCAGTGGTCCTGACTGAGGAGGGTTTTAAGGGGTCTTCCCTTCTGGGACTTTTATGGCCTGTCCAGGGGTGCACCACCAATGAGGTCAGGTGAGGCGATCACCTCAGGCAGCACCAGATAGGGGCAAGAGAAGGGGGCAGCAGAAAGGCTAGGTGCACCCCTGGGCCTATCGATGGTCGTGACTGTCTGATAGGTGCTGGTCTCATCTCTGGGAACCTCTTCTATCTCGAGAATGGGCCTTGAAGTGAATGCAGAGCACATGCAGGGCGACGGTCCCTGACATTTGCCCTATCCATATACAGTATCATAAATGTCCAGATGGGATGACCAGAATTCACGTGAAATCTGGCAAGTGTGAACGGACCCATAGACCTTGGGCTTTTCTGTATGAATTGTAGGGACTGTGCACTTGACATTGGCCCCCTATGGGCCTGTAGTAAATCCCTATGTCTATGTATGGTGCCTTTAGAAGTATCTAAAGAATTAGATACCTTTTAGAACTGGGATCAGCAACCTTCTGCACTCCAACTGCTGTGAAACTACAACTCCCAGCATGCACACTTTCTTGGCTGTTATTGTAACTCCCATAGAAGTGAAAGGAGGATTCTAGGAGTTGTAGTTTCAGAACAGCTGGAGTGCCGGAGATTGCTGATCCCTGTTTTTGAAGTATCCAAAGTATTAGATACCTTTAAAAGTATCCAAAGGATTAGATACCTTTGAGAGGTATCCGAAGAATGAGATACATTTGAGAAGTATCCAAAAAATTATATACCTTTTAGAAGTATCAAAAAATAAGATACCTTTTAAAAGTATCCAAAGCATTAGATACCTTTTAGAAGTATCCAAATAATTAGATAGCTTTTAAAGGTGTCCAAAGAATTAGATACAATTTAGAAGTATCCAAAGAATTAGATACCTTTTTGGAAGTATCCAAAGAATGAAATACCTTTATCCCAACAGTAAGATACATTTTAGCAGTATCCAAAGAATTAGATACCTTTTAGGGGTATCCAAAGAATTAGATACCTTTTAGAGGTATCCAAAGAATTAGATACCCTTTAGCTGTATCCAAAGCATTAGATACCTTTTAGAGGTATCCAAAGAATTAGATACCTTTTAGCTGTATCCAAAGAATTAGATGCCTTTTAGAATTATCCAAAGAATTAGATACCTTTTAGAAGTATCCAAAGAATTAGATACCTTTTAGAAGTATCCAAAGTATTAGATACCTTTTAGAAGTATCCAAAGAATTAGATACCTCTAAAAGGTATCTAGTTCTAGTATATAGTTGAAATTCCATAGCAGGCTGCAATACTGGGATTCGTGATATGATCTACAACACAAGTCCATCTGTGTCAATCAATATAGGTATATTAGATTGCAAGCTCTTGAGGACCAGGGACTGATGAGTCCTGATGACGGCCTGTGATTATGCAGCACCACGGACTCGGATAATTCAGATTAATAACAGTGGAGCTCAGCAGAATAAATGGAGCTGCAGGAGACCATAGGAAACAGGAGCCTTCTAAGGATAATTACTGTAAGTTATCCATGTATTCCTTCCCTTCGCTCTTTCATATTTCCAGTGCAGCTAGAAATCTTGCTTGGCGTGCCAGCATTTGGCATCAAGAGCTGAGGAGTAAAGTGTACCTGAGCTGGCAGGAGCCTGCCAGCCTCTGCAAGCCCACTGAGAGCATCTGTCTTGCCAGCACCTTGCTCCCGCTGTCTCCTCGGCAGGCTCTCCCATTCTTCTGACTGAGAGCATAAATCATCCACCTGTCAGGAGTGCAGGCTGCTCGGATTATGCAATGCCTGCCTTCATTTGGAGATGGTGTGAACAGAAGATTGCCGCAAATGGCCTGCATTCATTTTAATGCTATTATAGCGTCTCCACAGCTTTAATGAGGAATCAAGGTGATGACAATGAAGGTCTCCCTGCACCTGGCGGGGATCTGGACGCATATGCTGCCCGCATCAAAGTTTAGATACAGGGGAAAAAAAATACAATTACATAAATGAGGAGCCAGGAGCACATACGTATTACACCTGGAGAAGATACATGACAGGATGTAGCAGAGCTGAGATTGCAATGAGCTATCAGATAATGAGGTGAGAACCTCAGTCCTAAGAGATACACAGGTAGAAGATTGTGAAAGGAAAAGGAGTAGTGCTATCTATCTATCTATCTATCTATCTATCTATCGATCTATCTATCTATCTCATATCTATCTATCTATCTATCTATCTTACTTTTTGACTTATATACATGTATGCTAAATCTATTCATCTATCTTCTATCTATGGAACTATCTATCTCCCATTTCCTATCTATCTATCTATCTATCTATCTATCTATCTATCTATCTATGTACATGATCTATCTATCTACCTCTCTCTGTCTATCTACATATATCTCTTTATCATCTATCTATCTATCTATCTATCTATCTATCTATCTATCTATCTATCTATCTATCATCCTCTATCAGTCATCTATCTTGTTGTGCATCAATCTATTGTTTATCTATTTAGCTAATATTTATCTCTCTATTTGTTTCTACCTACCTATCTATCTATAAATCTTATATCTGTCTATCTAATTTCTTTCTTTCTTTCTTTTTAGGTCTGCTTGTCTTTCAATCAATCATCTACCTATTATCTATCTGTCCATCTGTCTATCATCAATACTCTATCTATCTATCTATCTATCTATCTATTCTCTATCTATCTAGAACAAGGTCTAGATCAAAAGGATGCTCGTTTTGATTAACCCCAAAGTCTAGATGGTGTGAGAGATAGATAGATAGATAGATAGATAGATAGATAGATAGATAGATAGATAGATATAGATAATTTCTGGGCACTTAATACTATCATGATTTACTATTTGGCTGAACATTTGCAGTAAGATCACTGCACCTCACACTCAGAATGCTTACACCTGCAATTATCTCGGCTCTGATTGGCTTGCCCGGCAAATTACTTGTTTCTCAGTGTAAGTCAATAGTCTTGTCAAAATGACTCAGATGCCAATAAATTAACTCTTACCACATTGCAATAGAAAAAAAAAAACACTGCCGCAAGTTTTTCAATGCGTCCGTAACCCGTACTGTATGCTTTCATATCAGATATAGCAGAGCTGAATATGTCATTTAGCGGTGTAACGCTGTACTAATTATACTATTGGTTTACAGTATTGTAATATCAATAGGCAAGCGCGCCTCTGACGATCTCAGCTCTGCTACATCTGCATAGTGTCACCCTAATTAGCGTTTACAATTATTATTATTTCTTGCGGTGGGCTCAGCCTTACGAAGGAGAGACTGTAGCACAAGAGTAAACAATAACCTACGAATTAATCTCTGTCCTTTAGCTACAGGAGAATAAGCTTCATCATCGGCGGCGTATTTGCCAGATGAAAAGAGCCCTGACAGTCGCCTGTGCGCGGCACGTCACGCTCACAGAATACGCTGTCACCAAGCTATTTGAATACAGTGACATGCTTATTATCATGTTTTAAGACCACTGACAATGGCGGGCGCTGACAATGGCATGTTTTGCCAATCAACTATACACACAGCGTATTTCGCCTTTGTCTGAACGTCCATATTATAACCTGACAGCATTTAGTGTTTAGGGAAATTTCTTTTTTTTCTTTTTTCTTTTTTTTTTTATCTTTTGTTTTTTGAATTCTGTCACCCTTTGTCATGTCAATACAACGGTTTCGGCTCTGCTGCATCGTCCGAACATCATATTATATGCATGCCATCTGAATACATACTGATAGCAGCAAGGTGCTAAAAATCTGTATAGTATGTATATAGTGATATTCATTTCTATAGGTCTCTTAAAGGGCCGGCACTGAAAAATAATCTCAGTCAGATGTGGACTTTTTTGTCCAGAAATGATCTATCTATCTATCTATCTATCTATCTATCTATCTATCTATCTATCTATCTCTCACATCATCTAGACTTTGGGATTAATCAAAACGAACATCCTTTTAATCTAGACCTTGTTCTAGATAGATAGAGAATAGATAGATAGATAGATAGATAGATAGATAGATAGATAGATAGATAGAATTTTAATGATAGATGGATGGATAGACAGATAGATAATAGTTAGATGATTGATTGAAAGACAAGCAGACCAAGAAAGAAAGAAAGAAAGAAAGAAAGAAAGAAAGAAAGAAAGAAAGAAAGAAAGAAAGAAAGAAAGAAATTAGACAGATATAAGATTTATAGATAGATAGGTAGATAGAAACAGATAGAGAGATAAATATTAGCTAAATAGATAGATGATAGATAAATGTTTCTGACTCGTGTTGGTTCCCATTCAGATCACTTTATCATCCGTTGACTTTCCGTACCAGAGGTCCCTCTCTTTTTGCATTGATTACTCCCCAAAAAATTGGATGGTTGTTGGCCACATGTAGCAGAGATGGGGCGGGCTATCTGAACATGGATGGAAATAGAAGTAAGTTGCTGCAAGATATCTCTGGTCCTGACTCTCCAAGAACAAAGGGATCGGCCATGTTAGAGTCCGACACGGGAGTTGGGAACCCTCAAACACGTTAGATGGTTGACTGGTCCTGCCGAAATCTGTAGGTTCTACCAATATACCGTTAATAGATAGGGTTAGACTTGAGTTCCTTGGGCCCACCAGAGGAAATTATTGTCAGGGCCCAATCTCCATATCATCAATAAAGTCTAATAGGTTTTCAGTCAAAGAAATACTGTAGATCTTAGTAGCATTTATTGTCTCCAAAGACAGCTTCAAATGTTTTTGTTCTCTTGGACCTTTGGGCCCACTATGGTATTAGAGCCTGGACCTACTGAAGGATCCTAGGGTATTCCATTAGGCCAGTCTGACACTTCCAACTAGAGTCCTATTCAAGTTCCCAATGGCCAGGAGGGTCTACAGTCAACCCCAGGTCCTGTTGCCTATGAAGGCTTAACCAACAATTTACTACATAAGAGGACAGGATAACTATAAAGGGTATGTTATGATTGGGGGGTCCTAATTTTGTCCTTGAGGCCCAAGTCCAGGTGTAGAAGGCATGGAGCCAAACCAAGATATCATCTTCCTTTTACCTTCTAGTAAATTGTGCATGAGTATAGCTATCATGAATGGTCCAGCAGTTAGGGGACCTATTTCCACTCTCCTTG
Organism: Rhinella marina; assembly: GCA_900303285.1. Taxonomy (NCBI): domain Eukaryota; kingdom Metazoa; phylum Chordata; class Amphibia; order Anura; family Bufonidae; genus Rhinella; species Rhinella marina. The sequence continues at coordinate 166,195 of ONZH01001484.1, read as the reverse complement.
TTGGGAAACCTTGTAAAGGAGGAGGAGACAGAGTGAAGACCAGAGTCAGGGTCGGACTTGGGTTCCTTGGGCCCACCAGAGGAAAATGTTCTTGGGGCCCAACCCCCATATCATCAATAGGTCTAATAGAACTAGACCCAGTCTAGGTCCAAATGTCTTTTTTTCCTGGACCTTTGTGGCCCTCTATGGTATTAGAACATGGGCCCACCAGAGGATCCTCTAGTACTTTGGTGGGCCAGTCCAATGCTGACCAGAATAGACTTGCTACTGAAGGTAGCAGGATCCAACATTTGGCTCTGGAGCTCCGAAGTTGCTTGGCTAATCTTACATTATCATTATGGTTAAAAAGAAAATGATATGGTGTCTCAGACGTAAGACTCTATGCACGTTCCTCTCGCAGTAGGATCTAGCGGTGGATTACTATATAAATGCCACAGAGCACGTGTATGAAAGCAATCGTTATATTACCGTCCAGTGATAGCGGAACAGCATCTGGGAATGTGCATTAATAATATATCTACGGGCCATCAAGGGACTCTTCCAAACAAACATCCTGGCATGGAAGAATTGCAGACAACTCTTGTCTCTCAAGTTCCCCTCCCTTTATGTCCCCTGGCTTGTGTAATGCCAGATCAGGCTCTCATCCAACCCATATCTACCTAGAAGCTATTCCGGTGCAGGATAGAGCGCTGCTCTGCAGGAGTAAATAATGGCTTGTAGCATCGTCACCACAGTTACTTTAGGAAGAAGCTTCACCATTGACTTTATTGAATGTTCTTATAATAATATGGAATATTCAATTACGAAGAGTAAAACTTTAAGCTAGTATTTTAAAAGACTTAAAGAGGTAGCACACCTTTGAGGGTGGATTTGGCAAAGCCCCTTCCCTCTTGGGTAGACCTTGTTAGAGAACCATACTTACCTGCTTCCCGGCACTGTTTCATGGCCTCTTCACTTCTCAACCTCGGCTCTTCTGCTGCACTCCCAGAATGTAGACTTAAAGGGAACCTGTCATCTCCGAAACACCCCCTGAACTAGAGTAAGTGTTGTATAGTGTAAGTGATGCTGAATCCGAATATGTAAGTTTTATCTTCATACTCACTTCCATTCTGACGCTGTGCTCCCACAAACCTGCAGTAAAATACATTGAGAGGACTCTTCTTTGAGTTTTTTCCATTATGTGACTGAGCACCGGAGTCCAGTGAGTGCATTTTACTGCAGGTTTGTCAGAGCACAGCGACGGAATGGAAGGGAGTATGAAGATAAAACTTACATATTCGGATTCAGCATCACTTACACTATACACCGCTTACTCTAGTTCAGGGGGTGTTTCAGAGATGACAGGTTCCCTTTAAGTTTTGATGCCACTGCAGTCAATCGCTGGCCCAGCAGTGGCTTACTCCCCTTGCATCATGTGACCATTTGATGTGACACAAGGATAGCAGGTCACCACTGTGGTTAGCGATTGGCTGCAGCATTGCCAAAATGTACGCTTACATCCTGAGAGCGCACCGAAGCAGCAAAAACTGGGGAGAGAAGGAATCGGGATCCAGTGCCCAAAAGGAGGTCGTGCCAACAGGAGGGGTTTGCCAAGCAACCAGCCCCTCCTTCCCCCAGGGGTGCAGAACCTCTTTAAAATGAAGGTCCACCCTTGAATACCAGTTGTCTACCGAATGAGAGTTCGGCCAACAGCTATGGAAGGCATACGGGCACCATTATGTCATATCACTAGGATATCTATAACATTATGATAGATGAGGACTGAGTGCCTCTTACCCTGCCCAGCAGCTCTTTTATTCACCAGTCCCATGACCATTACCCCCCCCCCCATCGTCCCCAGTCCTATCAGGGGGTGAGTTTTCACAATATTGACCCAACCAGAAGCCAACCATTACCTTCTCCTTTTAAAGGGTTGTATGTTTTCGGGATGAAAGTGGACAACCTTTCCTGCTTTCCCGTTCTCCCAGGCGGGCTCTATTAGCTCTTAGCTGCAGTGGTGACATCACATCAACTACACGTGACTGCCCCAACCAGTCACTTGGCTCTTTGGATGCACTGTTGAGGCCAATGTTTAGTCACAGTGGTCACGTGTTGTCGACATGACATCCCAGCTAAATCCAAGTAAATAAAGACCGGCCAGGAGAATTTGAGCGGCGAGTAACTACTTAACCATTTTTCATTGCAGCTTGATCCTGAGGGTTGTCAACTGGAAAACTCCTATAACCCTTATCAAAATCTGCCCCTACACCACTTTCGGGGACCAAAAGCCCATTGAACTCTCTCCTATCACTGCAGAACCCCCCCCCCTCCCGAGTCATGATCTCCTTTAGAACCTTAGACAATAAGTTTGGACAAAATGGGGCAAAAAATATAAAAAATAGACCATTGTTACTTTGACGACAGGAGCATTTTTGTAAATTTTCTCAGCTTAAAATGAGTCCACCATGTTCCTTCACGTCCTGAAGTTCACAGAGTGTTCATCCTGCAGACAGAGGGCAGAGAGATGATGTCATGGCGAATCTCTAGAGGTTAGCAAAATGTTTCCTGTTTCTTCCTCCTAAACTCCTCTCTAGATCTAGTTTCATCAGGAACCGCAGGCAGTAATGTCTGTTTTAGGAACTCTTTAGGAGATCAATAGGAACAAAAGCTATAGAAACTTTAAATGGCCCTGTAAATGTGAATAAGAGCGAATATTGCTGATGGGGAGGTGTCTGTGGGGTTATTTTACAAATGTCAGAGGCTTACTAAGTACTTTGTAAAACCTCTTCTGGAAAGTGCAACGACGACATAATAACAGCCGGCCGTTCTCACCGCCATTAATTTATTCTTGTATTTATGGCTTTACTCTCAGGATTGTATTTACCCCTAATAAGAAAATTATGAAGGGAACGAAAATTAAATGTAGCAAATCGCCCGCGCCCGAGGAATTCCCCGGTGGAACATTCTCGTTGCCTTTCATGATGGATTTGAGACAAAAATGCATTTTGCTAAAGTAGAAAAAAATATTGAAGTTTTACACGGATGGTCGTTTCGAATTTACAAATTCAGGGATATGAGGTTGATGTTTGCTGGGATCACATCTCATGAAAGTCTTCATCCCCTGAAGATAAATGAAATGTGTTAGTTATTTAGCAACAAGATATTCGACTTGGTACCTAAAAAAATAGAGGCAGGAATGGTTGCTTTATGGGGCCCTTGGAGAGAGGGGGCTCAGCCCTGGTTGGTTACAAACCCCCTCCCCCCTTACTACTGGAAAGGACTCTCCCTAGAGAAACTGCATTCAGGGGTGCACCTAGCCTTTCTGCTGTCTGAGGCAAAAACTGAAATTATGCCCCCCCCCCAATTTTTTAACCTATCTCCTTTGCCACAATGAAAGCCCATGTCCTTTCTGCTGCCCCCGTCTTGCCCCTTCTTGGTGCTACCTGAGGAGATCGCCTCACCTGGCCTCATTGGTGGTGCACCCCTGACTGCATTGATAGCAAACAAGAGGGTGGAGAACTGGTTCAAATATGGTTGATTTGGCAACAAAAACCTGGGACTGTCCTGGGTGGTAAATAGGGATGAGTGAACTTCTAGTTTTGAAGTTCAAGTTTAGGTTCAGGTATAGGCTGAATTATGGATTCCATTACCATGGACCATTACGCAATTCCATGATGAAATGCATAATGGAAAGGCCATGTCCAGCATAACGGATCCATCCGGTTTCTGTTATTCAGGAGAGAAACCAAACCCAAACTCGAACTTCAAAACTTGAAATTCACTCATCCCTACTGGTAAATAATAGGCTCTAGTTTAGTCTTTGGTATGGGTCCTCTCTTCTATGTACACAGAGGTGAAGGGGTCCCAAAGGATATTTTAAAATGACTCTCTGTACCAAATCCCTAACCACTTGGTTTAAGAGGACTTGTTACTTATTCCCCCTTCCTTTCTAAGATCCTTTGATTATTTTACCATCATCACGTTTGAATGCCCTGTATCTAGAGAACATCTGAAATGCTCCCCAAGCCTGATGGTACCACCACCAAATACTACTACCATTTTTGGGTGGGGTTTGTATAAATCCTACACTTCACAAACCAATTTTTGGACTTGCAAAATTACTAACTACTTGGTAATGGAAGACTTGCTGATTATCCCACCATCCTTTCTAAGATCCTTCGATTATCTTACCATCACCATGTTTGAATCACCTGTATCAGGAGAACATCTAGAATGCCCCACCAAACCTGATTGGACCACCACCTAATACTACCATTTTTGGGTTGAGTTTGCTTAAAAGCCTTCCCTTTACAAGGATTTGGTCCAAATCAGGATGGTTGGCCAGTTTTCATTATGAGAACTGTACTCCCAGTTTTGGCCAACTTTAGGCAGGTTTCGTGTGCCGTCTAGGCCCAAAGCATCAAATGGCTTGGAGATAGAAGGGTACATAGCTAGTCTTTCTTCACATGGGCCAGAAATTTAGCCAGATACCATGGCCAATGTGCATTATGGGAACTGTACTCCCAGTTTTGGCTAACTTTAGCCAGGTTCCTTGTGTCGTCTAGGCCCAAAGCACCAAATGGCTTCCAGATAAAAGGGTGGCTAGTCTTCCTTCGCATGGGACAAAAATTTAGCCACATACCATGGCCAAAGAAGATTACTTTGCTGCTACCTTTCACCTGGCACCCAACACACAGACCAAATTTCCCCCCAGAACTTGAATATGCCCTCATCTACAACCGTGTATGAAGAAGACAATAAATTCATGTGACTTGAAGCCTGAAGAAAGCCCCAGTGAAACAAAGTGTAAAGTAATATTCTCATTCCTGGGCTCGTACAATGCACAGAGCCATAAACCATTCTGCTAAGTTAAGACACCGCGATTAAAGCAAACACTAACTGATACTACTGCAAAATTTACGCCCCGGCCACGAGGCTCTTTAAAGTCTAATTTTGGACATACATGAGAGTTCTTCACACACACACACAGATAACATTCGTCTTTCAAGGGGAACAAGTGTTGAATGCCTGTAAGACCAGAAGCTTAGGATTCCTGCAATGAAAATGCTGCTTCCTCGCAGGAGAAAGATGTGATCATATTTGTTAAATATAACATAGATGCATTTCAGCTCGGCGGGAGCACCGGGGCGCCGCTTTCCTAAACTGACACAAATTGAAAACGGGGGGATGTGGAGGGAATGCAGATGGGGGATGAAATGCCGGCGACTTCATGCATTAAGGACCATGTCAGACGAGGAATCAGGAGCAGCACAAGAGCCGCTCTCGTTCTGCATTCGATTATGTTGTTTTATCTGTTAAATAAGCATAAATAAAGGGCCATGCACATGGCTGTACGACACAACTATTGGTACTCCATGTTCCGCCATGTGGTGCCCCCATACCGTGTATCCTGCTAACGCCCCATACACTGGACTATACCTGTAGAGACACATGGAGGTAAAGTATGGGCCTATAAGCATCCTTGTGTTCAAGAAAGTGACATCAACACTTGCATCGACATAGAGGATCTGTTGTGGCGGTCTGTTATCTGCCCCTTCCCCTATGTCATAGGCAGCTAATTGAGAAACAGATTGCCTATCCTTAAAGGGGTCCTCTCCCTTCAGCAAGTGGCATTTATCATGTAGAGAAATTTAATACAAGGCACTTACTAATGTATTGTGATTGTCCATATTGCCTCCTTTGATGGCTGGATTCATTTTTCCATCACATTATACACTGTTTGTTTCTATGGTTACCACCACGACCACCCTGAAATCCAGCAGCGGTTGTCATGCTTGCACACAATAGGAGAAAGCACCGGCCTCAAGAGGCATCTGTCTGCGGCTTACAGTCTTTTCCCATTTAGAACATATTTACACATGGATGGGGGAAGATAGCGGGAATAGCAGATGGCCAAACCAGCACTTGTCCAAGGTGCATGGCCACCATTAGGAAGGTGGGGGTCCAAACATTCAGAAGAATGGAGCTCATGTTTACAGGCAACTATGGGGGTCATTTACTATCAGATATATGCCAGTTATTTGCGTCACAATCTCAGATTTCACTCCAGGTCTAAAATCGTGGGTGGGTAAGGGGAAGGGTCAGCAGGACCCTCTCATTTACCATTTTCTATGCATAGAAAATGTTCTATTTCTACGCCAGCAAGAGAGCTGTCATAGATTTAGACTGGCGGCGGATGCGCCAAAGTTATGTAGAGGCCGGTGCCGCCGCCCACGCAAGGTTTATTAATACCAGAGTCTAAAACGCCGTTCTTAACTAATGACCTCCTATGTCTATTTGAGTTAATTGGACTGAACTGCAGTACCAGCCATGACCACAACTGCATATGTGGCACTGTTCTTATGTAAATAATGAACAGTGTCCAAACATAACACATAAAATTTGCTTCATTTTTTTTTAACAAAACCAAATTTAAAAAATTAAATGAAAATACCACATTTAAATACCCTTTAAGAAGATGTATAAAGCAAGGTTCCCATCAAACAGCTCCTCATATCTCAGACCTCTGTGTTTGAGACATAGAGGAGGTGGAATATCGGAGGTTTTTGCCATCACACCTAAGTTATAGAGTTGAGGATATAATTCTTCTACGTTTTTATTTATTTATTTTACATTTTTTGTTAAATAAAATAATTGATACATTGTATCAGGAGCAGTTGCTTTATTTAAAGGCTATAACCATGCGTTAAGCACCTCTGAAGCTTATACTCTGTAGATTAGCGGGGTCAGAAATAGATAACATTTCTTGCCCGTGGTCACACAAAGCCAAGGAATGTGTCTCTGTCCCCCGCAGCCATGTAGGTAATAAAAGATGGTATCTGAAACATAATGCATTAAATATTAGCTACAGGGTAAGTGGACCATTGTAAAAATAGCAATATACAGCGGAAGAATACAGAAGTGGGTCCCGGTGGTCAGTGATGATGGATGAAAGTTTCTCATGGCACTCCGCTGGGATGAAATAAGTGCTGCCATCCTATAAAGAGTCCGCCATGGCCCTAGAGACAGGAGGCGGCTGTGCAGAGTCTCCTATTATAGGCAGGTTCAGAGGGTGCTGGGCCACAGGCTCGGCCTGACCTCCGCCTTCCTCTTTCTTATGAATGATATGTAATAGGGTGATGACAAGCCACTGAGGCTGAGCAGAAGGACACGGCCCCTGTGATAGGAATGAGGTAACACAGGTTACATTGCCTGGTATGGGAACAATCCTCAGTGATCTGTGTGACGGTAGAAAACTGTAATGTAACTGTAAGGCTGCAAACGGGGGAATATTCTACATTTCTTAATCTTTAAAGGGAACCTGTCATCTCCGAAACACCCCCTGAACTAGAGTAAGCGTTGTATAGTGTAAGTGATGCTGAATCCGAATATGTAAGTTTTATCTTCATACTCACTTCCATTCTGACACTGTGCTCCCACAAACCAGCAGTAAAATGCACTGAGAGGACTCCGGTGCTCACCCACATAATGGAGAGGACTCAAAGAAGAGTCCACTGAGTGCATTTTACTGCAGGTTTGTGGGAGCACAGCGTCTGAATGGAAGTGAGTATGAAGATAAAACTTACATATTCAGATTCAGCATCATTTATACTATACACCGCTTACTCTAGTTCAGGGGGTGTTTTGGAGATGACAGGTTCCCTTTAAGTTTGTTCAGGTTTAAAAGTAAATATTTACAGTACAAGTATCACTGTACACATTACTATATCTATCTATCTATCTATCTATTATCTATCTATCTATCTATCTATCTATTTATCTCATATCTATCTATCTAATTATCTATCTATCTAAAATACCAAAAATGCAGCACTCAAAAAATGTAAAAATGCAAAAAAGTTTTTCACCCATGTGGATACACGACGTTTTGGCTCAACCTTAGAGCCTTTCTCAAGTATCTATCTATCTATCTATCTATCTATCTATCTATCTATCTATCTATCTATCCCTTATCTATCTATCCCCTATCTATCTATCTATCTATCTATCTATCTATCTATCCCTTATCTATCTATCCTCTATCTATCTATCTATCTATCTATCTATCTATCTATCTATCCCTTATCTATCTATCCTCTATCTATCTATCTATCTATCTATCTATCTATCTATCTATCTATCTATCTATCCCTTATCTATCTATCCCCTATCTATCTATCTATCTATCTATCTATCTATCTATCTATCTATCTATCTATCATCTATCTATCTATCTATCTATCTATCTATCTATCTATCTATATATCTATCAATCTATCACTAGCTTTGGTGATTAAAGAACACTACCTTTAATTTACATTTTCAGGAGTGCCGTGGAATTTTTTTATTCTATCTATCTATCTATCTACCTTTCTGTCTGTCAGTCCATCTAAGTGTTTGTCTATTGGTCTATCTATCTTTTATCATCTATTCTATCTATCTATCTATCTATCTATATATCTATCTTATTATCTATCTATCAATTATCTATCTGTATGTCTATCTATCTATCTATCTATCTACGTATCTATCTATCAGTCCATCTAAAGGTCCTTTTACACGGGCCGATTATCGGCCGAAAAATCGTTCCTAGGAACGCTAGTGCCGATAATCGGCCCGTGTAAAAGTGGCCCTAATCAGCCGACGAACGAGCAAAACGCTCGTTCGTCGGCTGATTGGATCTTTTGTAGAAACCAAAAGATCCAATCTGTCGGGCGCACATCGCCCTGTGTAAACAGGCGATGTGCGCCTGACAGTATGGAGCTTCCCGGCCGCACGAGCGATACAGCGATCACTCGTGCGGCCGGGCGCTCGATTCGTCGGGCCGTGTAAAGGCTCCCTGCCCGAGCGCCGATATCGCTGATCGGCGCTCGGGCAGGGAGAAGAATCGGCCCATCTAAAAGGGCCTTAAGTGTCTGTCTATTGATCTATCTATCTCTTTTATCTTCTATCTATTTATCTATCTCATATCTATCTATCTATCTATCTATCTTCTATATGTCTATCTATTAACTTTTAACTTTCTAACTATTAATTATCTATTATCTATTTAGCTCTCTTTCAGTCTGTCTATCTATCTATCTATCTATCTATCTATCTATCTATCTATCTATCTATCTACCTTTCTGTTTGTCAGTCCATCTAAGTGTTTGTTTATTGGTCTATCTATCTTTTTTATCATCTATCTATCTATCTATCTATCTATCTATCTATCTATCTTTCCATATGTATCTATCAGTCTATCTCATATCTATCTATCTATCTATCTATCTATCTATCTATCTATCTATCTATCTGTCCTTGTATCCACAGCTGGATTTATGATGTAGCTACACATAGCATGCCTGTACTGCATTATATAACCTACAGTCATTTTAATATAGTTTTTGGTTTGGAGCACTTTCTAGAAGACGTTGGATGGTTAAATTGGCGGTCTGTAGTGTAGCTGTAATTAATGCGCTCTCGAGTCCTTGCTTGCACTATTCTGAGTGCTGCTCCCTGTTCTGTCAGCCGAGGAGTTAAGTGCATCCCCTGTATTTTAATGTAAGCAAGACTAATAACACAAAATGTAAAGAGGATGTCAGTGAGGGTCACAAGTGTTGGGTCTTGACAGATTGTAGCCTTGCCTTACAAGAGCGGTATCGTCTCATTTGTCACTGTGCGCGGTGTAAAATTAGAAAACAGGGGGCCTTCTATCACTGCTTCACTTTAATTGGTTACAAGATTTCAGCAGCTAATAGCACGGAGGCAGTATCCTGGGCGGTGTACTGCGATGACGGAAGCGAGCGACAGACGCCAGGATAATCAGCCTGTGCAGTCGAGTTAGCGCCAGGTCTTGGGGTTGCGGCGTGTTGGGCCGGGCAGGAGTTTCCGCCATTACCTGTAATATAGACGGCAGCAATTTGTCAGTGACTCTTTTCACTATAAACTTTGGGAAGCGTTATTTTACAGACAGGGAAATTGTCTTAGTAATTAAGGCCTGTGTTCATAAAACACGCCATAGATGCTATTATTGCAGATTAAATTAAATAATGAGCCGCGTTTTACTGTTTATAAAGCAATTTGCGAGTAACAAACGGCCCTAATTGAGGCGGATTATAAATAACTGCTGATGCCACTTGAGCTTTTTTTGCTATGCAAACTAATATTTTCCATGATGATCGGTTTATTATAATTGTTGAGGAAATATTTGCCCTAGTGAGAACCAGGGGGAGAGGAACTCGCAAGAATTTTTGGATTCGTTTTGTGCGCTTGGGCCTTTGAAATGTGACATATTTGCCTATTTAAAGGGAAAGTCCATAATAATACTGCATGCTGGGAAGTTCAAGGGTTGCAAAAATATAGTGTCACGCCTGTTGTACGGGGGTATTGCAGTTGAGTTGTTATAACATACACAGTCTGTGGCTGTGTGGTGCTGTTTTTGGCCATAGGCTGTCGGCCAACGGTGTTAGTTTGGGTCAGCCGAAAATAGAGCGGTAGAAAAAGATGACGTCAAGAAAAAAGACAGTTCTTTCTTTTTAGGGCCGCCCTTTGATTGCATTGCAAAGATGACCCTTTGAGTTCAGTGTTAGTTTGGCTCAGCCGAAAATAGAGCAGAAGAAAAAGATGGCATCAACAGAAAAAACAGTTCTTTCTTTATAGGCCGCCCTTTGATTGCATTGCAAAAATGACCCATTGAGTTCAGTGTTCTGCTCAGCCGAAAATAGAGCAGAAGAAAAAGATGACGTCGACAAAAAAGCCAGTACTTTCTTTTTAGGGCCACCCTTTGATTGCACTGCAAAGATGACCTATTGAGTTCAGTGTTAGTTTGGCTCAGCCGAAAATAGAGCAGAAGAAAAAGATGACGTCAACAAAAAAGCCAGTTCTTTCATTTTAGGGCCGCCCTTTGATTGCATCTTACAGATGACCCATTGAGTTTGATAGGCAACCTGTTGCTGGCTGCTTGCCCTAGTGACAACGGATGATTGCAGGGAGCTAAGAAGCACATTGTCTCGAAGCACATATATTAACTGTAGTCAGCTAAACCAGACAATCATTTATCCATGAGCATTGACAATGTATCAATAGTAGATGCTACTCGTGAAGGACCAACCGCCTTCACGTCCAGCGGTTCCTAGAAAGTAACCACCATGGAGCAGTGGCTATATACTTTTCCCTAAGATGGTAACGCTCTCAAGGAGTCCATGATCGTGAATGGACTGCATCAGAAAAAAAGTAATGTGTAATACTAAATTCCTCCACGGGTGGCACTGCAGGGAAATTGATCACTTAATGCCAGGTTTCCCAATCAATTGCAGATGATTGTTGGGGTTCTCAGCTTGGAGACACCTTGTGATCAGCCTGTTGTCCACAGACCCTTCTAACAAGTAGGGGTTTTGAAAAGTGGAGACCCCCTTTAAGGGATTTATGGAGAGCCACATATGGGGTTTATTTCCAGCAATGCAACGGAGAATGTTCCAAAGTTGTGTAGTTTTTGCACCATAAGAATAATGTGGGCAGAAATAATGAATAGGCTGTGCCACTCTTATAACAAAAAGAACGTCATTTCTCCTGGTGCGGAAGCACTAGGGAACACATCGGGGTATAACGCACTCGTGGTACTTGCAGGTACTAAAAATTTCATCACAACATCCGTACCCAGCAGCGTGCACCACGCTGAGACTGTGTAGTATCAAGTCCATGTCCTCTTATCCTGAGAGCTGCTCGGATTGGCGTCTACATCAAAAAGTAAATATCAAAATAGCATGCTTTTCTATAAATTTACGGCAGACAAGGGCTTATTTCTGATCTGATTTGCAGTGCGAGCAGCAGTCTGCGGAAATGACAGGGTACATGTGTGAAAACCTGGAGAATTCACTAACAGATTGGCTGCCTCTCAGCGTGAAAAATAAGAAAGATCAGACTTGGCCAGGAAAAGTAATTGAACATGTTTCCCTCCTAGGTTACCTCCAGCATCAGTCCATAGATCTCATGTACACTGTGGAAATACCCATTAAGGGTTTAGCATATGTGCTGAGACAATGCTGTGGTATAGTAGGATTTTCATAAAATAGATAGATAGATAGATAGATAGATAGATAGATAGATAGATAGATAGATAGATAGATAGATAGATAGATAGATAAGAAATGGGAGATAGATAGATTTCCATAGATAGACAGAAGATAGACGAAGTCAATAAGTAAGATAGATATGAGGTAGACAGATAGATGAAAGAAAGAAAGAAAAAAAAACAGTATATTGATATATGTTTAATGTAGATGTATATAAGTCAATAGAGTAAGATAGATAGATAGATATCCAAAAAACAAATACGTGGACTGCACAGACAAGTAAATGGTGAACCAGGTGCCTGCGGCTGAGGAAACGATCCGATATCCAAATAACGATATGAAAAAATTCCACGGCACTCCAGATGTAAAATAAAAAGGTGTTTATTTCACCCAAACGCGACGTTTCGGTCCACACAATGGAACCTTTCTCAAGCAGTGACCACTGCTTGAGAAAGGTTCCATTGTGTGGACCGAAACGTCGCGTTTAGATAGATAGATAGATAGATAGATAGATAGATAGATAGATAGATGAGAAATGGGAGATAGATAGATTTCCATAGATAGACAGAAGATAGACAAAGTCAATAAGTAAGATAGATATGAGGTATAGATATGAGGTAGACAGATAGATGAAAGAAAGAAAGAAAGAAAGAAAGAAAGAAAGAAAGAAAGAAAGAAAGAGAAAGAAAGAAAGAAAGAAAGAAAGAAAGAAAGAAAGAAAGAAAGAAAGAAAGAAAGAAAGAAAGAAAGAAAGAAAAAGAAAGAAAGAAAGAAAGAAAGAAAGAAAGAAAGAAAGAAAGAAAGAAAGAAAGAAAGAAAGAAAGAAAGAAAGAAAAAAAATTAAAAAAAACTGTATATTGATATATGTTTAATGTAGATGTATATAAGTCAATAGAGTAACATAGATAGAAGAGGACTGAAACGTCGTGCTGGTGAATAAAGAACACCTACATTTACTACAACTTCGTCAGTGCCGTGGAATTATTTTTTTCTATTTACTTTGGGAAGTTTGATCACCTCCTGAGCCGCTGGCACACCATATTACTTTGTCACAGCTGTGCTGCTTCCATTTTTTCTTTTTAGATAGATAGATAGATAGAAGAGAAATGGGCGGTAGATAGTTCCATAGATGGAAGATAGATGAATAGATTTAACATACATGTAAATAAGTCAATAAGTAAGATAGATAGATAGATAGATAGATATGAGATGGATAGATATGAGATAGATAGATAGATAGATAGATAGATAGATAATAGATAGATAGACAGATATGAGATGAATAGATAGATAGAGAGATAGATAGATAGATATGAGATGGATAGATATGAGATAGATAGAGAGATAGATAGATAGATAGATAGATAGATAGATAGATAGATTATTGTTTAATGTAGATGTATATAAATTAATAGACTAATCTGCTAACACTAGCGGTCTCTTCCTCGCAGACTCCCTTATTAATCCACTTGTGCATTAATCTTTTGCGCCTGTCTTCTGGCTTCCCGTCCTGACAGCAGATACTTGTGGAGCAGAGCGTCACGTGTACGGTGAAATGTTCAGCATCCTGACCCTTGTTTTCATTAGCGCAGTCTCTACGCAAGTGACAGTTAAACTCATTCCTGGGGTGACCTCTCAGCACTTCCGCCGCGCTTCTTCCCCCCTCTTACTTACCAGGCACATTAAGATTTACATTTAAATTTCAAATGAGCCACATACACCATTTCTACTAAATAAGTGACTGATTTGTCCCTCTCATGTTGCATTAATATTAATGTTACATCGTCTTTGGCACTCAGGCCTCTCCATCCTCGCTATTTAATTACTGGCTGGTAGGAATCCGTTGGCGGCCATATTTAAATTGCCTGGACAAGATAAATATTGCAATAAAAATAAGTTAAGAAAGATGAAACATAAAATAAAAGAAACTGGGAAACAAAAAGCTGAATGTAATACATAAAAAGAAGATTTAATCTTTGATCAATTTGAAACCCATCCCGGATGATCCACCGAGAAAAAAGAGGGACACAATACGACTGTGAGCAAATTAACTAAACGCATTATGGCGCGCGAGAGGAAATGGAGTTAGTCTATTGTACATGTTTAGTTCCCTATTAGTCTCTGGCGTTTAGTACTCCAGCCTGAGTAAATTCAGTTAAATATGGTGAATTGTCTAAACATATCACCCTTCCAATCAGTCAACCGGGCGGCTGATAAGAAGTCTCTTGCATTATTGAATCTACAAAAAGGAGGCTCTGCAGGCATACAGATAACGGACACTTTCTAGTCATCAGTAGAGATGGCCATGGCTCATTCATTACTAGTCTTTCATGTGCCTGATGGGACTTCTTCAGTTGCTTCCTTGGGATATGGTGGACAGACCTTGTCTGAGTTTGTAACAATGATAGGTGGACCATGGTCTGAGAGTCGTTAAGATGACATGTATGCTGAATAGTGTCTATCTATATAGGATAGGCATCCGTTGAGAGGTGACATCAAGGTGGTCCATGGACCATGATCTGAAAGTCGTTAAGATGACATGTATGCTAAATGGTGTCTATCTATATAGGATAGACAACCATTGAGAGGTGGCATCAAGGTGGACCATGGGCCATGGTCTGAGAGTCGTTAAGATGACATGTATGCTAAATGGTATCTATCTATATAGGATAGGCAACCATTGAGAGGTGGCATCAAGGTGGTCCATGGACCATGATCTGAGAGTCGTTAAGATGACATGTATGCTAAATGGTGTCTATCTATATAGTATAGGCAACCATTGAGAGGTGTCATCAAGGTGGTCCATGGACCATGATCTGAGAGTCGTTAAGATGACATGTATGCTAAATGGTGTCTATCTATGTAGAATAGGCAGCCATTTTGAAAAAAAAATGGAGAGGAGGGATCCAGCTCTGGTTGACCCTTTCACTGTAGGATACTGTAGTATCAACCGATGATGTGACTTCTCCAATTGCTTTAGTGGAATATGGTGGATAAACCTGGTCTGAGTTTGTATCAGTGGTGACCAGTCCAAGGTCTAAGAATCTTTAGGATGAAATGTATGCTATATGGTGTCTATCTGTATAGGTTAGGCAATAATTTACTGAAGAAATAAGAAGGAACCTATGTTTTATAGAAGCAGGATTGCTGCCTCCTATAAAGGCTATGAGAGGTGGCATCAAGGTGGACCATGGTCTGAGAGCCATTAAGATGACTTGTTTGCCAAATGGTCTCTATCTATATGGGATAGGCAACCATTTTGAAAAAAATGAACCTCCCTTGTATAGAATTAGGATTACTGTCTCCTATACATTCTATGGAGAGGTGGGATCCAGCTCAGGTTGACCATTTCACTATAGATACTGTAGTATGAACCATTGATTTGACCTCACAATTCTTTCAGTGGGATATGCTAGACAAGCCTTGTCTGAGTTTGTAACAATGGTAGGTGGACCATGTTCTGAGACTCTTTAAGATGACATGTATGCTAAATGGTGTCTAACTATATATATACCTACCTTGTATAGAAGCAGGATTACTTCCTCTTATAAGGTCTTTGGGGAGGAGGTATCCAGCTCTGGTTGACCCTAGATACTGTAGTATCAACAGTTGATGAGACTTCTTCAATTGCTTCATTGGGAAATGATGTCTAAACCTGGTCTGAGTTTGTACCAGTGGTGGCCAGACCAAAGTCTAAGAGTCTTTAAGGTGAAATGTATGTTATATGGTGTCCATCTGTATAGGATGGGCAACCATTTATTGTAGAAAGAAGAAGGGCCCTATCTTGTATAGAAGAAGGATTACTGTCTTCTATCAGGTCTATGAAGAGGTGGGAATCAGCTCAGGTTGAACCTTTCACTGTAGATACTGTATATGGTAGAGTAAACCAGCACCAGGAGAAGCGGACACACTTTGTTTAGTCTCTTTCTATTCTCTTGAGAGCATTTGATATTGATTCATTACAGATTGCACCAGAGGTGGAAAATTTCCAATTCTCATGTCTCCAAATTAAATCAATCACCATAGTCTTAGTGTTTAAACACATTGTAAGACCTGACATAGTGCCATTATGGTGTCCAGTGAGTTATAGGAAAGTACTGAATACATGACCTAAAGTACTTGAGTGGTGAGCTGCTCTATAGGATTGAAAGACCTATCCACAAGGGTGTACTAAGGACTTGGAGGAAGTGGTGTACCTAGCAAACAGGGGTCCATAGCAATGATAAAAATGAGGCTGCTTCCTTGTGCTGCTTGACACCGGCTCACACATAACTGGTAATAGGAGGTTCTTGTGACTCCCACCCCTAGTTACATTGCAGTTTTTAATTTGGTATGGTTCCAGAACTGATACAACTCTGTGCAGAACCTCACCATCCATTAAAATGGAAGTTACTTTAAAATGGGCCATTCTCTCTAGGGGGGGCGCAGAGACATTGGTTGCCTTTATGGTTCAGATGGCCCTTGATTGGGGTTCAAGAGCCTGTGAAAGTAGTACTGGAGTTAAAACAAGGACTAGTCTTACTAATGTTGCTGGAAGAATTTGGGTCACATTTGCCAGGCCTTCTAGAATTAAGTTTGATTAGTACCATATGGAGATGTAGCAGAGCTATAATTACTATGGCTCTCTGGGTCTAGATCTACTTGAGGTCCTATGGAGAACCATCCATGGGGGTATTGGTTATAGACTCTACAGGGAAAGTTCCTGGTGGGCTGTCGAACAGGGGGTCACCTGAGGCTTCCTCATGGCCACCGGCTGTGTACATAATGATCTGATGCTCTCAGCATTAATTAATGCTAAGAGCATCAAGTACTTATGTACCTAGCTGGTGGCCACAGGTGTCCTCCTGAACTCAACTTAATACAGTTGAATGCAGGGAGGCAAAGGTGTTTTGTACTGTGTTATTTGGTTCTGCTGTGGCGGTATTTTGCCGGCCCTGCTTACTTGTGTTACCTTGCCTTCTGTCAGTTTGGACCTGCCCACAACATGGGACAACTTTTATTTGGAACCTGGAACCATCCTTTGTGGTATCACAATAAATTATAACAATTTAGCTCTGCTATACCTGTCAAACCACAGCTCTGCTACGTCTTTATACGAATCCAGGGTGACAGGCACCGGGTCTAGAGAAGGTAATCAGAAAGGGTCTCATGTACTTGCCGGCTGTGCTTCCATTACCATAGAACAGAAGCATATACATTCACACTCATTATCCATGACAGCTGTAAAGGAAAGACAAGTTAGCATTGCGGAGGTCAGTAGCCGCTTCGTGTTTGATATTTGGGCCTTACGTCTAGGAAAACATTACTGGAGCTATAAAATTCTCTTGGATTACTCCCTATGATGTCATACATATGTATTCGGTATCTGCTTGTCACAGAGGTTATGTCTGATTAGTTGATTCGAAGTTCCCTGAGGGACTGAGCAAGTGTGCTTGTCAGTCACTGCTTTCGACTTGGTCAGATACTCTTACAGGCTGGATTTTGTTAACAGAAGCGGTTAATGTATGCTTTCCTAATCCCTCGTCAGCAGACGTGCACCTCCAGCCTTACCAGTTTAATTAACACTGAAATTCTCATATTATTTTGGTGCGCTGATTACAGGCAGAGTCTAAGTGGAAGCCAGTTTAGGTTCCCCGGAGAATTCCCTTTCCACAATGGAGTGTATTCTTTTTTTTCCCCCCTTCTCTTCTCTCTCTATGTCCTGGAGATAAGCAGCCAGCTCCATCTACATTTCTTTACTATCACACGCTCTTCATGGTCACCCATTTTTTATTTTTTTTTATAAATATTTGAAAGGATCATTTGTTAACTGGAAATGGTCAATTTTTTTCTCAATCTTTTGAAATATAATTTTCAATTTTTAATTTGATTCATTTAGATGAAATCATTAATCAGGGTTGAAACTGAGTTAATTTTCTGTAAAATAAATGAGGTTGTTAGAGGGGACATTATTAATCTGCTTCTTTGTAAGAGAAGGATAATAGCTGAAAGTCTAAAACTATAGTAGTTAGGTTCCGAGGCTGGAGGGGGGGAAAGGGGGGGGGGCAGTCTTGGAGTGATGGCTTTAATAAACTGTAGCCATTTATTTTGAAGAGGAAATAGAGCTGGACATTTTAAGAATTAATGATGGTTAAATCAGTAAGCCAAACAATTTATTAAGAGGGACGAAGGCTTGGAACATGCAGAAGAGGCTAATTTTTGCATAGAAGGCTCTTTGAAGCTTAAAGCTTCAAGTTGGCTTCCACTTGGGGCATCAATATTTTTCTAATTAATTCGGTAACATCCTCACTTCCATCATTTCAAATCTATTGAAATTAATTAACCCAAAATAATATGCACAATTCTCCCATCTTGTGGTATGTTGAACATAATTCAAGGTTGAGTTATCAAGATATTTGTGTCTCCATCTGGGCCAGATCAGGGTGGAGATTCCCCCTGGCAATAACAAAAAGTTTGGTTAGGAGTTGGGACTGTTTCCTGAAGTATGTGTTTTGGGGGTATCTAAATTTATATGGGGGAAAAATACAAAATTAAAAGGCCTTTACCTATCCGGTCCTCCAATGTCCACCACTCAAAACCTCCTTGTTGAAACTTTTTGACTTCTATGCTTTATGTCTGTAGATACTTGATATTTGGAGGCCCCTGGTCAATTGTTCTTTTGGTCTCCATGCATATGTTTAGAAAAAAAAGAGAATTATTTTACCACTGAGCACTAGTGATGAGCGAGCATGCTCGGCCAAACTCGCTGTTCAGCCGAGCATGCCGGCGCTCGGGTCCACTCGGTGTTCGGCCGAACACCGAGTGTACTCGAGCACCAAGTCAATGGGGACGGTCCCATTGACTTTAATTATGCCCGAGTGCTCGGCCAGAGCTCCGGAGCACACAAGCACCTGGGTGTTCGATCATCACTACTGAGCACCACTTTCTTCAAGTGGAGTGCCATCCAGCCTTCCTTTTGTAGAAAAAGATACTTTGAATAAAGAAGTCAAAAAGTACAAAATTAGAGGAGCTTATAAATTAAGGTTTTAGAGGGTTTTTTGTGGACCTTAAACATTTTCGCTAGATTCGTTAAATGGTCTAATGTCTGTTAAGGTACCCATACACATGAGATGAATGTCGCCAAACCTACCGTGGATGAATCTGACCCAAAACTAATTTTAGGAAACTCGTGTATCTCTAGTTGGGTGTCAACATGCCTGATCTTTTGCTCTCACAGCAGCTAAGTCATTTCCATAGTTGTTTGGCAGTGGTTTATTTCCTACTTGCCATTGTGAAAAGTCTACTATTCATGTGTATGGGGGATCAGGAGAAATGTATAGCTGTCAGACACTAACTGTTAAACACTCTCTTAGAAGTATATATTGGACAAAATGTACATGTTTTTGGTGTAGATGAGTCCTTCAATTTGGTTGACACCTCACTTATCTCAATTGTGTTTTACTTACCGTAATTAAAAGAAACTTGCCTTGGTCCATGCTACTAGAGTCTGTAGGCATGCAACTTGAAAATGCCAAAAACCTACCCCATACCGTTTTTCACAGCTCAGTTCTCAATTGGCACCATGTGACACCGTATATGTTCAGGTTTTTCTACAAGTCTATAGGATCACCTAATACATTGTCTTGTCTGACGCACGATCAATCGCATGGTGGATTAATCTCTGCTACATCTCACTATGCATTCATGCCCCAGCAAGTTACAGTTGTGCCTACGACATTATTGTCTATAGACATAGGTCTCCTGGCGCTACATCACTACACCGAGACGTTGATAATATTTAGTACATTCATGACCTTCATAGGTAGACTGTGGTGAACACATCTCTTGTTCGATCTTTGCCATCCATACAGGACCTGTGTCATGCTCATAAAGTGGATTTTATCTTATTCCCAAGCTCGAATGAAGTGCCCTTTGCTATAATTTACAGACAGTGGGGTTGGCAGCCTTATCGAGGAAAAAGAAAAGTTCACTGAAGATGAAATGCTCTCCGAATGACAGTGTCTTTATTAAGTTCATCGCTAGCAGAATGTGGAGTTCTCAGGATAAAGTGACAGCTATGCCAGGCATTTAGTGAAATGTGGAGCAGTCGTCATGTTTCAGGCAGTGTTTTCTCTGCTTTGCCTGGTTAAACAGGAGAATTTATGGAGAGACAGTAAAAGGCTCAACTCCTATCCAATGCCATGGTTTAACGGCGGCATAATTTTGTAAGAACTTAGGCCAAGTACTTTTATTTCTGGGCACTGAAGTAATTTGAGATTATTGACCAGGAGAAGACTCTAGTAGCGCTCCAAGGGTAATAGGTGAGTTACTCACAATTTGGGTCAACTCACAGGCCTTCCTCCATGAAAGTAAGTCGTAATAAAACCATACATTATGCAAACACGCTAGCGTAGAGCGCAAATAATTGCTGACCTTCTTCAAAACGATTCTTGCCATTGCAGTCTTTTACGAACCAAATACTGTCTTTTAAAATGAAGAAATTCTCTTGTATTCTACTGTTGAGGATTCCTATTCTGCTATCCTTGGTCTAAATCTAGGGCTGGCCATAAACTTTAAAATTCTAAAAAAAATCCCCTTCATCCAAAAGCTAATTTTTTCACATATACATGCACACTCCAAGTATGTGGTCTCAATACTGATAGACCCCTCTAGTAACTCCTTATCTTAACAACACCAGATCGGGCTTGTTGAAATCCAACATTCCCATCCCATTTTTCCCTGCTGTTGGGAAGAATCAGGATATCAATTTAGTCCTGCTGAAATAGGGGGGAACAGCTAACAGTCATCCAATGTGTATGGCCACCACAAACTGGTTGGACTTGATGGAGGAGTACCATTCATCATGTCTGGAAATCTTATATGCAAAATCTTTATTTTCCCCTATACCTTCCATGTACAGAGAATTGAGTCCCCCCCCAACACATAAGTTTGGTGGGTTCATCTGAGTTCTGTCTAATTCATATGAACACCTTTTGCATGTTCTCCCCATGCTATCTCCACCAAATAGTTCAGTTGGCTTCCCAAAGTGTGAAATATGGACATTAATGTAGAGAATTGAGATTGTGAACCCCACTGCGTGGTGTGAATAATTGGAAATAAATCAATAAACATGACTATCTGGTTTTGACTTCTGAAGACCAGAATGTCCTATCTTCTGTATCCTCACTCCTCTTTCTGGCATAGTTATTATCCAGCTCTTAGCCAGGAGGGAAAATGAATTCCTTTCTATAGTTTATAAGTTAATATCCTATGTAAAGGAACCTCTAACTTACCATAATTCACATGGAAGCTTCTAGATATGAAGTAGTATAAAGAACTGCAGGTGTAAAAGTTTTTCAAGTCATCAGTCTTAAAATCTACTGAGATTCCGATCCTCCGCGCTGCCTCTGCTTTCTCCATCTTTCTATCCTCGCACTGTTTACATCTGGCGGTGCATGAACATGGTCACATGCACCTGTCCATCCAATGATTGGTTTCAGCTTTGATGTGGCCACAAGTATCATGTCACCCTCTGAAGCCAATCATTGGCTAGAGCAGTGCATGTGACAGTGCCCATGTACCGCCAGATGTAAAGAATTTGGGAACCGGAAGATTGAGTAAGCAGAGGCAGCTTGGAAGACCAGAGTGGCGAGGAGCAGGTAAATATGAATCTTCTATTTCAGGCTGTGGGTGCTTACTTAAAAATCAATATTACCAGAAAAACCCTTGAAGCCGTAATGCACCTCTACTCAAAGTTCTCCAAGCACTGCATATTTTTGCCCCCCTGTAGCAAGCCACAGGGGTGGTGTGGTGGATGGGAGTAGTTGTACTCACAGTTTGAATGCTCCTTGGGCAATGCAGTGATGAGAAGGGCATACCTTACTTATCTTCGGGCCACACCATGGGTCTGTGATTCTCTTGCCTGGTGTTGGTTCAGAGTGCCCTTGATAGTGATGAGTTGTGAAGTGCAAGAACCACAGAGGTCTCAAACTATGGCATCCATCACAGTTGATGGTGCTACTAACTCATGCCATCAAGCTACTATGCCAGTAAAGTAACATGCATGCCTATGTTCTTATATAGCACCTCCATTCCTCACATCCACAGATATCCATTGATATAATTCAGAGCTCATCAATATACTCTCACGTCACTGACACAGACAAGCCTGACACAAAGTTCTGCGCCCTTCTCCGGCAGAACAATAGGCCCACCTCTTTGTTTTAATTGAAACTGTAAAAACCAGTGTCTTCCCAATACATGCCGGAGTCGCCAAGAGCAGTAATTGATTTGCCTCATTTAATTTTTAATACAATTAACAATAAAGCCGCACATCATGCACTAAAGAGCTGCAAAACAACAATGAAAATGCACACAAAGCGCACAATGGCGCTTACATAAATTAGGATGGCACGGTAAATGTTAGTCACATTAAACACATTGTTTAAAATTAACTTATTACGCTCCAAACAAAAGGCTCATTGTGATGATCTATCCCCCTTTAAAGTACACGCTCGCATTGCTATAAAAGAATCTCATCTGCTAGAGTCAGTCTTAAACTATACACTACAGTGAATGATAGTTGACATTAATCGTTCTAATCTTTCCAGGAAAAGGGAATTCATTTCTAACTTCCTGTGGTACTCATCCTAATGAAATATCCGAGTCTCGCACTTCTACTGCATTCATTTCTGAGTTAAAAACTACATTGAGACACATTACCCAGCAAAATCAATAGGAAATTCAAAAATAATGACAGATTTTCTTTTTATGTAGAGAAGTCAAAAAGCAAATAATCTGAAATAGTAACAAATTCAGCATGAAGCTTGGGTCTATAATGTAGTTGGTTAGCATATAGAGCCAAAGTAACATCAAGACTGCCGGGCAACCGGAGCTTCTCGGTCAATGGTGCCCATTTCAGCCAAAAAGTTGAAACGTTCATGAGCCTACAGGTTGATTTGTGTTAATTGTTCATCTTGTGATGCCACCAAAGATTGGTACGGGAGTCTCTGTGACAGATATTGCCACATATTGGGTCAAACTGGAATACCTTGGGGCTACCGAGACTTCCAAGACAGGCACATGCCCCGTTGGCTGTGAACTGTGCTTGACTTCATGGGCTCTTTCATGGCTGGAGCATATGATCATGCCCGGGCATGAGCCCAAAATATTCTCCCATCTTGTAGTAGGTCAGTTTGTCCAAACTCGAAGTTGGCGTGGCCCTATCAAGTTTTTATGAATCATTGTTTTGTCACTTTTTATGAGGAGTTATCCAAGGAAAAGTATTCCTATGTAAGGAACAATGCATTTTAAATTAGGTATTATTGAAATATACAATATAAAAATAATATAGGTGGACTAAAAGCTCAGGTGGATTGCCATCTTGAAACCCATACCATGGTTTACTTACCTTCAACATTATTATAACCAGAGGTTGCATCTATTGTGATGCCTGGTGGGTAAATCCCAGGGCCTTCATACATGAGCTCATACTAGCACATCATCTGACAAAAAAAAATAAAAAAAACAATTTGAGTTGGTACGAATGGCCATTTCAGCCTTCCTGTTAAAATGAAAGACAAAGAAGCTCCACCTTTCAACAGTCAGACTCTAAAGAGTTGAAAATAGGCTGCTGGCCACATCCATAACATATGGTCTCCTAATTTCACATTTATGCATACACTCTGTGAAATAATGGTATGTTGACTTTACACAATGCAGTGAACTGTCCAGCGTATTCAATCCAATACTGGAACTGGAAACAGCTGTCCTGCATTCTTGCCGACCTCCTTCAGTCGAGCCATTGTATGTATTTTTTCAGTTAGAACTAGTGCTTGTTTAACATCAATGCTCCATCCCTTATGTTACCATCTGTTCATTTGTGTAAAACTAATGCACACCACACTGTATACTGTCCAAGTTTGTATGCCAAGATGAAAAAAAGGATGAGATGCATAGTGAGGCTATCGATAGACTGGATACAGTAGAATTCTGCTTTCCAGTCTTGGTGAAGGTCCTCTTTTGGAAGACATCAACCATCGATATGGCTTACTCTTGGTCAATTTCATTTATCGTTCTTAGAAGGACTGATTGTTCTTTTGGGTTCAACCTGTTTATGGATGGAGACATTTCTGAGTAATAGTGGCCATAGATGTTCTTTCATTGTGATAGAATGATCTTTCATCTCTCAATTAAGATGTTTGAATTGTCAACATTTCTATGTAGAGTAAGATTGGTCAAACATGTTCGGTAATTGTGGTCCAAAGATCATTAAACCCAGAGTTAAGATGTCTGAATCTGCCTATCAACATTTTATGTAGATTCAGAAGGACTGATTGTCCTTTAGGGTTTGACCTGTTTATAGCTGGAGACTTCTTAGCATATAGGTGGCCTAGGTATTTAGTCATTGTGGTCCAAAGATCTTTCATCTCTCACTTAAGATGTCTGACTCTCCCTATCAACATTTCTATGTAGATTAACTTAATTTGTTTAGTCTACTGATTGGTAGATAATAACTCTGGTGCCATTTAAGGTGGCCATATACGTACCTTAGATAGTTTTTGGCTGAACCGCTATTTCTACTGACACCACTTCCCAAATGTATGCATGTGGCTTATCTTCCCTTTGAATAAATGGATCAGACATCTTGAAATCCAACAGACCAATACTTCCTTCAAGACAAAGAACTGAAAGTCGGGTTGGGTGAAAGTCGGGACACCTTCATACATATTCAATGGACATCTGTTCCCGACTAAATCCTTGCGTTCAGCCAACATTACTCCAGCGTGTATTGCCAGCTTTACCTTAGTGGATTGAAAAGAGTTGGATAGGAAAAGCTTAATCTGTTGGGCCTATTAAGACTCCCAACCCTATTCAATGGCCACCCGTAGACGATACTTTATGTCTAAGATCCCTTGACAAATATCAGATTCAGTTTGGCTTCAGATGGATATTTTATAGGGCCATATTTAAAGGAGTTTTCCATTAATAATGATCTTCTTACAAGTACACACAGCCTGCCCCCTAAAACAGAAGACTCATCCTTACCCGTTCCCCACCGCTCCTGTCCTCTATCTTCCAGTCCCAACATTATTTACGTGTGGTGGCACATGATCATGGTCACATGCACCACTCCAGCCAATGACTGGCTTAAGTGATGATGTGCAGCTTGTGGCCACATCACCGCTGAAGCCAGTCATTGTCTGGAGCGGTGCATGTGACCATTCCAATGTACTGCCGGTTGTAAACAGTACAGGGATCAGAAGATGGAGGCAGGGCGGAGGACCAGAGTGACGGGGAGCAAGTAAGTAGGTAAGTGCAGGCACTTGCTAGCAAATTATTACTGAAAAGCCCCTTTAAGCATTTGAACTATGGTGTGAATGTCCAGACCTTCATAGTTGAAAGAGGATGACCAATGTCTTGTACAGTGATGTAAGATCAGTAAGTTGGAACTTGAAGAATTCATATTATACTATAGTATTTGGAGACTCTTAAAAAAAAAAGACAAAAAATATCATGGTCACTACCCAATCTTTGTAGGTCAGAAGAACCTCCAAAAGCATCTACAAGAAGATATTAGTAGGTCATCTTATAAGGCTTCTCCACTTACATACTTCTGACTTTAGGACCAAAGCTTCTTTAAATCATGTCTACAATGCCCCGTGTAGCACATAAAGTCACTGTTTTACAAATGCTTTCCAAGCAGCCATACACGATGCCATAACCTACATCAAGACCTCGGCACTTTATCCTTTTACCATTTCCTGACATTGGTGTAAAATATTCACAATCCAAATGCGTGCAGGGTTTTTTTTTTTGTATTAGGCTGGTCTCATCCTTGAGCACATACGCTGACATGTCAGGGATCTCGGAGGATAAATTATGCCTCGCTGTTCTTCAGAAAATTTCACCCAATGTTAAGTGCTATACTTATCCCATAGAATCCGAATCCATTCAGTCCATAGTTAAAACTTCTAATGGATTGGCGTCCTGCCAAATGCAACATGCGAACAACAATACGTTATTTTTTTTTATAGTCTAGATGCTGATTTCCGCCGGATTCCTCCATCCCGCAACCTGAAATTACCTTCTATCAGCATTACTAATATCTCATTATTGTGATAAATTTTTGCCATTTTCTATACATAAATACACTAATGAGAGATGGAGAGGATCAATCTGAGCAGAGAACAGAGATAGAAGTATGGCAGGAGGATAAGGGTACATTTTCTACTGGAAAAGCAAAATTTTAAAGGAAATTAAGGATAAGCAACTCTACCCAAAAAAGTGTAGTTCCACTTACAGTATATTATACAAAGTCAAGTCCTATTATTATGACCAGCAGCTAAAATCCAGAGTATCCGCCATGTGCAGCATGGACAGCAGCTAGACATGATAGTAGTGACTCAGTAAGGTCCTGGAATGTGGTCACAGGATTGTGGAGCCATGCTGACTGCAATGCATCCCACAGCTGATGGAGGCGGCGTTGGGGGATCCATAGAGCAAACATGACCATCGAGGTGGTCCCACAGAGACTCAGTTCAGTTCACGTTTGTGGAATTAGGGGGCCAGGGTAGTACTTGGAAGTCTTGGTCATGCTCTTCCAACCAATGTCGGACATATCTAGCATTGTGACATGTTGCATTGTCGTGTTGGAAGATCCCACCTGCCCCAGGGAAGACAATCAGCATTTGCCATTAATATAAGAAGTGAACGCCATGCTTCTATAGCATGGTTCTAAATACAGATAAATAAACCCTATAGAAAATATTCTGTAGAATATGGTCAACATTGTGGTATTCTTAGCAAATAGTAAAAATTAAAAAAAAAAAATTGGCTGGGAAAGATACCTCACAAAACCTTTTAAAGGTATACATGGATCAAAATAATCCTATCCCCGCTACATCCCCCATCATCCAAGCCCCTCCCTATTACTCTTAATAATGGATGTCATTGGTGATGTAATGATGAAGGCAGAAAAGGACTGAGTTATAGACCTTAATTATGGTTCACTGGAGCAGTTAATTACAGTTCAATATATCCCGGGCTTGTGTGTGTTAGAACCGCCGATTATAGACTGGCCTCTTACACAGCAGAGCCCGAGGATGTTAATCATTGAGCCATTGATGGTTCGCCTCTCAATTTTGAGAGTGGAAGACTCTCTAGATAGAGACCTGCTCTGTATTGTAAGGGTATTTTTAAGAACAATGATGTTTATTTACTTTTTATTACTCTGTATGTGATTTGTTTGTGTTATCATATATTTAATCACACCTAGTAAATATATTTATTCACTTAGCCTGCGTACGTTTATTCAATCCTAAATCTTTTGAATTCACGTTACCTTTCACGCACCGAAGATCTACTGGCACGTAGCCAAGCCCAATGGCCATTCTGGTGACAAACTCAGCTTTGCTACACGGGCAAAGCTTACATTCCTTCAATCAGACAGGCTCGGCGCGGCTAGGCCTGTCCATTTTATGTTAACTTATGCTCACGTTACAAGACAATAGGAGAATGCGGGCCTTCCTCACCAGTAAACACAGCTTATTGAGTGCTTGATTCATAAAGGAACGCGCCTTCATAAAAATCACTCTGCTGTGCATCCTTCGCCAGGGATTTAGGGTATATATATTGAACATTGAATTGGAAAACAACTGTAGTTGAATTGCATTACAATGCAGTGATATACGGCCGGGCAGACACAAGATTCTTCCCCACAGGTTAGATGCTTGTAAAGAGAGAAGATACCAGGAAGCCATCCAGTCGAATTACATAGCAGGAAAGGTCAATGCAGAACATATAGCGAGCTGCTATTATTTACACGGGGCTATACGGGACATGGAAAGGGAGCAGTATAATTTTACAGGGATACTGGAAAAAGCCGTAGATAGAATCGCCATTCTGCTGTAGTAGAGCTGAGTCGGTTAACATAGTAGAGATATATTTGTTAGTTGGGACTGCTCGTCTGTGAATTCCCATCGGGCTGCAGGGAAATCTACTGCATCATCTCAATTCAGTGAGTTATCCCCATGCACAAAAGAAGAGAGATTCTTAAATTGGTTTTGAATGACATGTCAATAGGATATTCATTAAACACTGATTAGTGGGCTCCTTAACTCTCCTTCGTTTTAATGGAGATTGACTGCGCATGCTCGACCATAGAGGATGGGACCCCAAACAGCCCCATGTCAGGACTGACCCCCATCAACGAGATATCATAAAATATTTACTTGGGAAAAATAAAACTTTAAGGCAGTTCAACTCTTATACTAATGTGAAAAATGATAGAAGTAATAATAGATATTAAAAATATGTATATGTGTATATATTATGTTAGATTATTATTATTATTATTATTATTATTATTATTATTATCATTTAATACATTGTTATTACTTTGTAAAGCATTTCTACTATTATGTTAATTAACTTTAATGATCACTTCATAACAAATAATATGTATCAAGAATTTTAAAAATAGTATTACTAGTATTGTTGCTAATATTATATTTATTATTGATAATAATAATAATAATAATAATAATAATATTCAGAATAATTTGAAATTATAAAATAATTATATAGTCATTATACAATTAAAAATGTCTGTATATACTGGTGTGTAATATATTGGGATATTTAGTGTATAATAATAATAATAATAATAATAATAATAATAATAATAAATACCAAACAATAATAAAAAATAATATAATAATTATAAATATAATAAAAACTCAATAATGTGATTAGCATAAATATAATAAAGAATACTTTAATAATAGTAATAAAAATAAATACACAAGTAAACATTGCACAAAATTTGAAAAAATAAGACTAATTATTCTTTTCCCTTTTCTTGGTGCATTTATCTATATTACATCCCCATCTGACATGCACAGTGTTTCTGTGCGCTCTTTTGTGCACTGGTTTCTCCGCAGGCAATAATATCACAGACCAAGACAATGCCAGAGTAAAAATAATCACAGCTGATTGAACAGTAAAAAAAAAAAAGGCAATGAACAAACAATACAGCAACATAAAGAAAAGAAAAACAGATTAGCTCATGAAAAAAAGAACAAAAAAAATCCTCCAGGATGTATTCTGTAATAGATACTTTCCCCATGGTATTGTCCTGGATCTGATTAAAATACAATTTGATGGCATTTCATGGCAGGTATTGATACTGAAACAATCACGCAATTTCAGAAAGTAATTATAATGCAGAGTATTACATTGACCCGCAGCGAGTCCACAACATATTAGCCTCTTTAGAACAATGAGCACTGGATAGGATGAGGATGCTTTATCTTTGGAGCTGATGGAGATACGTGCGCTCTGTGGGCTGACCACTCTCAGGGTGTACACAGGGCATAGATAACCTGATTTAAGCAGTGCTATCAGTAATGCAATATCACTAATAAACCTTCCATTAATCATAAAAAAAAAAAAACTATTAGCCTGGGAACAGATGCACGAAGTGTAAGACGGATAGAATGTCACTTTGGTCCAGTGTGATGGCATTACAAAAGAAATGAGGGTGGAAACATGGGGGGTTTCCCAGTAGATCAGCCGCTCTTCACGGCCTGTAAATGCATTGTTGGACGGATTCGGTTACAGCCAGGCTGGTGTAGATTAACAGCACGTTATATATTACATGATCATCACTTTTACAACATATGAGATGTCTCTCAGCCGGGGGATCTTGCTACGCCCTACGGAATTAAAATACATTACAGCTCGGCAATAAATAACACAGCGACACATGCCATTTAATAAGAAGGGAAAATCCATGTTTACAACAGAAGGTAGAAACGGGCAAATTTCAGGCCTGTGGATACATACCAGACCTGGTGTAAATTTTTGAATCGATTAGATTTCTAATTTGTTCATTAAAGGAGCAGAATCTCATGTAGTCTAGGGACTATTAAAGTGTAGCTAGGACAAGGGTTGGTGGGGGACATGCCTTGGGTGCTGGTTGCCAGGGTAGGTTGTCAACATGCCCTTAAGTCTCGGCTGGAGAATTTGGATAGAGGGCTAGTGCTGAGATCCAGGGGCGGATTGGCCATAGACCTTACAGGGAAATTTCCCGGTGGGCCAATGCCCAGGGGGCCACCTGAGCCCTCCTCATGGCCGGCCAGTGGAAGTTTTTGGGGATGTATTTTATGCTGCTGGCTGTATTTTGTGATGGACTGTGGTATTTGGCTCTGTTGGGGCGGTATAATGTGTCACAATATGGTATTGCTGGCCCCGTCTACTTGTGTTGGCCCTGCTTTCCATCAGTTTGGACCCAACTACAAAACTGGGCCACTTTAAGTTCCCAGTCCAACCCTGCTGAGATCTAAATTTTTGCCTAGGGTAAAGGAAAGCCTATGACAGTTCTGAGTGTAACTTAAGATGAAAGGTCTTGTAAGTCAGGGGGTTCATTTTTCAGACCTTCTGAAGTTGACTTGTCCAGAATTCAGATATCCCATAACCTTCAATAAGGGGACTACCCTATGAGTATGAATGATTTTGCTCTTAGCAGGACCACAATCATTTGGCTGACAGCTATTACTTCCTTACCCTGGTCGAACGCGCATGTGTTTTCCGTGGAGAGAGAACAATAAGCCACCAGCAGACATCTCTACCCAAGAACAAAAGTAACTTGAGTAGCCGGAGCCTTCTTCCTCCGGACTTCTGCCTTTGGGGGTGTCGGACCAGAGCCATATACCATGGATAGTTGTCTAGCCGATATCAGGGAGTTCAGCCAACAAGTGTATGTCTAGGGGTTGAAGATGTAGCCATTGTAACCATGGTTTGCCCCTTGCAGTTGGCATAGCATTGTGTTTCAGTTTTGCTTGTAATGTTTCTTTAGCTATGACGCTAGGGAACCAGGAGTCTAGGGGCTTCTACTGCTCATTGTATGTAGACACAACTTGAAGCTCTTGGGCCTCAATGCAAAATCTAAATTAGCCAACCACCCCCCACCCCCCGCAACATCTCAACATTTAGAGTACTGGTCTCTTCATATGAGACAGAAGGACGTTTTGGGCCCGGGTGTTACCATACCTCTGCTCTTCTCTAATGCCCAAATGGTCAGACCACCACTGCTCCGAAACAATAATCACTTATCAAATTGGTTGAGTAGAAATCCCTAAAAAATGTCTAGTCTTTGGTACCTCCATTATCTACAAAAGGCTATGAAGTAGACATAGTGATATAATGTCGCTCTATGGATACCTTTAATATTTCAGTATTCCATGAAGGCCTGGAAATGAACGAGAAGAAGACAATTTTCTTGCCGTCTCCTTATCCATCCTACCTCTTTAAATATTCATGCCCAGGTTCCCTCCTGTTGACATCCACAGTATAGAGACAACATAGGAGGACTATTTAGGAGCCAGGAACAAGGCGTAACATGCTTAGGAGAGATGTCTTACATCTAGAATAAGGGTTTCCATCTCGGAAGAGATTAACTGTATCAGAGAGATGTTCCCTGCTGTCATATTTGGCTTCCTCGCGCATTGTTAGAATAAGTCAGCTCTTTATTAAACCATCTTATGTTACTCCGCGTTTCAGGCCGCAGCAAGACCCAGAACTGATATCAATTTCTGATGCAGAAGAAGTCATGAAATACTTGAGTCTTTCGCAGCCCGCTACAATACGTAGTTGGATTCAAACCCACCCCGGCAATCTAAGTCTTCTTGATCTTTTTACAAAGTAGGGTAATAAAAAGATCACGCAGATAATAACATGTTCAGCAGACGGCATTATGAATAAATACACGCATACTGGTACTGCGTGATATTATTATTAACAAGCTGCCGGTTACGTGCTGCTTCTCCTCCGCCGCATAGACTTGTAGTGCTGCTAGATTATTCACACTGCATTGCACCTTAATATTGTGGGTAACTGGGTGGAACTCCTGAATTAACCCTGGAGGTGCTGGAACGGCTCATTTTGTAGAATTATAATTGCGTTAGCGTGCAAAGCATGATCTTGCATGCATTAAAGGAGCTTCGGACCATTCCTCTTCTTTGAAGATGATACGAATCCTGCTTCTAGAACCACTAGTGATCAACATTAAGCGTCCATTTTCCTTGCAGCGCCTCCGCAGGTTAAATAAAGCATTACACAAATCTATAGGCTGCTCGTGCTATGCATAGATTTTTTGGGCCCTCCAGAGTGAAACATAGTCTTTGTAGCCTCTCTTCATTCTGGCTGCTAGCTAAGGGATCTGAAGACAACCCCCTGCGATATGTCCTATGGATGCCATAGGTGAGAGAGTCCCTTATTTTTATGAGCCAGGGCAGAGAGATTATGTTTATTATTTGAATGGCTGTGTAATACCACAGTTGTCCTGCAGTGGCCACTGTCCTATAGATACCTATGATAAAAGGTGATCGACAGCAACGATCAGCCAGCTTCATTTTCAGGAGAGGTTGTCATGATGAGACAACTCCTTAGTACTTGAAAAGATAAAATGGGTGAAAATGGAGTGTCATGTTCCCGGGAGGTTGATCCACATAATTCGGGAATGGTAAGTATATTACAGACTATCTCCTACAGGTGTCTAATGTGTAATTAAGATGGTTTTGTGGGACCTGCTGGTTTGCACTTGCGTTAGGGTATTCCGTTATAGGTTTCATTTATAACGAAATTCATAGACGGAATGCAAAACGGAAGCCTTTAAGAGGCATTCCATTTTGATCCGTCATAATAGAAGTCTATGGGCAAGCATAAAGGATCAGTCTGGTTTCCGTTATGCAGGATGGAAACCAAAGTCCTGTCCTGTTTTCCGTCCTGCATAACGGATACCAGACGGATCCTTTATACTTGCCCATAGACTTCTATTATGATGAAACAAAATGGAATGCTTCTTAAAGGCTTCCGTTTTGCATTCCGTCTACGAATTCTGTTATATTCCATTATAAATGAAACCTATAACAGAATACCCTAACGCAAGTGCGAACCCGGCCTAACAGGAAAGATCAGCTCCAATGGGAAACATTGGCAAACCCATTGAATAGCACTGACGATTTCCTACATCCCGACGACGGATGCTGTAAGCTCATTAGTACGTATCTGCTGCAGAACATCTTCTCGCTGCACAGCTGTCAGTCATTATTTATTCAGTATCCATCCTCTGTAACTGCTGAAATCTTTATAATCAATGAAGCCATTAAGACTCTGAGATACCGATGTTTAAGCCCAAAGGCAAGACCATGGGGCGACATGTTCCACTTCAACAGTCTACAAATAGAAGAGGCTACTTTTTTATGTCAAATTTCTTTATAATACTTGCTTCGTCGTACAAAAGAAATCACATTTAACTTAGTTTCCAACATCAGACCTTAGGGGTTAAAGACAAGGGAACAACTGTCAAATGATATCTGTTCCATGCTCTGTTAACTGGTGGGTTTGGCCGGCATTTGTCTTATGTGGTTGACCATCTTTATGCTCAACCTGCAAGCTCATAGGTTGTGTTGGGGGAGAGTCAGGAGGTCCCCATAAATATTAGGCGGTTGGCTGGTCCTGATGTAACTGGTGGGTTTGGCCGGCATTTGTCTTATATGGTCGCCATCTTTATGCTCAATCTGCAAACCCATGGGTTCTGTTTGGGGAGAGTCAGGAGGTCCCCATAAACATTAGGTGGTCGGATGGTTCTGCTGTAACCGGTGGGTTTTGCTGATATTTGTCTTATATGGTTGACCATCTTTATGCTCAACCTGCAAGCCCATAGGTTCTGTTGAGGAAGAGTTGAGAGGTCCCCATAAACATTAGGTGGTCGGCTGGTCCTGATGTAACTGGTGGCTTTGGCCAGCATTTGTCTTCTGTGGTTGGCCATCTTTATGCTCAACTTACAAGTTCTTGGGTTCTTTTGGGGGAGAGTCAAGAAGTCCCTATACACATTAGGTGGTAACTGGTGGGTTTGACCAGCATTTGTCTTATATGGTTGGCTATCTTTGCTCAACCTACAAGTTTATGGGTTCTGTTGGGGAAGAGTAGGGAGGTCCCCATGAACATTAGGAGGTCGGCTGGTTCTGTTGTAACTGGTGGGTTTGGCCGGCATTTTTCTTATGTGTATGGCCATCTTTATTCTCATCCTTTAAGCCCACGGGTGGTCAGAATGATATCTCAGGCCCCCAGCAACAGAGGAGCTTGGCTGCTGTAAAGACTGTCAATAAGTCAGTATCATACACCGAATCTCTTCTGCACCGAGAGAATTCCCAAAAGCCATGTCTCATGTTTTCCCTACCATCTGCATCTCGAGGAGTAATAAAATGCTCACTCCTTGTCAGCATCACTTTATAGATAGCTTTTTAAAAATAATGAGCTATTGGATATTGTAACGCTCTGGGCTGTCTTGCTAGACTCATTTATTCTTATTCTGCCTTTGTCAGAATCATTGAGAGAAGACATTGAATTATAAGATGTCACTTGTAGAAAATGGCAGATTCTGCGCCTGTGATGTACATTTCTGGCGTATGCCCCTCGCTGCTTTGTTCATTATGGCATCTGCGTTATTAATATTGCCTTCTATCAAGAGGCGATGTCAGGACACTCTATTACTGTGTATGGCTGTATTTAAGGTCTCTTGTGGGAGAGTATATATATATATATATGAGAGACATTCATGGTATATGCGTAGCATGAGGGTTTCTGCTTCATCTCCTGGCAATCGATTGTATGTGCATTTAACTTAAAGGGGTTCTCCCATGAATAATGTAAAAAATTAAAATGATACATAATCTAGTAGATGACAACCTCTTTCTAACAAAGCTAGAACCAGGCCTGTACCTCACATGGATCCAGAGGTCTCCACATTCATTACTACAATTGCTGTGTTAGATTTACTTGAAGCTGGAATCTCAAGGGGGCGTGTCCTGTCTGCTGCAGCTAGAAGGATAGAACTGAGCATGTGCTTCTATCTCAGTGAGCAGGACAGAGAATTTAAAATAGAGCAAACAGCAGGTGGCGCTATACAGATAGATTTCAGTGAATATCTCAGTGGCTATAATCAATTTTTAATGACATTCAATTGCAAAAGTATTCAGGTCCAGGTGCTGGATTGAAAACTGTAGAATATTTCTTTTTTCGTGGGACAAACCCTTTAAATTTGATTATAACTTTTGTCTACACTGAATGTACAATCGTATCTTATGTAGAGAGCGGAGCTGTGCAGAATCTAAGGGCAGGTATGTAAATGAAGGCTTATAGCATGGGGAAAACATGGTGGACACTAAGGCCCCATTCAGATGGCCGTATTATTGCGGATCCGCAATAATACGGGGGCCGCCCGGCGCGTGTTCCTCACCGCTCGGAACACACGCCGGGCGGCCCCATTCAAAATGCCTATAATTTTCCGTGCTCCCTGCTCCCATAGAGGTGAATGGGGCCACCTCTATTCCGCAATATTGCGGAATAGATACGGCCCCATTCACACGGTCGTGACTTGCGCCTAATGGTATGTTCACATGATGGATTTTGACTACGTCTTCCTTGTTTTCTGCTGTGGGTTATAATATTGAATGGTGCCATCCCCCTCTCCATTGAATGGAGCTAATCCGCGACGAGGCTCCCGCTGTGGCTTTCCAAGGTGTCTGCGCACTAACCGCGCCAAAAATGGATGCTTATATTCTTGGCGAGGTTTGGAAAATCGCATTGGAAAAGTCCTCGGCCACATGAGCTGCGGCTCAGCCACAAATGGGAGGTGGCTTCAGCGTGGTTTTTGGCACTTGAAACCCGTACCAAAAATCCTTTGTGTGAACATACCCTAAAACAATTGAAAATAAAACACCCAGGCCGCTTTTATCAAAGTGTCATGGTAAGAATGGCGGCCCCTTCATACAGTTGATCTCCGGGAGTGCGGAGAACATAGCCTCCTATGCACTGATACACTGTAACAAACTATCAGGCCAGGAGGGAGATTTCTGATGGTGTATACAGTTGTAGTAAACTCTCAGCTGTATGGGTTGTAAAGAAAAAAAATAAAAGGTTTCCATTCACTGACAGCAAGCAGATCTCTTGCAAATGGTATAGCAGTGTGAAAAAAAACTCTACCAGACTTTCGTAGATGACTTCCATTTGATTTCAGGTCGTAATTACAGGTCAGGAAGGTCCCAATTAGCGAGGATGCACCGTGAGTAAACACAAGATACACAAGGTAGTAGTCAACCATTCAACACGGTTGTGTCTCAAAAATAACATTTGGCTTAGGGCCCGGGCCCCATAGCATGTCCTCAAGAAACCTCAAGTCATCAGTGCTACTGAATATGTGATGCAGAGATGCATTCTGGGATCTGACAATAAAGGACCGGTGCGGGACCAGAATAGAAAGAAACAGAGAGTAAGGATGGAAAATAGTCTTGCAAGTTACTCTAAGATTTCTTTGCCAGTTCTTGCTCCTGGTGTGCTGCTGACACGTTATGCAAATGAGAGGGAGTGGCCAGCGTCAGCAGACCTTAGTAGTTTGCAGACAGTTCAGATAATCCTCTGCGAGTGATACCTATTTACTCTAGTTTGTTACATTGTATCAACATAGCTGAAATGCATCAGTCTGAAGTCCAGTCCGAAACGCCAAGGATGCAATTGTAGCAGCCTCTCAGCTGTGAGAAGTATTAGATCAGGAAGGAAGGGTTTTCAACCTCTGGATGTAATCATGTCTCCACTCACTGACAGCAAGTAGAGATCTTGAATATGCCAAATAAGTGAAGCTTATGAAATGTCACAGAGGGACTGGTGTCCCCTTTACATGTCTTATTTTAGAAAATACTTGTATTCCCCATAAACTCAAAATTTCAGAGCATCTAGACTTGGCATTGGGCTGATCCTTTATTATTCCCCCAGGAAATGGATAACAACATTGTCATCCGGGTGTTACCATTTCCCCCTACTCTGCTCAGTCTGACAATGTCAGCATTGATTGGACAATATCATGGCGTGCAGGGAGCGGTTGCCAATTTATTTCTACATTTCTAGGAGGAATATCAGAGGTATTGCATAACGCAAAAAGAGTTCTATGAAAAAATGCCGTTTCATAGGAAATTCAAGTATTTACTAAAACAGAAACAGGGGACTAGCTCCTCCTTAAAGGGGTTGTGTCACTTCAGCAAATAGGATTTATCATGTAGAGAAAATGAATACAAGGCACTTACTAATGTATTGTGATTCTTCATATTGCTTCCTTTGCTGGCTGGATTCATTTTCCAATCACATTATACACTGCTTGTTTCCATGGTTAGAGAGAGATAGTTTGCAAGCACGACCACCACTGATGGATTGCAGAGTGGTCATACCCATGGAAACGAGCAGTGTATAATTTGATAGAAAGGAAGCAATATGAAAAATTACAATACGTTAGTAAGTGGCTTGTATTAACTTTCTCTATATACTAAATGTCACTTGCTACCCCTTTAAGATTTATTTACAAGAAAATGGAAAATTCCTTTAAGTCTATATCTCTATATGGATTATAGCTATAATATAGTGAAGATATATCCCCCCCTTCCCACTTGACCTTCTTCATGGTAATTGGTCCCATTATGAAGAACAGAGAATGGGGTGGAGTGTCTAATGGACCGTCTACCCCCGCCGTCCATACGCTCCAGGTTCTAGTTTCTCCTGAGTGCGGCACTTTTGCTCCTGATCCGCTGTAAATTGATTCCAATGGCTGCCAGACAAGTCACTTTATGTGATGTCGATTAGCGACTATAAAAAGATGCCACTTTGGTTCCACAAGATGATTTCGCATGGCGGAATTAAAAATAGAAATTCAACGTGCAATTACAAGTAGCCTTAATTTAACCAACGTCTTAATTTAGCAGCCGGGGCACATCACAGCCACCGTGTCATCTATTTGAAGGAGACTACGTAGTAGAGATCGCTGGCAGAGACATGGTGCTGATGATCCGGTTACTGGAAGCTACAGAGTTCTTCTTCTCAGGAACAATTTGCAGAAGTCTCCTTATGTCCAAGATGGAACCTCAAAAGGCTGCACCACTGGGGTCTACAATGAGATTAAAGGGGAACCTCCAACCTCCATGCCCTTCAGGCATCAGAGCCCGACCCTCTCCTACACATGTTCCCTCAGTATGGCTGAGCATGCATGTGAGAGATAAAAACAGCTATCAGATACTTCTTGGGGTGACTTATCTCCCTTGAGAATATACGGACTGGGCATGTCAAAATCCAACTGCCCGATCCTTCTTTCTCCCAAATTTACCACCACAATCTACCTTAGATGGTTAGTCGGTCCTGATGAAATCTGTGGTTTTGTCTGATGTTATTCAAATGTGTATGACCAGCTTTAGAAGAGATTATTTAAGGTCTGGTGGTGAGGCCCCACTAGTGATGATGTGATGAGATGAGTGAACATTCTCCACTGATCTTCAGGGTGCCATTGACTCTGAATCTACAACCATTTGCCAACAAATCTACATATCAGTATAGAGTTACATTTTAAAATATCCCTACAGCCACCACTACAGGCAGCTTACTGCGTACTGTGTTACTATTGAATTGAATGCATGAACTGTATGCAGTAAGCTCCAAAGCTCCCCCTAGTGGTGACTCCCCGCAGTTAGAATTTTGTAAAATTATCTCGAAGTCTTTGCCAAAGAATAGGAGCTCTGTATCCAAAAAGATTGAGTTTCAGCTGTTAAAACAATGTATTATAATGGTCCTCACCCAGCTTTCTAGGTATAAGAAATTACTGAGAATGTGAACAGACGTTTTTTTTCCCAGCCAAATCTACAGTAGAATTGCATTTTAAAAATCTCTGCAGCCACCACTAGAGGGAGTTTACTGCATACTGTTCAATACATGAACTGTATGCAGTTATCTCCTAAGCTCCCCCTAGTGGTGACTGCTGCAGATAGAATTGTATGAAGTTACCTTTTTTGAAGGAGAAAGTGAGCTCTGTTTTCATAAAAAATAGAGTTTCGACTGCTAAAAAGATGTATTAATACTAAGAAATTCATAATTGTTTAATATTTTACAAAATTTTAGAGCCGGGCATGAAAGAACTCTTCCCCCCTTGATACCAGATTTTTACACTAAACTCGCACTGACATCCTTACACAGTCACCTTGTTTTACCCTGCGCTAAAATCATCCCGAATAAACGTCACCTGGCGAATCCTCATCCCTTGCCGAGCGAGCGGAGATATTATAGTTACAAATGAGGAAGATGAATTCCTGTATTAAATAAGTCATTCCGCCCCCCCCCCCTTATATATTAATAATATAATAATTGTATAACGGCATTAACCACCCCGGCCTGACGATGATATGGTCGACAGAAAGTCAGGATATAAAGGACAGATCTGGACTTTTTGATCAGGTTATATCCGTCAATGGGGGTGGGGGGGGCACTTTGTATTCAAGGGACTCGATTCTTGTGTGAGGCAAATAAAATGATTGATTAGAATAGATTTATATTATTTAAATTTCGGCTGCAGTCCCATTACTATTTGATTAAACACACTGCTTTCCTGCGCTATCCATCTTTTGGCATCTATGAATTCGAGCACCAAATAGGCGGGATGATGGCACCTGAATTATGCAGAGTTCATTTTCTCCTCATTGCTATTAAAATGCCGGGCAGCTTTTCATAGTTCTACTTTTTCATCTAGTGATTTGCAACAAATATCCCCTTTGGATCTCTCTCCTCGCGAAGCATCATTTCATGTCTCTTTTAAATATAGTTTGGAATCCCGGATCGGTAATTGATTTCTCTTGGCTGCGGCGGATGATCAATGTGTCACATTTAACAGAGCAACAAAGTGCAGCTTTATTCCAAAACTATTGTTCGCTGTGCGCATCTGCATTGCAGTGTTGTATAAGTAACAACAGGCTGCAGACAGGGCAGGAACGGTCATATCGGGGTGCAGCGTCCATCCTGCATCCATATGTATTAAAGTCAGAGTTGGTATGGGAAGAAACAGGGTCGTTAAAGGATAAGCGAGCTTTTGTATTTTGCAAGTGTTCTCTATTAAAAAAAATTTAAAAAATTTCTGCCGTTTTGAGTATACAGCTCCTAGGCAGAACTATGTGTTTTTTTGGATACAGACTACAAACAGGCTGATCCTGTAGTCAGGTTAGGCTATGTTCAATCTGCGATGGATCCTGAGACTGACTTATAATGGGTTATTATAGAATGGAACGATACCTAGCCTTTCTGCTGCCTGTGCCAAAAATGGAAATGGCGACCCCCCATCACCTTCCCAATGCCAACTTCTTAGCCTAACCCCTTCCATTAGGGGGCTATAAGCTGATTCATTTGTCTTGTATATATAACTTGAAAATTATATTTTCAGTAGTTTTCTAGAAAAATCTGATTAATAAAGCAGAAAGAGAAAAATCTGATCAATAAGGCAGAAAGTAAGAAATCTGATTTAGAGCTGTTGCCTGGCTGTGTCCGTTCTGTGGCCCTCAAACAGCAGGTCCGCAATATGCAAGCACCAGCCGTGTGCACACAGTATCATGGATGTGGACCCATTCACTTGAATGGGGCCGCAATGCGGAAGGAGGGGTGCGGAACGTAGACACGGAACCCCACGGAAGCACTACGGAGTACTTCCTTGGGGTTTCTCTCCATGCCTCCACACCGCAGAAAAATATGTTCTATATTTTTTTGCGGTGCAGACAGATCGCGGACCCATTCAAGTTGAATGGGTCTGGATCTGTCGTGGCAGACGCACGGATAGACCCTGTGCATTGGGGACTGCAAATTACTGCCCCCAATGCACGGAACAGCCCTTTAGAATGAGCCCTTAGAGGAACTATTCTGGATCAGTTCTTTGCTCCCTTCCTGGAAAAGAGCCACTTTTTCATGAACTGTGTCTGGTATTGAACCTCATCCTCGTTCAGCTACATGGAGTACACAGTACCAATATGGAGCCGTAATACCGCAAACAGCCCAGATACAAGAATGGCACCGTTAGGGTACATTCACACGCAGCAGATTTGTTACAAATATTTCTTTGACTTCCCTATTTATCTATCAGAAATCCATTTGAATGATGCAACGATCGCGTCGTTCCTAATCCTAGCCGGCATTATTAATCAGATTTTTCTAAATCAATCAATCAATAAATAAATAAAAATAACTACAATGTTTAAATCATATTCCTGCATGATGTATCCTCATAGGCAGTGAGTTTTCATGTACATTCTCTTGATATTTTCCAGGGGTACGTCTTGACAGAGTTCGTGGAGGCCGACAGAAGTACAAGCGCAGAATAGATGCCGAGAACAGCCCGTACCTGAACCCTCAGCTTGTCCAGCCAGCCAAAAAGCCATGTAAGTCACTGGAAATGAATGTCGTGCGGTATTATACCCCATGACTTATTAATAAAAACTGGATGACAGGAGCAGCCCTGGCTAGCATGGTCAGGGCCTATGAACATCATGGGGGTGGGGGTGGGTAGGATCTCTCCCTCCGGACCTTGCTTGTCTGTGCATTACACAAACAGCACATTGAAACTCTTCCTTACCTATAGGTAAATGATGGGCAGTGATATCGACATTGCTGGGGACATCAACTCAGTGATAAGGACCTATAGACTGTATAGGGTATAATCCCTTCTTACCAGGGCTTGTTCTAACTTTAACCTATTGTTTCTAGAACCTGTAACTATATAGTAACACAGGCTGAAAAAAAGACATCTGCCCATCCAGTTCGGTTTTTTATCCTGCAAATTGATCCAGAGGAAGACACATTTTAAGATCACACACTTTTATATGGAAAAACGTTCATGGAAAGTTTTGTGCATAAGCCATAAGTTTTTTGCATACACTAATTGCAACAGAGACATCTGCAGGCTAAGCTAGGTACTGCAAGTATCCATGGTATTGTACTGTACCGTATGCTGGGCACCACTGTGCACTATGTACTGTATATCGATGTACTCTAAACATAGATAACTAGTTTCTTTTGTGCACTGATATGTAGTTTCTCCTAAAGTCCAATAGCAAACCTTCAACATGACAAACTCAGCTCTGCTACAACTATATCAAAATGTTTGAGAGGATGGTATAGAACAGGGCTGGCCAACCTGAGGCTCTCCAGCTGTTGTAAAGCTACAACTCCCACCATGCCCTGCTGTAGGATGATAGCTGTAGGCAGACTGGGCATGCTGGGAGTTGTAGTTTTGCAACAGCTGGAGAGCCGCAGGTTGGCCAGCCCTGGTATAGAACCACATGCTAATAAGCCAAAGCTACCTTAAAAAATTCAGAATGATAGGGTATGCTGATTGACTCTCTTCCAGAAGGAAGAACATTGTCTCTCTAGTGCCACCTATAGGAAGTTATATGTAAGTCAATGTGATTGCTTTTCCCTGTTCCCTTTTTCCCACCCCTTCAAATAATTTAAGGTAAAATGCAAAAATGTAATTTGTTCATTTT
This sequence comes from Rhinella marina, assembly GCA_900303285.1. Classification (NCBI taxonomy): domain Eukaryota; kingdom Metazoa; phylum Chordata; class Amphibia; order Anura; family Bufonidae; genus Rhinella; species Rhinella marina. The sequence continues at coordinate 123,792 of ONZH01001484.1, read as the reverse complement.
CCTGTCTTGACATATTGTTCAACACTGCATTTTAGGCGCATATTTTCCACCTCTTATTTATAGATGTAGCAGAGCTGAGTTTGCCTTTTCAGACAATAACCCTGTAGCTTTCTGCAGAACTGGAGATAAATCTACTCTACATTATCATAATGGGAAATCACTCCGGCCATGTCATTCATAGCTTTGTCACGGTGCACAAAAGAAGCAGTTAAGTGACTAGTTCAGCTCTGCTACGTCTGTATGATGTCTCTCATGAACTGCCTCATTGTATTACACCCCCTCCCCTTTCCTTTTTCTTTTAAATCCACTCTAATGGATATGGGCAATAATAAAGCCTAATAAAGAAAGCCTGTGGTCTATGATTTATACAGAGCAAATATTACATCTGTGATCACTGTATTCTGCAGTGCATAAAACGCCGGCCGCCATGATCATTAGCTCGCCTGAGCTTGCAGCGTGAGATTCTACAAGAAAGTGGGTTTTGTCGTTTGCACTTTCTAAATGAGTTTGACTAATCGCCCTACCAATGAAAATACATTAGCAAGGCTATTAATATCTAAGGAGGGGAATGAACGCAGGGTGTAATACTTCATTTCACCAGTGGCGGCACTGCAGGGAAACAGAGCAGTTGCTTACATGTCCTCTTTCAGCTGATTGGTACTGATCCTAGCAGCAGAACAACCTGCATTCAGCTGATTTAAAGGAGTTGTCAGATTGATCAGGAAACAGTGTGGGTCTGACCGCTGGAGCCCCCACCGATCACGAGAATGGAGGCCCTAGCTACCACTCTATTTAATTCTATGGGGCTGTCGGAGATAGCTTATACCTTGCTGTCTCTGTAATTATGCACGCATATCTGCAACTTTATTAAAGGGGTAATCCAGGAATTGATATGGATGACTTATCCTCAGGATAGCTCATGAATATCCTATTGACAGGGGTCCAACACTCAGCCTTTAAAAGTTACCGGGTGCTCCGTGAGTGCCACGGTCTCTTCCTTGGCCATGTGATGTCACCATATATCGGTCACGTGGACAAGTTGCAGCTCAACCCCATTTAAGTCAATGTGGCTGAGCTGCAATACCAACGTATGGTGCTGTGCTTGGTAAGCGCCCAAAAGGCCTCTGCGCTCATCAGAGTTCCCGAATCAGCTGATCAGCGGGGATGCCGGGACTCTGACCCCTGCTGATGTGATATTGATGACCTACCCTGTGGGTCATCAATATTATTTCCTGGATAACTCCTTAAAAGCGGGGGAACATGGCTCCCATTCTAGTGATCGACGCGGGCTCCAGTGATCGGACTCCCTCCAATCAGATACTTGTGCCCTATCTTGTGAATAGGGGATGAGTTGTTATGGGTCAGTTTAATTGTGACAAAATCGGCCCAGTCAAGTACTACACGCTCACCCATTGATTTGAACCTGGTACTTTATCGATCCCCTTTTCAGCAATCAGCGTACCCTGTATTTCTTGGGGGCTCTGATGCTCCTTGTGGAGATCCAGCTGATTTAGTTTGTCAATGGTCCCTGGGAAAAGCAATCACATTGGCTTACACATAACGTCCTATAGGTGGCACTAGAGAGACAACGTTCTTCTTTCTGGAAGAGAGTCAATTTGCATACCCTATCATTCTGAAATTTTTAAGGATTTATACTAGATTAGGTAGCTTTCTTCTCATAACAGTACCACAGGGACCATGGGTTGTGTCGGGTATTGCAGCTCAGCTCCATTCAAATGAAAAGTAGTCAGTTGCAATACCAGTTACAGCCAGTAGACAAGAGGGGCACTGTTTCCTGAAGCAATCATCTTGACACCACCCTCGTCAAGCCAACCATTACTCTATCTGCCAAGTAGATTTAATGCAATCTTTCTTATTCAGTCCAGCAGGGGTCAGTAACGAGTTCAACGTTAAGCGTTACGGCACATGCGAGAATCGGCGCTAGGAAATCATAACAGATTTTTAACTGTACGCAAAAGGACATTTTAGCTTTGTCAAAGGAAAAACAACCAGTTTTACATAAAATTAAAGCTTAAGTGAACATATGGCATAGATTCCCTTTGCCTTTCCAAAAAACATTATGCTGATTATACCTTCAATTGTCCAATCTGGCATCCGCGACTCAGCTCCGCTAAGCCGTTCCACAATTCTGTAAATACATTTTAGGGTTGCATTAAGCAGATTTGATGCATTATAATGAAAACTTTCCGATAATACTATAAAATGTAATAAACCGTAATGCTTAATTTCATTAGGGGTTTAATTTCAGTGGATTTGGTGATGCAGAGATTACCCGCTTTTTTTTATTGAGTTTTGTCATAGTTGACGGGGTTGACTGGAGGAGTAAAGATTCAAAGAGAGGCCGCTGGAGCCCTTTATATTTGAAAGTTATGGAATTGTGTTTTAATCACCTAATTTTACTGAGCCCATCACCTCCCCTTCCCCCCATCAAGTGCTGTTGCCGCCTGGCAGACCTAATTAGCCCCTTTATTTTTGCTTTTTTAATGATTGCTTTGTGGAAAAATGTTTTTGATTTTTTAATTAAATGTTTAGAAAAATGTATTTGAAAAATATTGCATAACGTGCAAACATCCTGAACAATAATTTCCTTAAAATTATTCCTTATTCTCAGAATAGGTCATCAGTATCTGATCGGTGGGGGTCCGACACAAGGGATCCCCGCCGATCAGCTGTTTTGAGAAGGTGCTAGGTCTCCTGTCAGCGTTGTGGCCTTCTCTCAGCTCACCAAGCACAGCGCCGTACATTGTATAGTGGCCGTGCTTGGTATTGCAGCCCAGGTCCATTCACTTGAATAGGGCTGAGCTGCTCTTAGGCTAGGGCTACACGGCGACAGTTGTCGCACGACACCCGTCACAGCCAGGATCCCTGAGTTCATCTCTATGGGATCCCCGCTACTCAGGCATCCTGGCTGCGACAGGTGACGCGCGACAACTGTCGCCGTGTAGCCCTAGTCTTAGGCCACGTGATTGAAGAACGTGATGTCACTGGCCTAGAGAAAACAGAGAGAAGGCCATGGATCTCACAGGTGCCTTCTTGAACAGCTGATCGGCGGGGGTCCTGGGTGTCGTACCCCCCACCGATCAGATACTGATGACCTATCCTGAGGATAGGTCATCTGTAAAAAAAAAGTTAAAAAAAAATCTTGGGAAACCTCTTTAATGATATATATGTAATCATACCAGTTGTTGAAGATAAACCTGAAACTACTGAAGCCTAGCAGACCTAAGTAGTCACTTTTTTTTAAGAAAACTAACATTTGTGAAAAATATTTTTTATTTTTATTTATGAAAATATTTTTGAAAATATAATATAAAATATAAAAATTATCTATATAAAATACTGAACCATAATTTCAATAATAATAATAGTAAAAATAATAATTATTAATACTATCCTAACAGACCCAATTAGCCATTTTTTTGGTTGAAAAGATATATCTAATATATAAAGCTGAGTGTATGTGTGTGTGTGTATGTCCGCTAAAGGAATCAGCACCGCTGCAGCTACAATCACAAAATTTGGCACACATGTACATCAGGTGTCCGGGAAGGTTTTAGAACAGTTTTCAACTCTCCAGGACATACCGTTCCTGAGATATTCCCCAAATGCATTAGCCAATAGTAGCCTGGTCACATGACCCTTATCAGCCAATAGAAGCTCACAGGCACACATCAGGTTTCTATGACAACCTAGCCAGTTCACTGCTTTAGGTCTGCATTAAAGAGGCACAGCACTGTGGATGACAATGGTAAATGGGTATTCCCGGTTACCATAACTATAACTTATGTTTTAGACTAACTCATCATCAATCATTACCTCATATAATGTAAATTTTACATATTTACTGTTCAGTAGTAATAAAAGATGTTTTCTTCCACTGCTACCCACCTTCCTCCTAAATTATCGACCTGTAATTCCGGCCACCGTCAAAAGAAGGACTTAAAAGCACCACCCCCAGATCCCACTAAGTCACGCCCCTGACTCAGTCAGGCCACGCCCCTTCCATGCTGCATTTGACCGGGATTAAAAATATTGGTAAAAATCACCTTCTGTCAGCTGCAGGGGTGGGGGGAGGGTGACTTTCTCCCTGCAGCTCATTGCTCAGACTGCGCAGTGCTGCTGCTGAGAGTGCTGCTGCTGTGTCCATCCAGGCCCTGCGAATGACAGAGGACAGAGAGTCTGAAAGCCAGACCGTCCAGCCTAAAACAAGACCTCTGGCCACCCTAGGGGCAGGCTGATGTTAGGGTGGCCAGATGTCCGGCTTTAGGCTGGACAGACCAGTTTTCTGGCTACCTGTTCTCCGTCCGACGCAGTGCCTGGACAGACACAGGGATGTCCACCCTTTCAGTAGCTCACACTCAGACAGCTTCTCCTCCATGTCTTCACGGAGCCAGGGGGAGCGTGGCCTCATGTTTAGTGATGTGTCTTCATGGGAACTGGGGGCGCTGTTTCACGTTTGGGGGAATGGTCGGTGAGGTCTGGCTTTCTGGGGTGAAGACAGTGGCCACTCTAGCTGCTGTGGGGGTCACAGTTAAAGGGGCGGGCTTCTGTAGAGGTCACTGTTAAAGGGGTGGGCAGCTGTAGAGGACACTCTCGATATCTTTTAACGACACACACACACAAACAGTAAAAGAAATAAATTAAATATACCCGGGCGAAGCCGGGTCCTTCAGCTAGTATATATATATATATATAGGAATTTTTTAAAGAAACGTAAAACAAATGACATAACATGCTAACATAGAAAAATCTATCTTTTGCATTTTGCATCTTTATTGTCAGCCTCTAAGGGTTTTTCCATGTTTTCTTTCCATGCGATTGCGCATGAACGAGAGAGATGCAACAGAAAAACTGGAAACTATTGATTCCAATTAGGAAAACATTAAATAAGCCTGTCTTACCTAGAAACTGTGCTCACGGCTAAACAATGGCCCTAATACCAGTGGTCCGAGAAAATACCATCATCCGATCTCACAATACAGAGTCGTTTTTCAAACCTAGTGATGCAGATTTTGCCGTATTAAAGTCAAATTTTTAGGAAATTTTAAAATTTTTTGCACAAAAATAAAATAAAATAAGTAGAAAATAATATACAAAATGAGTGTACTGTAAAGTGAAAAAATAAAAAAGTGTTTCTTTCCCTTGGAGAATCTATCATTCTCGTTACCAAAATGTAAGCTCAACTTAACACTAAATGTTCTGAATCGTGGTGAGCTGCCTAATTACGCCATTTCTTTTGTCCGGAAAATGAAGATGTATTACAATTTGCTGCAGGATCGGCATCATTATCTTTTAGTCTTGTTTTTTTTCACTTCTGAATACGATGGAATTACAAAAATGTAAGATTTTGAGTTGATAAATATGAACTGAAATGCTAGAAGTGCTGACACGTATTATTAGATCGGATCCTTGGGAGGATTTTGGGATTATTTTAGTAGGATTATTGATAACATAAGGACAAACTGTGTCTAACATAGGTGGCTGGTAGACATTGGACTGCTGGTCTACCCTCGAAAGACTTGGGATTGCACCAACATGTAATTCTGTAATTCAGATTTATCAAGAATTATGTTCTCATATGCTAGTCTTGATCCTACTGGGCTGGAGTAAGGTGCGCCTAATTTATTTAGTGCCTCTTATTAAGCTAGCTGCATCTCTGGCCCTCTATGTGCCAGAACCTCAAATCTACACCAGCTAGGAGCTTGGCACTAACTTGAGTTATAACTTACTCCAGTTTCTGGTGTGCCCTCCTGCAAAGCCCTGCCACCGTCTCCTGCTACTTTAGAAAAGTGGCAAGAAGCTCAAAAAGTTGCAAATATGACGTGTGCCATAATTTGCAACTTTTTAATGCCACAATGGTGGCGTAAAAATATTGATAAATGTCCCTCACTGTCTTACCTGGAGGAAGAACATGGTGTTGACCTGGAGACATCACTATATACTTCCTTATATGGTCATCTTGGTCCTTGTCCTCACTGGACATTACAGTCTAACTTTTTTTTTGCCAAAACCTTGTCTTCGCCATCTTTGACTAGCCTTGGTCAAATTAGATGACCATGACTAATAATGACCTTTATAAGACCCATAATGATCTAGAAGATCCGGGTGAATGCAGCTATAGATCCCTGCTATATGTGGACTTCATGAAATTAATCACCTGAAAAACCTCCAAAGAGAATAATTTATGTTATAAAGGTCCTAGATGGATGATGCCAGTAACTCGATAATTCCCGCAGTAAATGATCACATCTCTATTAGCTTTTTATCTATTAGAGGTTGTCCGGGCTTTTTCTCAGCCGCTTAGATTTTTTGCATTGTGTTGCCGAGAACATAAAACTGGATGATTTCCTAATAACTCAGATGCTTGAAAAAAAATCATCTAAGATGTATGGCAGCGAGTGGTATTCTTCGGAACATCTAATAAACTGTGGCTTTCACTGAGATATTTTTAAACTCTTGCCTTTCAGGAAGCACGTTTCTCTCTTATGGTTTTATGATATATGGGAGGTTCTCGGAGCGATGATACACAGATGATTGCTGTATTTTTGGTAACACAGAGATCCTGCTATTGATCGGTCCATGCTGTGGTCTATTTCTTACAGATAACAAGATTGTCTCACATTTGCTGGTGGCTGAGCCAGAGAAGATCTATGCGATGCCTGACCCAACCATTCCCGATAGTGACATCAAGGCCCTCACTACCTTGTGTGACCTGGCTGACCGAGAGCTGGTTGTAATTATAGGATGGGCCAAACATATTCCAGGTATGACTATGTCTCCATAAATGTACAATGGTAAAAAAAAATCCTGACATATATAGGGTATGACCACAGATTCAGGTTTCCTGATGCAGTTTTGGAAGCCAACATCAGGTGAGGACAGATACTACTCCTCCTCTTTTTTTAAATTCATTCTTGGTTTTGGCTTCCAAAACGACATCAGAAAACCTGAACATGTGCTTATTCCCATATTGTCAATAAAAAGCTTGACTATTATCCTACCAGAAACAATCCTACTGCTATAGACTCACAAGGTGGTTGGGCATGGTGCTCAACCCCATGTGAGATGAAGTTTAAGTGGTATTCTTCTTCCTCGTGGGCATTGGAGATCCATGAAAAGAGTGTATAGGGTCATTTTTTATTTCTTCTTCGGTTCTCTATCACCACAGTGTTCAACTTTTTGTACAACTGCTATCTGAAACCACTGTATAGTACAATTTGATCTGGCCGATTATTGATAAGATCCCTGCCCATCAGCTGATTATGCCTTTTCTGAGATGAATTTTGGCCAAACCTGCTGATTCAGTTGTGAAAAGCTGGCCATCAAATTTGTATACAATAGACCTGACAGTGGATGTTGAGGTAAAGAAGGACTGAGTAATTTGAGTTCTACATGCCTTCCCTTTGTTCTAAAAAAAGATAAACCACTGATGTATGGCAGAAGCTTATTCCCTACCCTATTGAGAACACATACGCTCTTGGCCTAGCTGAGTGTTCTTGTGTATGGAGGAATAGCTGTTGGTCCAAGGAGTGTACAACCAACTCTAATGTGTAGGACCAGCTTATTGCAGGCCAATGTTGATCATATGGATGGATCCACCAGACTTAGGACACCACACTTGACTTTTCTAATATGTTTCTTGAGTAGCTAAATGAAAGTAAATCAATCATGTGTGTATTACTTATATATAGAACACGCTCTTTATATACTCACAGCTGTGAACACAGAATGCTAAATTAAATTGGCTCAAGACCTTGGACATTTCAAAAGAGATTTCGACTTTGGACAATCCCTTTTTGGACCCTCTTAATAGGGTTGTCCAACGGCAATCAGCTTAAATCTATTTTAGCAAGGATTTAGTTTCTCTGTGGCGCCACCACAAGGGAAACAAAGCATTACACAGCTTTCATTTAAGTCAATAGGTTGTCTGTACTACATGGAAATGTTGTGTCCTCCAAAGGAAATGACTCTTTTTAGTCATATGCTATTCTGGCGCCTGATGAGGACCCCTTTTTTTTACTCAGAATTCCTTCATAGGGTATTTGAACATACATTTTCCACTAGAAATTCCACTTACGGGCATTTCCATTTTATTTAGTTAACTGGCTCATACGTAAACCCTAAAAATTCTGCAACATTTCTTTTAAAGAAGTCAAACGGCCCCGCTGAGGCTCTACGTAGGTGATTGTGGCTGTAATCTTCTGAACGGCAGCTGCTGCCTCCAATTCTCCGTTAAACCACTTTGCTCTTTTATTGTACAATAATATTTCGCAAACGGCTCCAAAACTTCAGGTTTTCCTACATACTGCAAATCTGTCACCTCCACGGCTTCACTCCTCTAAGGCAATCACAAGGGAGTAGAAGAAATAAAAGCTTTATTGGGATTTGTGGGCAGGAACATGCTTCCTACAACAGTCCCATCACTATCACTCCACAGTCACTCCATAAATACTGAACACCCAGTACTTTTAGAAGAGAAGAAGCAAACTAGATATAGCATTATATAGACGTGGCAGGACAGATCAGCATCAGAATGAGAACAAGGGATTTATTAAGGTGCTTAAAAAGTTTTAGTATTATTGTTTTATGTTCTGTTTCTCATCATTTAAATATCTCCTTTCCAAATTGTTGAAATCACGATTTCAGTCTTCTCGAAATCTCGATTCTCATCCGATTCGGTGAAATCAGCCATCCGATTCAGTTTGGGTCTGAATAAACTCTTTTTGTCTCTCTCTTATGTCTTTGCTCTCGGTTTTATCAAATCACACAATATTTGGATTTCTTAGAAACTAAATTTTTGGAACAGTTTAGATAGAATTTAAGAATTTCAGAATCAATTCGCTCATCTCTAGTGGTAAAAGAAAATCAGCAATTCGTGGCAAAGAGTAACGGGGTATATGATATTCTCTTGAAAGGAACACAATGCAAACATGATTTACTACTAACATTTTTTAAATCTTGTACATTTTTTAATTTCTACATAAAGGGGATGGACAGTTTGTAAAAATTTGCTGCACGTAGGACCTGGTCTATTCCAGATATATCTGTACGTCGCACAATAGCTTACTCTCACCATGCATGAGAACACTCAGATCTGCACCTGTGTGCTGTGCACACATCATCACTAGAGAGAAGTGAATCTCTCAAAATTAATTTAGGGTTCGATTTGGCCAACTCAGTCGCCAGATTTGATTTGGGTCTGAATTGATTCTACGCAAATTGAAAGTGCTCCGATTGCCCTGAAAATTTGTGTAGGACACTCTGAAGTTCTCTAGGACTCATATTTGGTCTCTCTTGCCCTTCACATTTTTAATTTTTTTAATTAATTTTCTCTCTTTCTCTCTCCCTTCCCTCTCCAAAATTCACCCAAATCCAATCGCCCAAAATTTGGATTTTAATTTACTTCAAATTTTTATAAAATTTGTGTCAAATTGAATTAATTTAAAATCAATTTGCTCATCTCTAATCATCACTCATCCCCCACTGCATCCAAAGAACACAATGGGGCAGCAGTGATTTGATTCACCGATGTCACCACTGTTTGTGCTGCCCCTGGACGGAACAGTTCATGAACTGTTCAGCGCATGCACAAAAGAGGATCAGCCCATGAACAGCACAGAGAGTGGTGGCCTGAGTGATTTTTACAAACAGGCCATCCCCTTTTACCATTTTTTGTATAAGGGTGTCCCTAAGTGGGCCATGGTGACCACGTTACTACCAATTGCTGGTCTATACCTGTACTTGCACATTGAACCACGCAAGTACAGGTGAAGATTGGCAATCAGCGGTAATGCTCAAGTGACCTAAGGAGTACATCCAAGGCATTGTCCTTTTAAGTAAATATTCAATTACCCTAATTCTCAATCACCGTAGGGGTCGTCTTTAAAACATTGGAATCTCTCGATAAATACAATTTAGGTGTTGGTACGTTGAACAGTTTGAGCAATGAGTTTCTGCTGCATTTAACTTCTGTCTGCCTCCCAAAACTAGTTTGTCTTCATGCGTTGGATGCTACAGTAATTTCTTTAATCAAATTGATGGAAGTCCCTTTCCCAGCCCCAACTGAAACCAATTTATTGGTCATGATACGCCAGCTATGTTGCTAACAGTCGTAACGAACTGTCAGGCAATATCGCAGTGGAGCTAATTTGAAGTCATTAGGTGTTCAGCGTTCGGGCAACAATTTGTTACAGCGGTTAGGAGCTCAGCTGACATTTCTGAATGGCTTTGTTCAGAGTTAGCACTAGACGAAGCCAAGCAAATTGTAAACTAATTTAAACATCAGTCTGCATTATACCTCACAGGCTTACTTTGTCTTACACTGTTTTCTAATAAAGAACCCAAATTAAGTCGGAGCTGGTTAAATAGGTGAGCTCCAGCTTTATCTCACTACCTACAACCAGCAAATGTAAATAGAACAATCATGCAGAAAGTCACACACCAAGCAAGAGCCCAAGAACTTGCATTCACTTTGATTAGGATGTGCAGCCCTGATAGAACAAGACACAAACACACCGGCTGTTGCCAAGGCTTGAAATCAGCTTTCCCGGCCTGTGCGCACACAGAAAGCCATTAGATTGCTTTGGGTACTCACATTGGTTTTGTTTAAAGGCGGGTGCAGCGGCTGGAGCACGTAACGTTCGGGGCGAGACGTAGATCTTTTCAGACACAATGTCCAACTCGATAAATATTTATCTGCCCGGATCTCCCGCTGTTTAAATTGCAACCCTCTTACAGTATTTAGCCAGATTTTCTCATCCGAAATCAATGCAGGTGGAGGCCGAAGAAACTTCACTGTGCAACACAGCGGAGATGTTGGTGGAAGTTGGAATAAACAGCAAGAAAAATGATATATTTGATAAATTGGTTGCACAAAAGTTTCATTGACCGCATTGCATTTTTTTTCTTGGTTAAGCCCTTTGTCCAGATTATCTGCTAAGAAGTTCCTTAATCTTCTTTTCAAAGTAACCCCTGACCCTGAAAATAGACTTGTAAGATATACAGTATGTAGATTTAGGAATATACATGGGTTGAGGTACAGTGTGTACGATGTAGGGTTTAAGTTGGTCAAAATTAGGTAACAAATTGTGTAAGCAATCGTAGAAATTTTCTTATGTGTGAATTAGGTGACAATGAGTGTAGAGCTAAGGGTGGTGTCTGGAAAAGACCCTTTTGGTATGATCCTTATTAAGCAATATATGGCCCATTCTTTTTTACTCTATTATTTTAAAGGAAATCTCTCCACAGGAAATTCACTGGTCTTGTAGGGCTAGCTTAGCTGAATATAAGGATAACTTTCACTTAGCGATCCGTTGCTTCATTCTGGAGAAAAGGTACTTTGAATCCACATGCAAATGAGCAGTTAAGTGCACAGAGGGTGGACCCAAGCCACTCTATGCACTCTTGCTTCCCTTGCTTCCTCTGCCAGCCACTCCCTCTCCTTCCTGAATGACAGGGCCAGATTCCTGCTGACCTGTCAACCAAGAAGTCAAGGGACTTCGAGAGGAAGCAGGAGGAGCAAAGGGGTACAGAGCGGCTTGGGTCCACCCTGACACTTCATGCCATCACCTTCTATGGGGGTCCTAGGTGTAAAGTGATGGAAATTATATGAGATCAGTGGGATTTTCAGGTTCTTATTAAAAAAAATGATTGTTTTTTTCCTTGATAACCTTCTTATAAGGCCATGTTTTAAGTTGGCATACAAATTGCACAAATGTTGGCCAAACCTGCCAATTTCCAGAGGATCATCTAACATGTATGGGGTTGTAAGAACTTGGCCCTGGATAACGGATGCTGGGAAAATAAGGATTGGGGAGTTACATTTAACCATGCCCAATTCTTTCATCTCAAACAAAATAAGCTACCACCAGAGGACTGGCTTATTCCTCCCTCCCTATTGGGTAAAATTACACACATGGCCAACCTGAGCGTGCATGTGTATTGGATGTCAGAAGAAATAGCTGTTGACCGACAGTTGACTAAGCTTTATGTCCACATTTATTCTTCAGACCAGCTTTTTTATATAGTTTTTTGCTATGGATAAGCAATATTTCTTCATTGTTATTGACAATATTGAAATCTATTTGTAGAAAGAAAAAGTCCTCTTAGCTTCAACAGATCGACAATTGCTCATACGCCCCTGTGCTACACATGATCAGTTCTTAGAAAAACAAGTAACAATACCAACAGATTTTTAAGTCCCCTTTATAGAAAATAAAGGAATTTTCCCATTCAATGAGTAGCCTTGGAAACTGCTGTTGCCCATTTGACCCCATTTATGTTAAGAGACTAAATAGAAAAAGAGGACAATTCTTCTCTGTGCTTTTTGATAAGGGAAGGTCAGCGATATAATCTGTGCTGTGCACTATTTAGCCACAGATGACAAAAATCAAATTGCAGTGGGGTCTCGACATGCTAAAGGGCAAATGTGATGAGCATGGAGTCAGATTCTGGGCCGTTCATGAGTGACGGGAAAGCGTGACACAACCGGGCTGACAAAGCTGATGATTGACAATAGGAGATATGCGGCAGCAGTTTGTGTATCTTTCACTAAATGCTATATAAATTATCATTAATCCCAATATAATAGACAATACAGTCTTGAAACACATGTGACCTATATAAAATAAATCAGGTGACCAAGGTCTTACACAATAATGCTTACACTTTGATGTAGACATAATTAAAGTAGCTACCTCTGTCCAATGTAATATCTTGCGAGCAGAGAGCAGCCATGATCATATGTTGTAGGAAAATTAAACCTTCCCATGGTCATTAAATGGAGATCCTAACATGTATAGAGTGGGATTACTCAGCCCAGTATGTTGTGCTCGTCAAGTGTGGGGTATGAAATTGATAGTTTTGGATAGTTTTCTCATATCTTCTCATCCTTACATCTAGAGGTGTTGTCCAGGATTTTACTGTTGATGGTCTATCTTCAGGATAGCCATTATTATCTGATTGGTGGTGCTCTGATATCCCATACTCCCACTGATCAGCTGTTTCAGGGCATCTCCTGCGCCAGAAGCCATCTCCAGAACTGTACAGCTCTATCCACCGTGTAGTGGATGAAGCTGGTTACTGCAATGTTGCTCCCATTGAAGGGAATGGTAACCAGATCCTTCCACTACAGCTCCTTCCAGTACACAGTGACAGAGCAGTGTAGTTCGGGCCAAGGAGCTACCCCTAAAGTGCTGATCAGGGGGGGTGCCAAATCCCCTCTGATCAGATATTGATAGCATATCCTGAGCATGGGCCATCAATAGTAAAATCCTTGAAATCCCTTTTAAGGTACCAAATAGCAGCCTGCTAAAACTATTTCTTGATTTCAATGCCCTTTGTTCATTGGACCATTCGGAGAGCAGAAATCATATTTTTGTTCATGGAGTCTTGGTTGAGAAAGTAATGAACACACTCTTTTGGAGAGGTGCTCACAATTTCAAAGACATAAACTCATCAAGTTCATGACATACTTTTGAAGTGGATTTCTTAATACCTATGGTCATAGCCTATGATTCTCCACTTAAAGGCACCGAGGAGCACTAGTGGTCACCAACCTGTGGCTCTCCAGCTGTTGGGAATGTACAACTCTGAGCATGCTGGAAGTTGTATCTTCTCAACAACTGGATAACCTCAGGTTAGAAACCAATGGTCTACACCATTCAAATGAAGGAGTTGTCTACCCCCTTATTATGAGGTAGTCCCATCTGATTACTTTTGATTATCTACTGCCCATCAGTTTCCATCTGTGATGGCAGGTGCCCATACACACCAATTTCATTGGGATTGGCAGACCTTCTAATGTTTATATGGAATAAAGTGAGTTGAGAGCAACACAGTTGTCACTAATGATGATAGAATGGAACAGTCCTTGTGGCTCTGCTCTAACCCATATCGTGAAGGTCCAAAAAGCTGATGTTGCTGTTTTCTGTTTTTCTTTTTACATCTTCATTTGATATGCATAGGAGTGCCCCAGCATTCCTCTGGTGGCAGGAATCAGGGGAAAGAAGGGTCGGCCATGTTGGATTGCAACATTCTTGATCCATTTGTTCTCAATGGAGATAAGCTACTACTAGATGTTTCAGGTCTTCACCCCATTGATAACTCATTCACATTCCAGTGAGCCGACAGTGGATGGGTATGGGGATAGGGTTAGGGGGAAGCACAAGAAATAGCTGTGAGCCAAAAGAGCATTTAGATGAAAGCTATCTAAGGTGCTTAACACTTACTCTACTTGTGCTAGTAATTAATATCGCAACATAATTAGTTCAAATTGAATGTTCATGAATTTAACTCAACAATCTCTACCAATTATTTTCACATTCTGTATGGAGTTTCCAATCAATTGTCTGGCACTTGCCATACCAGGCACGGAGGTAATACAAATCAAGGAGGGGCTCTGGAGGATCGGCATTGTGGTGGTTTCTTTCATAATATTAGAATAACAAAAAAGATATAAAAGGTAAAGGCGAGGAGAAAAATACATATCCAGCTGCCTTTATCGGCAAATAGAATTAGTCCGCTAGCATTTATAAATCAAGTAAATGGAAAGTATTTTGTTGAGAAGCATGGCTAGGCCTTATCTAAGGGAAGAAGCTCTTCACAATAGCATTAGGGAAATGTTTGACTTTAGTTAGAGAAGCGTAAGGACACAAGAACAGATGGTGGTGGCCTAATAGCCCTTCTTAAGAATGACAGCGCCCCGCCATTAGCTTCCTTTTCTATCCATGGAAATTGCTCATACCTTCCTATCTGCCGTAGTCTTTTTTTTTCTCAATATCTTTCAATTTCGTCTGCGCTTGGATAAGCGCATGCTAACACAATATGATTGAGTTGTAAAATGCAACCCTGTCTCCTCTAATCTCTTTTATGTAGATATGGAGGCTCTGGGAACATGCCATTCTTGCTTTTTCTTCCTATAGCCACTGTTGGTCTGTCAGTGTATAGAAGGCCACGTCAAAGGTTGAAGCTAGGTTTCACGCGGTTTGATAAAGAGATTAGTTGTCCTTCATGCAGATATCCATTGCTATTATTTGTGTAAGATTAGAATATTCACATCTGACTTTGTTAGCAGATATGTGCAAGGAGTCGGAGATGGTTTACAATCCTCTGTAGAGGACTTATATGTGTTATATACTGTACATGAGAGATACAATGATAGAGAAGACTAGTTTATAGAGTTGAGTGAATTCCTTAAAATTTGATTCGGGTCAGATTCATCCAAAACTAAATGTGGGTCTAGGTCCTTTTTGGTTTCTCTTATTCTACTATCTTTCTAACTTTATAAATCTGGCAAAGGTTGGATTAGGTATAATCAGAACTATTTTAAAAAAAATTTGGCCGAATTCTGAATTTTATTTTCAATTTGCTCATCTCTACTAGTAGATATTGTTAAGATATCCAATAATTTACTGTTACATGGACACAGTACTATATCTAGCACAAAAAACTTGAAACACCTGCACCAACCCTGATTAAAAGTGATTGAAGGGGCTGAGGAGCTCTAGCAAGTGGCATCTTGTACTGGTTGTGTCTAGCACTACAGTTCTTCAAGAATGTGACTGAGTTGGAGTACCAGGCACAACCAGTACAAAAAGTATGGAGCTGTCCCTAATAAACAATAAGGTTATGCGGTGCTTGCCTAAGTGCCTCAGCCCCTTAGATCTTCTGATTGATAAGGAGTACCAGAAGTGGGAGTCTCAGCAATCTGATACTAATGACTTAGAAGACCCCTTTAAAAAAAACCATTATATTAAAAAGGTGGTCAAGACTGGATTGACCCACCAGAGAAACCACCGGTGGTCCTAGGCTCTGATGCAGTAATGAGCCTTAAATGTCCAGTAGAAGACAACTGGACTTGAGGTAGATGTTGGAACCTAATACTGACCACTTGGGTCACATTCCCAGTCATGCAGGTTCCTAAGATTGATTACCCTAGCTTTCCCTGCTGACTTAATATCAGCACAGAGCTTTCTATAGTTAGTGATTTGAATTCTGGGAAATTTAGGTATTACACCACATGCTATAATGCAAGTGAAAAATCTATATAAATACTGGAGTGCATTTGTAGTAGAAGAGCTTGACTTAGTTGAAAGGGGCCTCAATTGACTGTTAGTATTATATTATTATGAATACAGTTCTGGGCTCTAAAACCCAATATCAGTATAAAATAATTGTAGTAAAGCAATGTAATTGTAAAAAAGCTCAACATTTTTATCTAATGAGACTATCAAGACTATCGGTTGAGATTTGACTTATTTGGAAAGTAGATAACCAGCATCCGAATTGTTGCAGTAATGACACATTTCTCACCAACTGATCAAAAGTGTCATTTTACAAATTCTTAGTCCAAGAACACTGGCAAATTTCCGCTTGGCCACTAACCCTGCAAGGGTTAAGCAAGTGGAGCTCCACGGAGGGTGAATTATGTCGGAGGATATTGAAAAAGATTTGATTGAGGCCAGATCACAATTTTGGAATGACTTTAACACCACTCTTGTAATGTAAGTGTCTAATTGACATTCAGAAAAATGTTCAGTGTCCACTGGTCCTAAATGGAGGCAGGAAACATTAAGCTCTTAAAGATCTTCATAACAGGAAGATAACGGAACAGAATGTTCTTTCAAATGATTCCATGCTTGAGAAAATACTAAGTAGACAGAGGAATTCAACTTTCCCCCGTTTCAGGTGGTGAAAAAAAAATCTCCATGTAAAACATTAATTGAAATAAATCCAACCCCAAATTGGTAGTTTCCCAATTTGTTCCGACAATTGCACATCACTAGATTGAACAATGTCTCCCGTAGAAGCCGAATGACCCGGCTGGTTTTGTAATTTTATCGAAAGCTGTTTTGCCTGAGAATATTTTATTTTTGGATTATTATGAATTCAATCAGAGTGTTTTGAATATTTCAGCACTAACATTAATGTTTTATGAAGCATTATTGTTGAAGAGCCGCCTTTACGAAGGACAATATTGAAGCATTTATAGGAGAGACAATTTCTTGTAGGACTATTTTAAGCTGGCTGGCTGAGCAGAAGCCATATTTGCTCTGCAAATTGCAGTGCTGTAAGACGGCGCTGTAAGAATTCTTAAATTGGTTGTCTCACAAATGTCTGAGAGGGTACTATGGGGACAACACTTTGTCCATGCAACTTAACATCTCTACTTCCACTCTTTGAGAGATTCTCTGTGTTCTGTAAGCTCTAAGCTCAGTAAGCTCCAATTTCTATGGTTAAACTTCTATTCAATGCATATAGGATATGCATAAAGTTTCAGCCTCAGCTTCTACTGTTCAAAAGTCCAAATCAGTAGAACCCTCAATATGTGTTGAAGAGCTTAGCAGTCCCCATAATTGCCATACAAGCTATAAATATATGAAAGTCCATTTTAGGTTGGCCCTATTCCTTCTTCTTGATTTGAGCTTACCACCAGGATAGAAATCAAGCAAGTTCAGAACAATACAAATATCACTTTGCCCTGCTCTCCTACAAGGGATGGAACCTCCTATCAGAGTAGCAAGAGGTCGGTGTGGGCAAGCACTTGTTGATGTTGGACAAGCACTTTGTTTAGGTCACCACTTTGATATTTGCTGTGGTGGCCGTCGTCTTTTCTCTGTCTTCACACATTCTTGCCCAATCCAACCCAAAGGATACATAGTCTTTCTCTCCATTTAGTCCTAGAGTCTGGGTAAGGGGGTTGAGTGTAGAGAAACACCATATTGAGGCCTCATTATTTTATGTTATTGCTATAAAGGTCATTCTAGACTATAGGTCTCTGTCTTGATGCATCAGCCTGTAGTTTGCTCCTACATGAGATGGGTCATTGTGTCTTGGTAAGGGGATGATGTGAACGAGCACCATGTTGAGGACATCATTTTAATTTAATTAATGCTGTGTTGACCGTTTTACTCTGTAGACACCTGTCTTGATATTCGGTCTACAAACCTAAGTGTCCCGGCTGGTTTTGTAATTTTATTTAAAGCTGTTTTGCCTAAGATTAAAAGTGATGGGTCCTAAAAGTCATGGGTGCTCTTGTCTTGGTAGGTGAATTTAATGTAAACAAGCACCATTTTAAGGACCAATTTTTGGATTATTGCTATAGTGATCATTATACTGTATGGATGCATACATGGTCATACCGCCTTCTCTGGTACAAGTGGTGGGCTTGCTCTTCTGTCTTGGTATGTGGTTGGGTGTGAAAAAGCACAATATTGAGGACCCCATTTTGTTTTCTTTTTTTTACGGTGGCCATACTTTTCTATGCCTATACTAGGTCTACAAATTAATTTGTTTTTTACCTGGGAGAATTTTCCTTAATTTTAGGTCAAGCAACTATAGTTTAAAATGTACATTATATGTATGGTGACTGGTTCTCCTATGTGGGTATAAGGGTACGTGTGCTCAGAATGGGCATCACTGGGTCCTGGGTTCCTTTTCTGAGGCATAGTTTGATATGCAGAGTATCCTATCAGGCTAGCATCAGTGAACATACAAGAAAAACACCACGTTATTAACTAATATCATTTAATATGACAAGACATGAGTTAGTAACCTAAATGTAAAGACCCCGTGTGAACTGTCTGATCTGAGGCTGCCTGACTGTGTCACAATGCAAGCCCCCTATATCCAGCTGTTTGCAGCCCATTGCCCCCCCCGCGTTATCTCTCCCAGACAATCTTTAAATGAATGTGTGTCTATCACAGCCTCAGAATGACACTCTAGAGATATTGATTAATAGTTGCCTGAAGCTCCTTTTAGCAAATCAAATTTTCACTTTTAGCAAAGAATTCACCTCCGATTTATTCAGCAAAGTGTAATGCACTAAATTGACTTTGACATTCAGGGGAAATGGCTGCAAACCCACAGAGGGGTGGAAAGGGATATAAATTCTTTGGGAGCAGAAAATTTAGCGCTCAAGCTGGTATCTCAGTATGAAACTTCAGAATGTGATTTAAACCCTGCGTTTCGAAATACAATTCTAATAACAATGATTTTTTTTCTACCACTTCAGTTACTGTTAGTTAGTTTTTTTATAGATAGATAATAGATTCATAATAGATAGACAGATATATAGATAGATATGAGATAGATAATAGATAGATAGATAGATAGATAGATAGATAGATAGATAGATTCTATAGATCTGTTTTTAGGGCATACACATACTTCCTGGCTCTTACAGGCCCAGCACGCACACCCTAATCTTCTCCAGCCAATGACTGGCTAACCTGGGGTACTTAAGGCACCTTCCGCTATGGGTAGGTCCCTGAGCAATAAGGTCTCTTGGTGTGCTAAGTCCATGCAAAGTTGTTCTGGTCTATTGTCTGCCCGTATACTGACCTGCGCCTGTTTACCTGTATTGATACCCATTTCCTGACATGTGCATGTTACCTGTGTTGATCCAACGCTGCCTGCCCTGTCCTCTGTCCTGTTACCATACTGCACTTACTCCTTCAGCCCCAACCTTGGCCTGTCTGTGACTATGATTCTGCCTGATCCCTTGGTGCTCTGCACTGGTGTTTCAGACCTCTGTGAGTCAGTTGTCAACCACACAGGGACTACTCCAGGAGGTAGTGATTTGGTGGTCCTCTACAGCGAAGGCCAGATCCCTGTATAGGGATTAAAGGGTGAATACCAGGAGACTGCCAGTATAACATGGTGGTTATTGGTTGACACATCTACTGCCATGACAGATATATAGATGGTAGATATCAATCTATCTATCTAGAATAAACGAAGAGACAGCAGCACAAGTCAATTCATGTTATACAAGTGCAATCCCTCCAGGCCAAGGATGTTGAGCATGTGGTTATATAGAAAATTCTATTTCTATATCTATTTATCTATCTATCTATCTATCTATCTATCTATCTATCTATCTATCTATCTATCTATCGTCTATCTCTTACCTACGCAGCCTTTAATCCATCAGACTTAAGCGATTATATTTTCTCCACTTTTTTTCCGTATGCCATTACTAATATCACCATTTGCCTTCCATTATTTAGAAGCATCATTTTACAGTTAAATTTTGTTGTCATACATTTCCTGTTTCATATGTCTTATCACAGTACTTGTGTATTACACCATCTTTTTTTTTTCTGCCCTATTACTTCCACTGTCTTGAAGAGAGGCAGACGAGTTGATTTAGTCCTTTGTCTTTACACCCAGCCACATTAACACCTCCAATTGGAATAATGGTAGAGTGAAACTTTGTGTGCGGAATACAATCGATTTACCCGGGGCTGCAAAACCACCGCTTAATGTGAAACATATGTATAGAGGCATGTTCATTTACAGAACATTGATACAGCACAATCTAGGTAATAATGCAAGGAAGAGGCAAGGGATAGCATATGCTTCTGCTTTAACAAATGCTTGTTGACAGGGCTGGCCTAGGAGCTTAGGAGGACCAGGTGGTTGCTTTGATGACAGATTCTTATGCGAGGTGAAGCCTGGAATTTGCCTTAACAGCGTCTGCCGTCTTCAGCTGAGCCTCATCTTTTTCTTTGTGTTCCTTCTAGCCATAGACTTCATAGGTTAACCTGTGTCTCTTTACTCGATGACTCTGCGTACAGTATGCCTGTAGTACTGTGAGATAGGAGACAGAGGACTTATGTTAGATAAAGAGGAAGTCAATCAATTCCATGAAAACCAGTGCAGGAGACTTCACTCAAGATCCTTTGGGTACAGTCCAGAATTTTTGCTTCTAGTGATGCCAGTAGAATACATTAAAGCAAGAGGAGATATGGTGAGAGGCCAGGAGGACAAATGTTGAGTGCCATGGGTTGCACCAACAGTTGACCAGGATGTTTGCTCAAAAGGTTTGCCTGAATAAAGGAAAATCAAGCAACTCAACAACACTTCTATCATTTTATCATAAGGTTGCCACCTTTCCCGTCTAAAAATAAAGGCAAGTTACCGGGAGATTTGACATCTTTTCCGGAAGTCTGGAAGAGCTTTTTCTGAGAGTGTCATAGGCATCTATGGAGAATTGGAGAGAGTAATAAATACCAGCAATTGCTATTCCTGGTGAAAAACATTTACTGTCCCTGACCTCCTGATAATCTCTGGGATGGTTGTATACTATCCAGGTAGCAATCCTAATTACGAGTGATATCAAAGGTAGCTCTAATAACAGAGGGCAAAACTTCCAATAGAATTTTATTGTGAGCATAGTGTTGGAGATACCGAGTCTTAGAAATTCCCAAGCAGCATCGAAGAGTTCAAATGCTCTACAGAGTGCGACTTGATCATAATTTTTGGAATCAGTGTTAGCACAAGAAGAGAGACCCCCATTTTTAATTGTTTATAAATATGGTCTGACCAAGGATTCCATAACCGTAAAGAGAAAGTGGGGCCCCAGGGCAAAAATTATGATAAGCCTTTCATAATGTTTTGGGGTTTTGCTGTCCAGATCTGAAGGTTATAGTGTTTCCTTCCGCTATTTCCATGACGGTTGCCCCAATTACCTACCCTTTTGTTTGATAAAAATGCAGTTGATCTGGAGAGGAGAGTCCTAACAAGCTCTTATCTCCCAATTGCAAATGGAATGGTATGAACCAGGACTAGGCCCCCTCTTACCATGGTTGCTACTACGCCATGGCCGCCCTATTGTCAAGATGAGTTGCTAGGTATAAACAAAATAAAGACATATACTTTTTTAATAATGGTAGAATACTGCTTTAATATCACAAACATTGTAATACAAAAAAGCAAAAAATCCTTATTATGGTTCTCCTTAAAGGGAAGGTATTTACATAGTATCAGATCTTGTATTATAAGGACAGCTTGAAAATTCATTTTCTTTGCGCTCCGCTCAGCCTTGCATCTGTTTAACCCACATTGGAAAAAGGATTAATTACCTGCATAAGAAGAAACCTTTGGCCAGTCAGCACGTTTCTGGCAGGATCACACATTGACCCTGGACATATATAGCGTGTGTCAGTGAAAGGAAGAGTATCTGGGTCATAATGGCAACCCACAGAGGAGAGTCAGCATTTCTTAAAAGTCAGACTTCTGGCCATAATTTTTCCACTGCCACCGGGTATGTTATGCGCCTTTACTCTGTAAAATACTATCAATATATGAGGGCACGGTGAAAAAGTTTAGTAAATGATGTGTAAGGGAAATACTATCTCCTGATCATGTACAGAGTCTTCGCTGTAACATCTGTGTTCCCAAGACATAGCTCATAATGTACTCTGACCATCTAATGGTGGAATGATGCTTCCCTAGACCTACCAATCTACGAATAATGATCTCGTCATAAAACAATGGATGTCAAAAGTTGCCATCTTCCATTGGGAGTCAACTTTTGGCTCCATCCTGTGTGTTGAGTTGACTAAGGGCCACCATGCTGCCAGGTCCTCAATTGTTTGGTTACCGAGTTGACCACAGGTTGAAGATTTCTGTGGTCACTTGGCGATCAAAGTAGGTGAACTTTTTCCCAGTGGTCTTCTCCATTGGAGTTGTACATAGTTGATTAGGCCAGACTTACCATATATTTTCAACGGAAGATACAAACAAAATGTAAACAGAACCTAATTGTGGACAACCAGACATCTCCTCGTTTTCTGTTACCTAAGGGCAGTACATTGTGGGATCTGTGAGGTCACATGCCTGACAGCAGAGTACAAGCCAGTCGCTGTCTGTTTCCAAGGGCAACTAGCTGAATTTTAGAAGTACGATTGCTAAATATGATTACATTACAACAAAAACTGGTAAAATACATGAATTACTGATTGACTTAACTTCTGATGTAGCTTTATCTGGAGATTCAACATTTCTGAGAAATACATGGATGGGATGACCGTGTATTGACAGGTAGACCTTAATAAACCCTGACATGACGTGACGTACTCAGCCAACACATTCCCATTAGATTTTCTATCCATGACCTTATTTTACAGGATTTACCTGCAAAGTCTTGTCTTCTTAAACAGACCATAGGCATTGCTTCCATAAGCTGCTAGAGAATTAACCCCCAGTCAACTCACCCAGCTTCCTTTGCTGGGCCTGATGGGTAGCAACCATCGTGACTACCATTTCAGCTGATCCTGAAAAGCAGCCCAATTAGATGACAATACAAGGAGGGATATGTATCACTCCATAAATCATCTGACTTGAAAGATGGGGTTAGGCTTTGTGACCATCTTTTTAGAATCCTTACCTGCCATGGAGCATACAACTACCATGGGTCATTTACAATACTGGTACCTTGTTCCATTCTCAGGGAGAGTACGACTCTGGCTTCTACACTCCCTATAGCTACACGCCTAAATATTGGCCATTTTGCTTGTCACTAAGCTTACCTAGTAGTGTGCAAATCGATTCGCCTCAGGCTCCAACCAGAGTTTTGTAAAAATTTGATCTGGGGAAATTTTTGATAGAGAGCAACTCAGAGTATCATACACACATTTTCAAGTCCATTGAAGCACTTCTGATTCAAGTAGAATTGATTCAGAGCCTAATAGAGTTTTGAGCTATTCATTCACCATATTGAGCAAAACATTTTGGCAAGTGTGGGAAAAATACTGCAAATTAAGAATGCTTCCAAAAATAGAAGGGCTACTCAATTAGTGAAATACAAAGTGAAATCCAAATCCAGTCAATATTTGGTGTGACCACCCTTGGCCTTCAAAAGAGCATCAGCTCTTCTAGGTAGTAGACTTGCACAGAGTCTTTGAAGGAACTTGGCAGGGAGGTTGTTCCAGACATCTTGGAGAACGAACCAGAGATTTTCTATGGATGTAGGTTTGCTCAGATCCTTCTGTCTCTTCATGTAATCCCAGACAGACTCGATGATGTTGAGATCAGGGCATCACTTCCAGGACTCCTTGTTCTTCTTTACGCTGAAGAGAGTTCTTAATCACATCGGTTGTGTGTTTGATGTTCGGGGTCATTTTCCTGTTGCAGAACAGGTTTAAATTTAAACTATTAAAGCTTCTATTTTTGAAAGATATATATATATATTATTTTGATAGATATTACTATATTACCTATACATATTTTAGAGGAGCATTATTCCTCTAAGAATGTTGCCCAATAAATCTCCGTCTCGTTTCATTCGTCACATATCAGAGCCACTTATTCATGTAGAGGGCTTGCAATCTATTCAAGGCTCTTCCAGCCTATGACGGCATTCATTTAAAAACCGCAGCTACGGAGACATATATATTATTGCTGCCTTGCCAGAGCTGGAGGAGCATGTCAACCGGAGCAGCGGCAGCAAACCGTAGAGAAGACTGTAATCTTCCTGTGCATCCGGAGTGGTCTTGTTATCCTCTTATCAAAGCTCTCTACATCCCTTTGTTTATTGAAGAAGACAGGGAGACGGTGTAAAGATTGCTTAGTCAGGAATATCACCCTTGTTGGCAGGGGAGTGATTGCCAGTTGAAAAACAAGGCATTATTGCTCATTTTTTCCCTCTTATTAGTTTGATTACATTTGCAAATCAAATCAATCCATCAGACATGATCAGGGCCTCGTCCGCATTTCAAGGAATAGTAATCTCCATCTAATAAGATGCAAATATGTCACATTGGTAAGTAACTAATAAATCACGGTCTTGTCTTTGGCAATCATTAAATATCAGAACCAACAGTCAATTTTTAGTATTTTCAATTTGCGATATGCCGCTGGAATATAAAGATAGATGGACGTAATTACACAAACCAAACACTATTTCAGTTCATTCCAGACAGCAAATTTAGTGGAAGGTATAACTGGCTTGTCATCACACTACATTATTCCTGTCGGTTCATGCAAAGTTCACAGACGAGACTCAAATGGACATTGAAATTTTTTTTTTTTTTTTGCGCTCCCCTAACTACGTCCCTAACCGCGACCCAAACTTTAATAAATGACTTAATTGGGGCATCTTCTCATCAGTGCCAGGAAGGCATAAAATTAGAAATATGAACAGCTTTTTTTTTTCTCTCTAACCCCAGACACAAATCGCTGTGTCCTCTTAGTCATGGAGATTGGTCGGAGGAGAAAAAGGTTTTTAGCTTCTCCGATTAAAAATAAATTAAAAAAAAAGTGAAATATTTTTGGAATGGAAATGTGTCAATGACTGCAGAAGTAAGATTTCATATTCTTTTAATATGGTGCATACAAAAGCATACTTTCCAACAGTAAATCCACCCAAATCGGGACATTTAAGCTCTGCTGCAGGGAACACCCCCAAAACTGGACTTCTGCGGCAAATTGGCCTACACCAAAATCAGGACTTGGAGGAGGGGATCTATATCACCTCCTCCAAATCTCCTTCATTCCTGGATAGCCCCTTTCTTGAACCAATTTCCTCTAGTTTGCCATCATTACTGCATTTTGTGGGTTGGGCCGAAACATAACTAAAGGCTTCTGGGCCAGATCAAAAAGTCTGTAACAGGGCCCCCTCAATTATAATATATAACATATGGAGCCTTTTATGTAGCAGGGGGGTTGCTGGACATGGGTGCAACCTCTCTCTCTGCATGCTCTATAATCACTCTTAAGATCTGGGAGCAAGAAGCTTTTCTTGTGCCCTTAAAGGGACACTTCCAATAAAACGGGCTACATTTAAAGGGAACCTGTCACCGCCAACACACACATAAAACTGCCAGCATTACCTTATATTAGGCCCCAGTGTGTTCCTAATCATGCCTTTCATCCATTAAATTCATCCCCCTAACTTGATGAAAACAATGTTTTAATCCCCATCAGCGCGCTCTCTCCAGTCAGCTTGAAGTCAAGGGGGCAGCGGCCTCCTTGCTTCAAGTCAAGTAAAGTACGCCCCTCTTGCCAGTGATTGACATCCTTGATGTGGCTGTGCGCTCCTTCTTGCTGCACGATCCCAGCTCCTGCAGGTGTGCGGGCGGGCCCACACACGCGCGCTCGTTGGAATTGCCAGGGCCGGCACAGTGCGGAGATGAAAGCTGGCTAAGTGCAGGAGCCGGAGCCGGGATCGCGCAGCAAGAAGGAGCGCGACACACATGCGCAAGACTTGCGCAATCCCAGGGAACAGGATGTCAATCACTGGCAAGATGGGCGTGCTTTACTTGACTTGAAGCAAGGAGGCCGCTGCCCCATTGACTTCAAGCTGACTGGAGAGAGCGCGCTGATGGGGATTAAAACATTGTTTTCATCAAGTTAGGGGGATCAATTTACTGGATGAAAGGCATCTTTAGGAACACACTGGGGCCTAATATAAGGTAATGCTGACAGTTTAATGTGTGCATTGGAGGTGAAAGGTTCCCTTTAAAAAAAACTAAAAACTTCATATTCCTAGAAAACAATTTTAAATACCATATATTGTGCTTCTGTAGCAGTCAACACAAATAATAAGACCTCCTCTATAGATAGGTAATCCATTGTCAGTTTACTGCTGCTGTGAGGGGAAGATGTTATCTGAATT
Organism: Rhinella marina; assembly: GCA_900303285.1. Taxonomy (NCBI): domain Eukaryota; kingdom Metazoa; phylum Chordata; class Amphibia; order Anura; family Bufonidae; genus Rhinella; species Rhinella marina. The sequence goes on along the minus strand of ONZH01001484.1, from coordinate 97,370 downwards.
GTAATCCCCATGATAATAGTCAGTATAGAATTGGGATAACAGTATGACAGCTCTGTTGATCCCTTGATAGACCTAGAAAAAGATTCCTATAGAAGAGCATTTTAATAATTAGTGTAATGTCTGATGCTGTCATTGAGTCACTACAAGGGGACTCTGGTCACAGTGATGGCCTAACCGACAGATTTAAGCGGGTCTGTCTGCTGTGCTAAAAGTAGAAGCAAAGAGGAAGTTAAAAGGGCCTATCCATCAATATCAGATTGGGGCGATTCCTGGAACCCCCGCTGATCAGCTGTTTAAAGAGGCCGCAACTCTGTGGTGAGCTCTGCAGCCTATTCCTAGACCTATGACATCATGATTGTCAGTCATATGGACTAGATGCTGCTCAGTCCCATGTAAGCTGCAGTACCAAGCGCAGCTACTATGCAATGGATAGCTGATCTGATATTGATGACCTATCCTGAAGATAGCCATTGGTTGGGGAAGGATTTAAAAGAGTGAGTAGTGACCCTTTAAGAGGCCGGAGGTCAGCACACACGGACTCTAAGGAGACAGATGCTGGGGCACAAGACAGAAGCACGGAGCAGGGTGAGTATCAGGGTAGAGCAGGGCAGGAGCGGACATAGACAGCTAAACTAACACTTTGCACCAGTTTTGATAACTCCTCCCGATTGTGTGACTCTGACTCATGACATATTTTGCCTGTCATATAAAATGGTGTATTTTTTGGCGTTTCATTGCCTTCAAAGTCTTTTCCTGCAGTGAGATATTTCTCCTCACCGAGAAACTTCACCTCAATTGATTGTAAGCAGTATGAGAGTTATTACAGGGGTTCTTGTAATGTACCTTCACGCTACTTTTTTACTGTCTTTTGTGTTTCCTGTGATCGAACTGAGATTCAACTGTTGTATTTAATTTAACAGATTAAGAACTACAATGAAATCATCAATGAATAGAAGATGATAATCAGGGTTTTTTTCATCCTCTTGTCTTCCTTTGCCAAGTTGATAACAAGCACTTGGTTCCAGCAAGAGGGGTTCAGAGGAATGAATAGGTAACAATTACCTCTGAATCTGTAAATCTGTTCTGCTCGTGAGCTACGGTGTTAATAGATACCCTCCAATATTCCAGAGGGAAACGCTTTGCTTAATTAATTAAAGTTGGAAGAATACCCAGGCAGTAAACCATATCGTTCTTATTAACAGTCTAAAAAATAGAATCCCGGCAGCAAAGCGTTATTAAATGTCATGGACTTTAGTAGAAAGTGTAAAAAATAAAGCTAGAACTTCTGGTAACTGTGAAAGAATTTTTAGGTCTGTTTTTTTTTTTGTATTTTAAGAATAGTAGTTTAATATTTTATATAGATCATTTCAATAGAAATGTCTCTGTTTTCATAGGGGTTGTCTCATGATAGGTATAACTATGAAAATCAGGTATCATATCGTAAAAGACAATCGCTAACACAGCTAGAACCAACCCTGCACCTCAGATGGTTCCAAAGCCCTCCCCATTCATTGCTCTGCTAGATTTATTTCAAGCTGGCAGCTCAGGTGTGTATTCCTTCTCAGGGGGTGTGTCCTCTTTGCTGCAGCTCTCTCCCTGTAACTGTCACAGCTTCTAACAGTAGAAGCTGTGGCTGTTGAAGGATGGAACTGAGCATGTGCGTGTAACGTAACGTGAATTCAAAAGATTAGAGAATGAATAAGCTTATGCAGGCTAAGTGAATAAATATATTTATTAAGTGATTAAATATACACAAACAAATCACATACTGAATAATAAAAAGTAAATAAACATCACTAACCTAAATATGCAATATTGGGCGGCATTTCGGTCGCCATGTCATTGCATATGGATGACACCCCAGATGGGTCAAATCAATACTTACATCCTACCTAGAATTCAATGGAGTGCCCTGAATGAATGTGTGTCACAAAGTTAAAAACTGTTAGCCCCTCCTCCATTGTGCATCATGCATGTCTCTGAGATCACTCAGGAATGTGTTCTTATCAGCACAATGGGGGATGGGTACTAGATTACAATGCACAATTCTGAACAATTAGAAATTAGTCTAATCGAGTATTGGTAGCCTGTGAAGGCACAGTATTTGTTGATCCATCATGTCACTGGTGGAAGTGTAGGAGACAAATACAACTTGTAGCAGTTTCTATCACGGAGACCTCTGGGGCATCTGCCAAAGAACCTGGGGCTATGCCTTTGGACCACTTAATCTACTCTCTACACTGAGAGGTAAGGAGGCTTACAGACACCCTCACTCCTAGACTCTAAAAACATTTCCATGTGCTTTACATTTAGGATAAATATTACAACGTTTTCTCAAGCTTTTCAAAAATTATGGAGAAACGTTTCCAAACTCCACCTCTAGAGTACACAGAAATACCACAGACATTCCGTAAATTAGGTAAGTCACACATGTAGAGTTTGAGTTATACCTTGACAATAAACATATTAATCACTTTAGACTGCTGAAAAGATGGGGCATCCTGTCCATATCATGTTTTTTTAGATGTATTTAAAAAAGGCAATAGGAAAATAAAAAATGACTTTTTGTAAAAATTTGCCAAAACTTTCCATTGTGATTTATCTGGCAAATTCATGGCAACGATATGACCTGCTATGTGAACAACTGGACCATAGTTCATAAATTTCTCAATATCAGTCCATGGAAATATCTCCAGTAATGAAGCTATACCACGTGAGTCCAAATGGATTTTTCACATCTCATAATTAAGAGCTGACATGACCCTCATTCAGTCCAAGCTAAGAGGGCTGTTGACTTAGCTTCCAATAAGCCCTTCAAGAGGACTGCTGATTATCGACCTGAAGATAGTTAACAAGATACCTGGTTAGTCATATTGAGAGGTTTAGGCCTGGGGAGATTATTGAAGAGGCCCAGGGGACAGAGGAAAAATGCTGAAAACTAATAATGTAATTTTTGTTAGTGGCAAAAAAAATTGATTTTTTTCTTTCTTCTTAAAGATATTTAGAGTTTTAGACTAAGCCAAGGAAACCTCCATGAATGTCTATTTGTAAATGTGTGCTTATGTTTTATGTGTATGGACTGCTTGTGCTGTGTCTGTCTATCATCTATCTGTCTATCTATCTATTTCAAATAATAAAATGTTCTCCAAGTCAAATATATTCTGTTCTACAATGCTCCATTTGGCAATGTTTGGTTTGGGTCATCTTCCACCTCTCATCTCGCTCATTATATTTATTTGTTTACTTTTCCATTCATTTACAAAATGATTCCTTTTAGTTTTCTCCTAAACATTTTTTTTTTGCCTTTTATGCACTTAAAAGCTTGATAAGCTTGCTTAATTAATTTCAAATTGCCTGCTGGTGATTTCGTGGTCTATTAATTTTCTATCCAACAAGCCTCTCACCCTGAAATCTTTCATTTATTTGCCTGAATTAAAGAAAAATGCTCCAAAACCACTGAAGGAAAAAGGGAATTTTATTTAACACAGTGTGTAAAACTCATAATTACAACATAATATGAATTATTAAGCACTAGATAATCATTAAATCCATGAAAAGTCAGGTTTAGTATCAACGGGCTCATTTACAGGGCCAAACAGTACATACCATTGGACCAAAGGTTTATTGGGATGACTGGAAACAATGATCATTTGTCTGGCTGTATAGGAGCTTAACTCTATACTGAATGGTAAAGATTTATACCACATTAAGCTGCTCCTAGAGCTGTCCATCAGGCTCCTGAAGCCTACAGTAATGTATCCACCTCAATCAATTTAGGTTCTGTAGTACACATTGATATGTCTCCTATCACAAAATTGCCCCAGAAGGACTGATCAGGGCCAAAATCTGTCCCATTCTCTGTGGGCAAATACCAATCATTGTCCTTTCATGGACATTCAGAAGCAATAACACAATGTAGACCTCCTTCCATTAAGCTTCATATTGGACACTAGGGTGGAAGGTTGCACCAGTGACTTACATGGAAGATCTGGGGCCACCATAGAAATTTTTAAAATGGGTCATTTATTAAGGTCTTGGATTCACCTCTCACCCAGACAGGAGACCCTCTTTTTTTGACCCTTGGGACATTTTTCCACAACTTTCATTTCTAGGTGTCTGAACCAGAATTGGGCTCCTTCTCTCCAATCTGCTTTTATAGTGGGGTGCATATGCTTCATTTGGGCCCTGACTTGCACCAGAAGGACTATGGGGGTCATTTATAACCAAATATACGCAGCTTTTTTGTGTATATTTGGCTCACATTTTGTTGCAAAGATGCTTTATGGCAAAATCTGCTGGCCCGTCTCATCATTTTCTACGCCAGTTTTTGGCAAGGGAGCTGGCGTAGATTTAAGACAGTTATATGCCGGCAGTGGATGCATCTGGCGCCTCTACATAACTTGGGTGCATCAAGCACCAATGGCAGATCAAAAATACCGGTCTTAATAAATTACCTCATATATTTTAGCGTTTTTTTTATCCCAATCAGGGGCTCATCTATAGAGGATGTAGACATTGCAGTCACACCTAACCACTGGAGTGTCCTTCTTCCCAATATGAGACCAATACTACATATAATGCATTATAGATTTTGCAGTGGGGTCCAGGGGCTTCAAGTTACACCTCTGCACCCACTGCCTATACAACCGGTAGGACACTTTTTTTTTATTTTTGTGCCCTAATTGAACCGGTTCTATCCTAGTGACAGATGCTCTTTAAATATTGAATATCTATTCTTTTCTCTTTCAGCTCTTGATAGAGGAGTCTGCTATAAATTTACACACATCCATGCCTCTTATTGAAGAAAATGTAGGAAAGAATAATGCCATGCCTTCTATCTCTTAGTCAGGCGACAACATCATCCATCTTCTTCCCTTTGATTTTTTTTTTTGTGATGGTTGAAATCTCCAAGTAAGAACCATCCTCTTTACAGAAATCATACCTTGTGAGAAGACAAAGCTATGGAAGTCCTTTATTCAGTCGAAACCCCCCCCCCTTCTTCCCGACAGTCATTCTATCCTCTCTGTGTCATCCTCAGGCAACGCTCCCGCATTTGTGTGTAGATTTATAGTTTATTGTATGTAAGGCTTCATCTGTAGGTTGCTATTATAACCGCCTTGGCTGGAGACTGTTTGGTTTCTGATAGATCTGTCTGTAGTTCATCAAAGGGGAGCAAAGTAGCTAAAAGCCATTGGGTCCAGCTGATGATGAAATACGAGCCATCAGCCTTGGTAATGGCTGTGAAATTTCATAATTACACGGCCTTTATTACATTGCATAATGATCCTGAAGCAGTATGGAACAATTAATTAAGATTTTCAAGCGTGGCTCTTACAGAAATTAAAAGGTGCTAGCTAGACGTTGCGAAATAGGGAAGACTCCGTTAAAGAAAGCAATAGAAGTGGCTTTCCAGAGCCTTGTAGGATCCAGCCGTAGCTCCATAATAACAGCATGATGTGTTTGTATCTATGTAGTGACTAGTGACAGTGGAATTTCATCTTGCTACTGCTAAAGGGCAATAAATTCATTTAAGATCCTGACACATCGACAGACATTTCAGAGAAAGAGTTATTGCCTGCTTTCTGTCTTTCTGAATATATGATGTTCGGGGTTTCATGCTGCCAATTTTTATGAATATATGTTTGATAACATCTATATCTGTGGATGATGCCTTCTTTTATTCTTCGTCTCTTTGCATTCGGAAATCACATCTTTTTGGCTTTCAGTAAAAAAGAAAAAAAATTGGTTAGACATTTGTCTTAGTTAACAGCCATAGTCAATGAAAGTCCATCCATATTTTACTGTGTCTTCTAAAATAAGTTCCTTGTGGCCTTTGGATATTTTTTCTTTAAAATTCTGTTCAAAAATATCTTTTAAAAGTAATTAAAAAAATCAGTAACAGTGAAAGTCAATCCCGAGTATTTCTAAGGCCACATTGGTGGTAGTGGTTCATCAGACCTTCACCTCAGTATCAAAAACACTTGTAATAAAGATGAGTCCTTCTTTATCTTTCCTTTTGACCCGAGATACCCCAAGATGAGTGGCACAGGATGACCAGGATGCAGGTTCACTCAACTGCCGCTACTATACTAGCTTGTGGTACTCATAAAGTAGAACTGGAGCTCTGCTGTTGGTTCTCTGCATGTTGCCATCATCTACCATCTTCCAGACGTGTCAGTGAGAAGGTTTCCATTACATTCTTCTTGTTTACCTCTCATTTTTGCTTTGGTTTCTGTGATCGTAGAGAACGACCACCATATAGCTTCTCCATGGAAAATGGGTGTTTGAATTCTTATGGTCCCAGTGACATCTGCCAGAGCTACCTTTCCAACATTTACAACTTAGATATTGGCTATTGATGGGTCAATGGTGTAGCCCACTATTACTCATGGACAAATCAGTCCATGAGCTCATGGACAAATCAGGAAAAGTTGGATGTTCAGAAACACTTATTATAACTCGAGATGATCAACTCGATTCTAAACTAATCAAATTCAAACTGAATTTGGGCAAACCTTGGGGAACGAGAGAGAAAAACAATAAGTTAAAAAAAGTGATAGGCAAGAAAGTCTTAGGAGACCTCCAAATATTATACACAAATTTTCAGGCCAATTGGAACATTTTCGATTCGGGTAGAATCGATGCAGAAAAAATTGTAACCCAAATCAAATTTTGAGCTATTTTCCAATAGTTAGAGGTCTCCAATAGTTGGAGATGAGAAAATAGATCAAAATTTGATTTGGGTTGCATTTTTTTCTAGATCTGCAACTCCAGAAAAGTTTGAGGATCTCAATGAGATGCGTATAATTCTTCAATCCACTTTCGTAGAAAACATGGGTTTCACTAGGCTAAAGATATATTGTGTCCATCACTGAATTCTGTCTTTCAGTGATGACTTTTTCGAACCAAATTTAAAAAAAAAATTGTCCAACTTTTTTTTTTGGTGAAACTTTTAGATAGAAAAAAAAACCTGGTGTAGCTTATGAATAAGTTGCCTGGTTCTAACGTTTAGTGTCAAGTGAACCCTTATTGGTCCTTTTGGGCACCACTACTGTTTTTGTTTGCCCATTTTTGATAAGTCTGCAGGAAACAGCACACGCACCTACACTAATGATACAGTATATAGGCTAAAAAGCGTCTTTGCTTTATTTTTACCCTTGTCACATGTCGCCTGTGCACTTTAAAGTGATATTCCCATCGCAGGCTTTTAGACGCACACATACACACAAAACATTTTTTGAAAATTAATATTTGTGTCAAGTGGGGATTAGCTTTGTAAAGTCAATTTCCTTTTTTGGGAAAACGTATTCCCTTAATAGGAGTTTTCTGATCCACTGTCTTTCTTGTTCACACACTGGGTGTCACTGCCTTTAAAACACTTGTCACTCTTTAATGGAAATAAAATATTCTATCCGGCGGAGCCGCAATGTCATTTTACCACCCCTTGCTGTGTCGGCAATAGTGGAAATGACAGAGCGCCTCTCGGTAGGGGTAATTAAAATGTAAATATTGATATTTTATTATTTGAAATGACTTTCCAGTGCGGCATTTAATATCTCTCCATCTGTGCCGCTCTGTTTAGTGGTCACTTTAGTGCAGCTCGGGGAAGTCAGCCGACGGTTTGATCCCCGTTATGTCAAAATGCTTGTTGCTGCTTAATTTTGATATCTAATTAAATGGAAAAGTACAGTCCACACTGTAATCCATGGCATCTTAACCAGCTGCTGGGGTATATTTAGAATTAATCTCCACTATGGAATCATCCTAATGTATGCAATTAAGAGTCTGCCTATGGCTAATTAGGTGTATTACAATCAGGCAGATTCTCACTCTTTCTTAAGGCTTAAAGCTTTACGACAATGTTGGGTTCAACCTGCCTCCCAACCTCTGCAAGAAAAATGAAAGGGTTAAACTAGGGGTGCACAACCTTTTCTGGTCGGGGGCCACATTGTCTCGCTGAACCAATTCCAAGGCCTTGAAATATTGTATTTATGGCTAGGTAAACTTCCAGGACTCCCATCTAATGGGAGAATTCATGGAAGATACATGTGAGCAGCCACAAGACATAGACATACTGTACATGTCTGTTACCAGATAGTTGGGGGCCGCATAGAATGGTATGGAGGGCCTCATGTGGCCCTGGGGCCGCAGATTGTTCAATTCTGGGTTAAACTGTCTTTTATTCGCTTATATTGTTTTACTACAGTTCCTTCAAATTTTATTTCACCAAATTTTTGGCAATACAGATGGCACATTGCACTGAATGTCCTGACCATGGTCTGTTCTCCATCCCTTATATTCCCTACCTCCTTTGCCTGTATCATGTGTTCCTAGTTGGCTGTTTTTTTTATTACAACAACACAATGACGTTCCATCTCTCTATCACGTGAACCAATGTCTCAGATGGGATTGCATCTCACCATTGCCAATAATTTGTTTAAAGCGTCACTAGCTTTTTATACAACTTTTTAGATATATATTAGAGAGACTTATGAAAAGTTGTTATTGGTGGGGGTCTGAGTGCTGAGAACTTCCATTGTACTGTAGAACGAGAGGAGAGAAGTGTGCGCATATTGTGCTCTCCCTCCTCGCTGCTCAAGATGGAATCAAGTCGGGCACATAGACTTCTATGGAGCCCGTCTCATGCAGCAAGGTGAGAGAACATTATGCATTCATTTCAGTCCCCTCATTCTAGAGAACAGTGGGGTCTCGGCGCTCGGTTCTTCACCGATCACAACTTTTGGAAAAGTGTAAAAAGTTAGTGATGCTTTTAGTTCCTTGGGACCTCCGATCAGAGTCAATATCGGTTAGGAACAGTTATCTCCTGTAGGTGATACCTGCTGCTGTGACTCCCAATGATTGCAAGAATAGGGCACCCTGGTCTTTCATTTCCCTCAATTACAAGGTTCTGACTAGTCCACTCTGTGTATGGCACTGAAGAAGAGAGCTGCACGCAGTCAGACTCTCACCCATCTAGCAGTTATTATCTATCTAGAGATGAGTGAATTTCTTAAAATTTGTTTTGATCGTCCAGTTAGCTTCGGGGCTAAATAAATTTGACCAGAATTTCAAGTCCCCAATTGTCTGGACAACCTCTCTCTCTCAATACTAAAAAGTTGACTTCTTTCAAACCCGAAGCTTGTGGAAATCGGGTCAAACTCCTGAATTTTAGAAATGACCCGCTCATCTCTACATCCATCCAATGGATAGGTGATAATTGCTCCTGACCAAAATACCCCTTTAAAGCCGAACCCACTCGTAAATCTGCCTCACCACCCATCTGTGATCCAATAGCCTAACACTCCTTGTCCCTCTCCTGCTGTGAATTTTTTACATAAGCCCTCCGTCCTTCGTATTTCGAAGTCTCATTCTCTCCAGCTCCTTCTCACTTCCTGTATCAGTGACTACCCTTTCCATGTGTGGTCCCAAGGATCCTAAGATTTAAATACAGGAAGTAGCAAGAAGATATACAGTGTGATAACTAGAGGTACTGGGAGGACCAGCTGTGTACACCATAAGGTGGTCTATAAAGATCTTATAGTTTCGACCTGAAAATCAAATCCTTCTTCTCTAGGATACTGGACTGTCTTGTGGACAACCTTTGGTCACCCACATGCTAACAAACCTTTATTAAATACAGCACATTCATAGACACATGCACTTTTTAAAAACTTCCACATCGGATTAGGCTTGCGAAGCATGCGAGCTGCTTAGTATTGACATAAATGAGTGCAGAGCTTCAGCTCAATAACATGACGTGACATGAGAGAGCGCTGGAACAAAGCCCAAAGCTTGTGACTGAGGCTTTTAAACAGTCTAAGAAGTAGGTCATCTGGTGGGAGAGCCATGCTTGTCCCTCTTTTACCCCCATCAATGCATTTTACAATGAAGTGCTCTGGTATGAATGGTGATAAAAAACAGACTCTTAAAAATGCAAATATACAAACACAGTATAATTATAATCACCATATCTGAGCACTATTAATTAAAGAGCTGTCCCCTCTCCTGACATGTCTGTTTTAGCAAATACTTGCATCCCCCATCTGGAGCATCTATTCTCATTTCTTTATTATTCCTGCGAAAAGTTTATAATGCATTACTAGAGGTTTGCAAAGTAGGTCTAGATGGGTGTTACCATTGGGGGGGGGTATCCCTGCATAATCTGACACTGGCAGCACTGATATTGTCGGGCTGAGCAGGAGCACACCCCCAACTGGTAACACTCATCTGGACCTTTATTGCAAACTTCTAGTAATTCATTCGCCAATGGCGCCACATTAGAATAGATGCTCCAGAATTACATGGGGAATGCAAGTAGGCATAAGTGACAGGTCTTGTTTAAAGGGTTAGTCTCAATTCAGACAATGGGGGCGTATCGCTCGGATATGCCCCCATTGATAGGTGCGCCTATATCGGGAACAGATCCCTGAAAGTGATGGAGGGTGCACTGCGCTTGTGCAGCCACCCTCATTTAATTTTCTATGGGGCCACCGAAAATAGCCAAGCACCGCCTCGGCTATTTCCGTCAGGCCCCTAGAAGTGAATGGCAGCGGTGGCCGGTCATGCACAATACCCTCCCATTCACTTCTATGGGGAGAGGCCGGACAGAATTCCTCCAGCCACCACTTTGCGGGTCTCCGTTCGCGATATAGGTTCGGGTCCCAGCGTTGGGATGAGATAACCCCTTTAAGTCCTCGTGACATGACTGTATTACAGCTCCATCTAACTTTTATGGAGCTGTATGAATATGCTCTCCATCCATTCCTATGGAAGTTCTGATCATGCTTGGCTACATTCGGAAGTCCCATAGAAATGAAAGGAGAGCAAGCTGCACATGCATGATGGTCCTGCACCTATCTGACATTGGTGGCATATCCTATCAATATGTCATCCGTGTCTCAGATGAGACAATCCCTTTAAATGACAATCTGAGCTCTGCTATATCTGTCTGTTCTATTCCCTATTAAATATTATCTCAGTCTTTTTAATAAATCCTGTATCATTTATAGAAAATGTTTTTTTCCTCTTTCAACAAAACTTATACACAGGCGATCCGTGCGGTCAGAGACACACACAAGCGCTTGTGCTGATGTCCCCCATTTAAAATCAAAGTCGTTTCCAACTCTGCTGTGCAATTCCCTCTGGTCATAGCTGATTTGCGCTGTTTGCTTTGTAAGATTTGTAATCTCCATATGAGGCAGTGTTTATGAATATACCCACTACTGGGTCAACTGCGAAGCCTCTCTGTCTCTAGCACTGCCAAGTCATTATAGCCTGGCTTTTATACCTTCAGGGGTAAGACAGTCATTTTCTCATCAAAACAAGTAGCAATTCTTTTACCAGTCCGTCCATCTGGTAACATATCAAAATTCCCCGGTCGTGATTTCTTGTGTGTTTTAATATCTCCACAAAAAGAAACAAAAACTATATAAAAGAAGGGCAACAGAATTTATTTTTTTTAGATATTTTCTTTATAGTATTATATATTGATTTTATATTTTCTTATTATTTATATTTACTTTATACCTTATTGTTTTGTACTTATTACTCCAGATCTTCAACTTGGCTGATCACGAATTGTTTCTTTCCTGATCCCATTTATTAAAAAATATCAGCAAATGGGGACTATTTGAATTAGAACATTATATGCAGTTGGTCATCATGTACCAGAGATGTTCATTGTATGTTGTTTTTTATGATACTTTTGCTACTTTGAGGTTATGGTGATATTTCAGCAAATGCCCAGAGCAATCAATCAACACAATGAGGCTTCAACTACATTTCTCCATTGTCATTACGACAATTGGATTTAGGAGGATGTCAAATACATTGATTATTATTGAAAATGTGTAGCCATTTGGGTTCAGGATTGGAATCCAACCTAGAGCGACTTCATCATGGAATTTGTATGTTTTCTCCATGTTTGTAAAGGTTTCCTCTGGCTTCTTCAGCTTCCTACCACATTCCAAAAACATACTGCTATAGGAAGTATATGAATTCATTGGCTAACGGGCCAAGAGTAGTGACATCATCCAGGATGTGCTGTGATGTCACTTCCTGTGAGATGTTCAACCAGTCAACTAAAGGCCTCTATTCATGTAAGAGAAAAGTTGGCTGAACCCACCGATTTCGACAAAGCCAATTGACTATCTTCTGGTATAGGGACCTCCTCATCTTCCCCAACAGATGATGTTGGGGAAAAGAAGGAAAGGACATGCCGAATTTCAATGCCTGATTCTTTTTTTCTCCAGGAAGATAAACCTTCAAAGATGTCAGCTTACTTCCAATGCCTACTGAACCAGGTATGCATGTGTATGGGGGATTTCGGCCAACAGGTATTGAAGGTCTGAAGGCACCTTAAGCCTTAAAGAGGTTGTCTTCTCCTCTACTTTTATCCTCAGGATAGACCATCAGTATCTGATTGGTGGAGGTCCAACACCAACACCCTGCAGCCCTGCCAATCTACTGTTTTAGAGTAGCTTCGAGACCAGAATTACACATCTATAGCCATCTTGTAGTACACAGACCTGGTTACGGCAGTGAATGGGAGCAGCACTGCAGTTACAAGACCCATCCACTAGGAGATGTAGTTCTGGAGCTGACTTCCAGCTCTGGAGTTACTGCAGAACAGCTGATCGGTGGGGAGTAAGGTGTCGGACTCCCACTGATCAGAGAAGAAGCCCTTAATAGTGAAGAAGAGGACAACCCCTTTAAAGGAATTCCTCACTGGGATCAGTAGAGGGGTCTTTCTGGACCCCTTTAACCAGACCCTCGTGAACGATAATAGCTCGCCATGAGGTTGGAGGTGTTGGAAACATTAAATGATACATATTTGTAAGTGAAGTGATGATGTTAAGGGCTTTTTATTTCATGGTATACCTGGTAAAAGTCATTCCGCAGAGCTAGCACATGAATGGCATTCTCAATTATCCCATCCGTGTGCCGCGTTTCATTAACACTTTGTGAAATCGCTGAAATGAAAGGTCACAACGTGAGCGAGCGGGTAGCATCTTGCTATTTGTTAATGCCCAATTTACGGCTTTTAAATTGTTGCAGAACACACTTAGTATTGCTGAATGAATCTTGTGCCTCAACTACTCCTGACAAGTGAATATTTGTTTAGTGGGAATCTATTGTCCTTAATGGATTGAGAGGGACATGTGCTGCGACTGCCGCGCTGCGTGGTTTCACTGAGATGAAAGTGATGTACAGCTAAGAGCAAACAAGACATGGGTGTGTAGTGATGTAATAAGCGCACAATGCCCTGTAAATACGACCTGGAAGAGCTCAAATGCAAATCAATATCATTTTAGGAGGCTTCAAAGTGGCAGGCTGTGGCATATGAAAGAGGATACATTTTTGCAAACCTAATAAAATACAATGTATGGATGAGAAGAAGAAAAAAAATAAACTCAGGCAGGGAGGAAATGTCTCTCCTGCCTTTCTACCCTTTGAAAACAAGTGAAATTACCTAATACTTTCTGCTCTGGGACTGGAGATCCAGGGGCATCTTTCTGTTCAAAATGCTGTCGGCTATAGGCACCACCATAAAGGTCACCAAAAGAGTGAGAGGATCCAGCATCCAGGTCATCCCAGTTAATGGAGCATACTGCTGGGCTTGATCCCATAGACACAACCTAGCTGGCTGCTCACTAGGGGACGTGAAAGGGGTTTTTGTCAACCCCATATTTTCTTAAGTGCTTGCAACAATGCAAAACAATGAAGGAAGTAATGCACACCCTACCACTGCCGTTCCGTTTTTTGCCACTGTCTGCTCTTCCTGCTCAAGAGGTGATGAATTCAACATGACATGTGACTTCTGCAGCCAATCCCTGGCTGCAGCGGTGACTTCAGCGGTGTGCCATACATGGTATAGCGGCTGTGCTTGGTATTGCAGCTCAGGCCTATTCACTTGAATAGGACTGAACTATGCCTACGCTATATAACCAATGAACATGACATCTCTGGCCTAGGAAGAGGCCACAGCACTAGGGCCTCTTCAAACAGCTCATCGGTGGGGATGCCGGGAGTTAGACCTGCCTCGATCAGATGCTGATGACCTATTCTTCCGATAGGCCATCAATATCAAAATCTCATAAAACTCCTTTAAGGAGGACTAAATAATGAATACTAATGCTCACTAAACCAGAGAGAAGAAAAGGAGGTAGCTTCCAACAGGTCTGCTCTTATTCCTTCATCCATCAGTGTAACCACAAACTACCCTCTAGTTCTGTATCTTGCAGACTGTCCTCCTGAGAGATCCCATCACATTGGAGGACTGTCTGAGATGATACTTATCCTCTGGATAGGTCATTAGTATCTGATAGGTTTGGGTTCGACACTCGGGACCCCCGCCGATCAGCTGTTTGAGGAGACATTGCCACTCACAGTAGTGCCACAGCCTTCTCCAGCTTTGCCTAGGCCATGTGACATCACGTTCATCGGTCACATGACCTAGACTCAGCTCAGCCCCATTGAAGTGAATGGGGCTGAGCTGCCATACCAAGCACAGCCACTGCTTGGTGACCGGAGAGAATGCTGTGGCGCTAATGATTTGCCTTCTTAAACAGCTGATCAGCGGGGCTCCTGGATGTTGGACCCCCACCGATCAGATACTAATGACCTGTCCAGAGGATAGGTCATCATTAAAAAAAACTTTTACCGAACCCCTTTAAGATATCATCTAATGTCCATCATTCTTTTCACTACCCCCCCCAGTGAAACCAATAAAACGATGGCCTTGTAAGGATCGACGTCTGTCCCATTAGTAATTTTTTGTAAAATGGAAAATGTTTGCACACAGGCGGAAAAAAGGAAAAGGAATCTGCCATTTTTTCTATCCCTGAGCGTGATACTGATAGGTATGCAATGTTGACACAACAGTGCAACGAGTCATTAGAGCGTAATTAGCATTCAGCGATGATGGCTGCTGTTTGAGGACTGTCTGACGTGTCAGCTTTTAGACACACAAACAGCAGTCAAAGCATCAAAACAGACCCATCATCGGCTTCCTCCGCTGATTGTAGCCGGCATTTCGGTCCGCTGAAATTGCTGAGAGCCTGCATCTGGCTTACAAATGCATGGAGGGAATGCCTAAGAGGGGTTAAATTCATATGCCTTTATTGCAGCCTATTTCTGTCAAGGCTCGGCTGTGAAAACAAACGTTCATGCCTTGTGAAGTGAGAGTGTATTTTTGAAGGCTAGCCGTCAGATATTTTTTGTCCTTCACACTTTTCTGTGCTTAGCCTTTTTTGTTAAGTTGACTGCAAAGTGCATCGGTTCGCTTGGCAAAAAAAAAAAATAATAATATTAATAAAAGAAAAACTAGTTGACAGCTGCCTATGGCACTGTTGTCAAGCACATGGGCTCCTACTGCAAAATGGCAGGAGGGCTGGTATCCCACATGCTTCAGACAACCCTTTGAGTGCCAAGTTGTCTGCTTTTTTTTTACACTTTTGCTATTTTTTTTATAAATTAGATTTTTAAGAAATTTTTTTTCAGTGAGATTTATGAGAAGCCTGACACATAGCATACATTCATTGGGGGCTTGTCCGGGATTAGGAAAAGGGGTCTCCTTTTCTTTTTTCCAGAAACAGTGCTGCTCTTGTCTGTGGGTTGTATGTGGGGTTGTAGCTAGGCTCCATTTACTCGAATGGGGATTAGCTGCAATACCAGACATTGCCCTCTGACAAGAGTGGCGCTACTGGTAAAAGCTGCCCTTTTTTTCTAATCTAATCTTGTACAACCTCTTTTAAACACCTGATATTCTTCTACGGACTGACGTGAAAAGGAGAGCCGCAGATACTCTTTGTGCTATATAGTGTCTTAATATGATAAGAAGTCTCCATAGTACATGACCAAAAATCCCTTATATGCCTCAGTGTGAAATTAGAAGCATAGGTATAGACTCATGGACTTCTGTGGGCACTGTATTACATTCCATGTCCTAAGAACTTAGAGACGCGTAAAGACAATGCCTTAAAGAGTACTTGTCATCTGGATGAATCCTATTAGACTAGACATACTACCTGTTAGGGTCGATCCTGCTGGTTAAAATGATACCTGTCTTGTGGAAATCGGTTGTGACATTCCTGAGAAAAATTACTTTAATACTTTACTCAAGCAGAGCTTCAATGAATCAAGGGGTGGGGTCTAGCTTTCCAGTACTGGACACTCCCCTCAGTGCACTGAGCCCCTCCTTTGCTTAAAGAATAAAAATCTATTGTCTCAGGAACACCACAACCAATTTTGACAAAACAGGTATCATTTTATTCAGCAGGATCAACCCTATCCAACAGTATGCCTGGTTTTGTAGGATTCATGTTGATGACAGCTGCTCTTTAAAGGGCATTCCCACATGGAATGGCAATCGAGCTTGCACACTGCTTCTCTATTCTGAGTCTATGGAACTAACAAAGAAGCCCACACAGTGGGGGTCCAAGCGATCAGACATTTATAAGCTATCTTATAAATAGTTGATAAATGTCAATTGTGGGAATATCCCTTTAAGTAACTTGGAATATCTGACCACACTTGATTGGAGAAAATATTGATTTCAGTGGTGTCTATCTAAGAGGATACTGGACTGAGACTTCATACTATAGGTTTACCTGGAGCCTCAATATATGAAATATTCATAGGACAGCTTAAATATTGACCAAGACCTTTCAGTGACATATTGATTTATCAACATTTCCTTTAATTATACTATGTATAATTTGCATACCACTAGACCTATTGCCCTGGATCTCATACGAATCATCAACAAGTATGCTGTCTTGGGGTGGTGAGGGGACATTTTGGACAGCCTATCGATTTCAGTGAGAACTGTAATGCTTCATTTCTCCTGTGGTGGTGCTGCAGGGGACTTGAATACCATCTGCTGGGTTCCCTCTTGGTTTACAACTGATTGCTGTTGGTCCTTGAGTGATCAGCTTGTCATCTGTGTTCAGCCACCATATAACTCATGATGGTAAAAAGCAGCACAGAACCCAAGTGACCATTGGCATAGAAATGGCATAAAATACAAATTTTCCTCCAGAAGGAGGAAAGGTATCTCATATCAGCCAAACTAGAGATTCCTACAAAAAGAAGAGACACCCATCTGTACACAGTTGTTTCAGGGTTCTTGTCCTCCGTTAGTACAGAGCAGGGTACAGGCTGTCTGGATGAGATACCACCACCCTTCTTTGTACTGATGAGGGACAAGAACCCTGAAACAGCTGTCTATAGATGGGTGTCTCTTAATTTTGGAGGAGTCTCTGAGATGGTTTTCTTCCTTCTAATAGTAATAGTAATTCCATACTTTTTACCCATAAAGCATTTCCTGTAAGTAAGGCTAGTTTCACAATAGCGTTTAAATCATCTAGCAGGCAGTTTCGGCAGAGGAACAGCCTACCGAAGTTCATCGTATCCGGCATGGCCTGATATTTCCTTTGGTACCATAATGGTACAAAGCGGGGATACAGTTTGTTTCGGCCAGACAAACAGACATGCTGGAAACAGGCCAGATTCCATAGCCAATCCGGCCTGGTGGTCCTTCGGCCATTTTCGGCTATGCTGGATACGATGAACTCCAGTAGCCTGTTCCTCTGCTAGAACAGCCTGCCGGATGATCTTAACTCTAGTGTCAAACTATCTTAATGAGTACCAGTGACCCCCCGTAAACTGATATCTAATTTTAATGACAACTCTCCTCAATTTAGCCATCCTCTTCTATATCATTAATTTCAAAAAGTTATTATTAGAAATAAGCTAATTTTTTCAAATTTTAGAACTTTAGATTTAATTCAGGTCTGAATAAATTCAACCAGAATCAAAAGTTCCCCAATTGTCCTAAAAAGTCATGTATACCACTCTGTGATCTCCTAGGACTGTACCCAACCCCTTTCAAGCTCTTTAACACCAAGACAGCATTAGCAATTTCATGACAGCAACAGATATGGCCATGGGTAAACCGATGGTCACCTTAGGTAATAAACAACCTGTTTAGTAACATAGCACTGTTGGATTTTTTCTTAAAGGGAACCTGTCGTCTCCAAAACACCCCGTGAACTAGAGTAAGCGGTGTATAGTGTAAGTGACATTGAGTCCAGTTATGTAATTTTTATCTTCATACTCACTTCCATTCTGATGTTGTGCTCCCACAAACCTGCAGTAAAATGCACTCACTTGACTCCGGTGCTCACTCACATAATGGAGAGGACTCAAAGAAGAGTCCAGTGAGTACATTTTACTGCAGGTTTGTGGGAGCACAACGTCGGAATGGAAGTGAGTATGAAGATAAAACTTTCATAATCGGATTCAGCATCACTTACACTATACAACGCTTACTCTAGTTCAGGGGGTGTTTCGGAGATGACAGGTTCCCTTTAAATTAAAAAATGGTCTAACAATTCTTCTTCTCTGGTGGTCGCCATGTAGAGAGATTCATCCAAAAAGGTTTGGAATTGCTAGAGTCTGGATTTTTTGGGGAAATTTGCAACAATTTTGAATTGTTTTGAATCGATTTGCTCATCTCTAGTTACTACCCTTCACTCATATTAATTATTATGTGCTCATACACTTGCAAGGTGCTTTTTTGTCCCTTCAATAAGAATACCGGTAAAAACACTCTTCATAAGACAACACAAAGTTTTGACCACAAGACCCCATAGAGAATTACACGTGTGGCTCTTTTTGTGACAAAATTTATCACCTTTGGCTTAATTAAACCTCAACAATCTGCCCGAAACATTGTGAGACCTGAAAGAGAAGGCAAAAAAAAAATTGTTAATTTGTAAATGGCAGGGACAAAAGGGATTGTGGAGGAACGTTAACATTTCCGTGCACGTAAACGTCAATGGAGTGTCTTCTCCATCATCAGCACTAAATTCACATTGATGCTTCTTTTCTTCTTCGTATTGATCCTTCCATGAGAACGTAGATTTGTATCTGTTAATTAATGCGTCCTGAAACAGCGTTTGTATTAATCAGGCAGATAAGAAAAATTGGATGCCTGCACCCTCGTGACAACTATAAAAGTGCTGGCCCTGATAAAATCATGAATGGACCTCAATAAAAAAAAAGTTCCTCCTTCCATTCAATAACCTAATCATCCCACTTTTAATTATGCGCTCGAAAGATGTGGGGAGATTGGGGAATGTGTAAATCTAATTATTTACTAACAGCAGTGCCCGGGAGGGGAGAGTAGACTGTCATCGGAAGGTGCTGTAGGCTATATTCTCTGTCCATCTGCTGCTGAAGCGAAATAGGAAAAAAAAAAAAAAACTCTCGGTTCTATGGAGAAGCCTCGTATTGTGAGCTAATTGAAAGAGCATTTTTCTTTGCACTTGCAGAATCTAATATTTGTATGGGAGGAAAGGACTCTGTGATTTGTGGCAAAATACACTGAACATTTGGTGAACTCGTGGCTCACAATCTCGTCCAATAAATGTATTCGGAGGCTCTCTCGGGAATTGTATAAAATCTAATTTTAGTCTACAGAAACAATATAAGAGTGTTTTTTTATCTTGTATAGTTGGCGCCGTCACCCCCATCTGAAAGGGAAGCAAAAATTGGAATTTACATTTTATTGAATGGGGAAAGTATCAAGTCATCTGTAGGCTGGTTTGTGGCTATAAAAATGTAAAAAAAAATGTAAAACTTCCAAGAAGACAGAGAATTCATTAATCTAGGGAAAAAAAAGAAAGAAAAATAAAATTGAATTAAATAGGATGATTCTTTTCATGGCAACAGATACCTGGAACTTAAAGGGGTATTTCCATCTGGGAAACTGATGTATCACTAGAATATGTTATCAATGTCAGATAAGTGGAGGTCCTACCTCTGAGACCAACTCCTATCTCCGGAATGGGCCACTCAAACTGAAGGAGAACACACACCGCCCAACCACCCTGCTATGGGAGTGGCTTAGAACATTCCAGTAGTCCCATACCGGTGAGTGTTGACATGGCCGTGCATACATGGAGTGCTCTCCATTCACCACTATGGAGCATCCAAAAATAGCCGAGTGTGCTTCCTTCTCAATTTTCAAAACTCCCATAGCAGTGAATGATGAGCACGCCTCACATGCATGGTACACTCTCTTTCACTTCAGGGTCCCAGTTCTGGAGATCCAGAGGTGGGAACCGCTCCTATCTGACATTGTTGGCATATCCTAGCGATATGCCACCAATGTCGAAGATGGGTATAGCCCTTTATGAACCACATACACATTAGTGTCATCCGAACCCGCCTAGAGCGGTGAGTTGAGCTAATGTGTTCGGGTTGCTCCCAACTCTCGGCCAACAGATGATGTTGAGGGAGACAAGGATTGGGCGAAGCGAATATTTTCACCCGAACCTCTTGTTCTTACAGGAAGATAAGCCACCAGAGATGTTTGGCAGCATCTTTCTTCCCTTTCGCCATCGAAAACACATAAACGTTAGACCAAATTGAGCATGTATGTGTATAGGGGAGTTGGGAGGGAGACGGAAGTGATAGCTGCCGGCCAAGCGAACGTTCCACCGACAGCTATTGAATGTGTACAGCTATTGAATATGTATGGATATGTCTTTAGATGTCATGGTATAGCACAATGGGCTGTAGAGATTTGCAGTTGCACCCACATCCTTATGACTGGACCACAGGAGTTTATCCATACTGGGTGCAAAGTCTCATATAGGCTCTGGTGCCTCATAAGGCCCAGTGTCCATCTACCACATGGTGGTTGAGGGGCACCAGAAAATATTTGGCATTAGGTGTTTTAAAGGAGTACCAAAAGAAATATGCCTCTCTCAGGAGCACAGCTAAAAGTGGTCCAGAGGTTGCAGCCCCACTTGGGCCCTTGTGCATGATAGGGCCACATGGCCAATCTACCACAAAGTAGGGCACTGGTATTATACAGGCCACTTGATAGTTGGGTGATATATATTTTTGCCTCTATCTCAGGACCTACAAGGTCACCGTCCACATAGAACAGTAGTGGAATATGTATGTCAAATAGAGGAGCAATGTCAGGCCACTGTACAATATAAAATTAGGTGGAAGGCAAATGGACGGTTGTTGCACTAAGACCAGTATCCTCAAAGAATGAGATATTGAGGCATGAGGCACATAATGCCTCATAGCTGCCTCTTCTCCCGATGACAGACACATTTTGACCGATCATTTTTTTGTCATTTAAAGATCCAGTTTTTAAGGTTATTTGTACTATTTGTATCTCCTTACCACAGAACACAAAAGATGCGCTCGCATGTCAGTAAGCCTGCTCTCTCTGTAGGTGCTCCCTCTCACAAGGCGCTCAATATAAGCTCCAGACATGTCTTAAGACCCCCTTAAGAAAATCACTTCTAATCCCCTTTGATGATTTTATTAAGTCGTTGTCAATGTTAGGTGCCAACTGGCAAACTTATGCACTTTACCAACAGGCCAAGGAATTATTTCCTACAGTATATATTTGTATGGCTTGTAATGTGATTGAGAAAATTAACAGTCTGCTTTAATGAGTGTAACATCTATTAGCTCCCTATCGGAAAGTAATGGAAATGAGCACATTAGCGCTCAAGATCACACATTTACCCAGAACAACTGCTATTCTACATATGTTATGTTAACGCAGTATTTACCAGTTGTGCCTTACATAAATGTAGTAAACCAACAGTATAAATAAAAGCAATAAAAAAGATAGATAGGAAATAGATGGATAGATAGATAGATAGATAGATAGATATAGTAGATAAATATAGATATAGAAATATCTTTAGATATAAAAAGAAATTGAAAGAAAGAAAGAAATAAAAAGAAAGATGATAGATATAGATGATAGATACATATGAGATAGATAGATAGATACGGTAGATAGATACGGTAGATAGAATGTGTTATAGATATGTGATATAAACCATGAAAGAAAGAAAGAAAGAAAGAAAATAGATGATAATTAGATAGATAGATATGAGATAGATGGATAGATAGATAGATAGATAGATAGATAGATAGATAGATAGATAGATAGATAGATAGATAGATAATGCTATACATATAACATTGAAAGAAAGAATACAGAAAGAAATAAAATATCTTTTTAACTAATTTGATTGGATTCTTTATTGAATATAATTTTTATTATTTTTCCAGGGTTCTCCACCTTGTCCCTTGCTGACCAGATGAGTCTCCTACAAAGTGCATGGATGGAGATCTTGATTCTGGGCATAGTATACCGATCTCTGTCCTTCGAGGACGAGTTGGTCTATGCCGAAGACTACATCATGGATGAAGACCAGTCAAAATTGGCAGGGTTGCTGGAACTGAACAACGCCATCTTGCAACTTGTGAAGAAATACAAAAGCATGAAATTGGAGAAGGAAGAATTTGTGACTCTCAAAGCTATAGCACTTGCTAATTCAGGTGGGTTTCAAATTCTTGTTTTAATATTATGTTGTTTTTTTTTAGTTTTTATTTCGTACACAAAGGTGTCCACTTAAAAGGGTCTTGCAACACATATGGCAACTAGTGTTGATTGAAACGAAGCATTTAAAGCGGAATTTGGCCCAATGTTTAGGAAAACTTTGATTGGCAACAAATCCGAAATTCCTCACGCTTCGTGGTGTTTTTCCCAAAATGGAGGCTGCACGTGTTACAAAGTCCGGGAATGCAAGATCACCCATAATGCCGTGCAGCCAGACAATCCACAGATATCCATCCCCTGTGATATCATAGCCCTATAAAACCCTCATCGCTCATCAGCATGAGCTGAGCATAGGGAGAGACATGGCAAGCGCTCATGTACTAGGTACAGTGTTGCTTGAAATGATTAATAGAAGAATATTGGAGATGGAGAGTGAAGGATGAGCGCATGCAGACTGCAGGGAGAGTGCAGGGAGATCATAGGGAGACTGCAGGGAGAGTGTAGGGAGAGTGCAAGGAAACTGCAGGGAGAGTGCAGGAAGACTGCAGAGAGACTTATGCTGCAGCAATTAACAATGAAGACTTACTATACAGTGTGGTGTTAATTATTACATGAAAGGCAGCTGCACGGTTCTTCACCGCAGCATGGCCACTCTATATGGCTGTTTCCTAAGGCAGAGTGGCCTGGGTATACCTGATTTATAGCAATTTATTCGGAACAAAGCTAATTTCTTGGCGAGTTGAATTTTTCAAAACGTCACTCATCTCTAATAGAAACCCATAGTCTGTGGGAAGCTGCCCTATCCATAAACTGATAGTCCTAGTGAAAGCTGTGGGTGATCACTCTGTTCCCCTACAGTGGCCACTACAGGAGAAATGTAGTATTGCTAGGCCAGGTCCTCCACAGTCAAAAGCCACACTTCTTTGCTCTGTGCAGCTATCTGGACAAGAAACCACAGAAAAGTCTCTATTCTACCATACAGGTGATCAATCTAGGCAACGGAAACAGCTGTTTAAAACGTAGAGCGTATGGATCTATTGACGACATCATTTAAGAGAACTGATCAGATCAAGGCTCGGCTTAACATTGCGGATAGGTACAATGACGAAGGGTTAATAAAGCATTTAGTCTCGTGAAACGCCGAAGCAGTCAAGGGTGTGAGATAAGTACAGATCATTGGGCTTTCGTCCCTAATGCTTTTCCTATGGCCCTTTAAGTTGCATTTAGCATTTGCATATGGTTGCCTATAGATCGGTGTTTAATCACACGCTGATCAGTAGATACCTGTATGTCGATAACATGCTCAGATGCCGTGTACCATTGACAGGCATGCCGTGCCCCTCCATCTGCTTTTGTTGTGACCCTTTCTTTGAACTTTATCTTGGTTTCTGGCCAGTAGTTTTCCCTTTAATTACAAGAAGGAAACTGTCAATAAAATCTGTTAAATGGGATGCAACGAGCGGCTTCAACGGGTCGACGGCTATTTGTTCAAATTCTGAAGCATTCAAAGTATTGACAGTTTGTTTTCTGGGGCCATATGCGACGATCAATCTCAGGCTGGGCTCAGCCGCTCTGAAAAATGAAAAACCAGATTGCTATTGCTTACTTGTGGATGACGACTTGTGATTTGGCGCTGCTGAAGTGAAATGAGACCTTCTGCCCAAATTGCCCCCCTGAGAGACGTGAGACGCGTGACCGGATTCAGAATTTTTTTTTTTTTTACCTGATTGATTTTGCAATTAGCAGTTTGCAATATTGTTGCTGTGACTTTAAAGTGGGGGCAATAAGGTTATTTTCCTACGTAGATTTTGAGATCTTCAGGCAAATCTGGTTTTAGCAGGAGCATCATGGCCAATGTTCTACCACTACAATGTTCTACCTATACAGTAGTCTTTTTGCAAAGTAGTAATTTAAGACACTTATACCGCCAGCTCTTTATGAGATAAGGAGGCCATGCACATCAGATAGAAGTTGATTGATAGTTGAACCAATCACCTGGTGATTTTTCCTGTCACATACATGACCGTACATATTTTGGTACTTATTGGCCATTACAGTTGTTCGAACTGCCCATACATGTTCAATGGAACCGGGCGATGGACGAAAGATCTTTGGTTCATTGAAAGATCTTCCATTCATGAACAATCTTTCTTTGAAGGAAAGATAATTCGTCTGACTATCGGATGGCAAAATATTTTCAAACAATAACGGTCTATCGTTGGTCATCTAAAATTATTATTATTTTTTTGAAAAATTTCACCCAACAAACATTTTGGTTGAAATCATCTGTTTTGATCAACTTTAGGCTAATATGCATGGGCCACCTGTAGGCACAAAGAAGAGCCTATTTCTAGCACCACATTATTGTGGGGTTATGTGCTCCTAGAAACAATTCTTCAAGGGTACAACATCTTCATAACATGGCATCCAGTTTTTTATTGGACTCATATGGAATAGGTTAAATGACACCTCTATAACTCGGAGATCACAACTTGAAGATTGTACAGTCCTAATATGGTGACCATGTGCATGAGGTCTAATAAGGATGATGTAATCCTTTGTAAAAGCACAGATAACACCATGAGAAATTTACCTCAGCTACATCTACACCAGTAGCAGGACACATGATCTGGTTAAAAATGAAGTCCTTATGATTTGGGATCTCTCCATGTTCAGGCCTATTGACTTTTTGCATGGCCTGGCCAAGCAGTTAAGCTTCACATACGCGTCTTTCGTAATAATCAATTAGCGTAGCTCTCAGAGTTCGTCAGATAACATCCACTCATTAATGGTGACATCATAATTCTTTGGCTGGGTAATGAGTGACTAACCTTTCAGGAATTGGCAGCGAGGCAATAAAAATCACGACAGGAGCTCTTACATGTATTGATCATCCAAAATGATAGGGCAGGAAATACTGGGACTTTTTTGTGAAAGTATAGAAAATTACATATCAAAAATTTTAAGAGTATATTTATGTTTCTTTTATTATAGTTTATTTTTTAACATTTTCTCTTTTTTTATTTTTTTATTAAAGGTAGAAAAAACAAACTTTTTTGTTTCCATTTTTTGATAATTCCAACAAATTAAAAATTAAAACATAAAAATGTAGTATTAAAATAAAAAAAATTAAAATATTATTAATGATTGTGTGAGGAATGTTCTGCCATGCTGAATGCACTTAGGCACCCAAATCATCAAGATCCGCTGCTGACTGCTCCCTTTGCAGTTGCCAACCAATGACATCCCAAATATGCTCGATGAAAAATAGGTCTGAGGGCACTGTGGGCCATGGTAGCATATTTAGTCTACACAGGCTGCTCACAGTAGCATGAACAACATGTTGCCTGGTGTTGTAGTTTTTACAAATGGCTCCTAGGACTCTTTTGAAAAGCCCATACCACTGGTTCCACAACAATGTAACTCTGAGTTGTTAGTGTACCTGAAATGAAGACTAGCTACCATACATTATGCCACCCAACACCATAATCCTGGGAGTAGGACCGATGTAACATCCCATGTGAAAGCCTCTTCATGGCATTCCACCGTGGTCTCCAGACCAATCTCTAGCTACTATTGTGTCTGAGACAAAAGTGAAACTTATCACTGAAGAGGATAATCCTCCATTCCAGCCTCCATTGCCATCTTGCTGTGCACCATGACACTATGATGCGAGTGGTGGTGTGCAGTCAGTGGAACTCCTGTAGCTAAATGTCTGGCTCGTAGCCCACTGTTTGCCACCCTAGGCTTGGGATAGGATTCCCAATGTCACTTGCAGTACAGAATAGATCACTACTTGTTATTTAATCAAATGATCCATCCATGTGGAGGTTAGCCTCTGTGCACCTCTTTCCAGTTCATTGTTCTCCGACCTACTGGGACACACAATTTGAACAGTGCTGACATCTCGGCCTAGGTGCGTAACAATCTGCTGGAGTGATAAACCTCCGTCTTTCAGTTCAAGGATTCTGTCCCTCTCAGTTAGTGACAAGTGGTGATAACTCTCATGTGGAGGAAAAGGAGGCATTGCACACAATCATCATCCCACACAACCTGATCTGATTTTTAAGGTTTCATGTGGCTAAAAAACTTTGCTTTCAACCTGACTTTTATTTACCTCCCACATGCTACAGATTGGAGCTAGGTGCTCGAAAATGTGATCAGCTGCAGATCTGAGTGACACCTGCTCCTCGATTTGCATAATCTTATGGCTTGTCCTTCTTGGTGTTGCAATTCCAATGTTGAGGAGTATATATTATACGCTTACTAATTAGTCATATGTATTTATCTTACTAAACATTTTTTGTTTGATTTCATTTTTATCCCTTTTGTGATTTTTGTTCTTTGTGATCTTTATACCACCATTGAAAATATTAAACAATCCGTTTTTTCTTTCTCTTTTAGACTCCATGCATATAGAAGACGTTGAAGCCGTTCAAAAACTTCAAGATGTCTTACATGAGGCTCTACAGGATTACGAAGCTGGCCAACACATCGAAGACCCTCGCCGGGCTGGCAAGTTACTGATGACTTTGCCGCTCCTTCGACAAACGTCTACCAAGGCCGTCCAACACTTCTACAACATCAAACTGGAGGGGAAAGTTCCTATGCATAAACTTTTTTTGGAAATGCTTGAGGCCAAGGTCTGACTAAAAGAATCTCTGGTGACCGAAGAGCACCATTGATAAAAAAAAAAATAAATAAATAAAAAAAATAAGGGAGATTACGTCTAATGATTATGGCAAATAATGGACTAAATCAACAGCTAGTGACTGCACTGACGTAAATAGCAGCAAGACTGGAGCAGCTTTCGACTTTTATCTCTGCAGTGTAACGGTGCAGATCTTTTCCTCTCCTGATTCTTTCGTTTTTTGCTGCTGAACTTAAAGATTTAAAAAAAAATGTAAAAAGTCTTTAATTAAGAGAGATGGAAGCCAGCCCTGCCACAGGACAGAAATCCATAGGATGCCACTAAATTCATAATGGACCACAAGGCCCCCAATGACGAATGGAATCCATGACAAAAATATCATATCCCGCGTAAATTATTCAAAAAGTGACTGACTAACTGCGCTTTTAGGATTCCTTGGGAACAATCTCTAATTTGACACCCTGAGCAACATGTCCTTGGCTGCTTTATTTGGTTTTAGTTCCCATCTAGGCCACCCAGCCATTTGATTCCTTTGTTGTTTGAAGTCTTCCAAAAAATTTCTCGGTTAGGTACTATGTGACTTTTTTCAGGGAATAGTTTTAAGCTTTATTCATCCATGCAATATTAATTAACAAATATTAGGAATGATGATATAATGCAAACTGTGTATTGGTTTGAGCAACGATGAACAATCAATAAGGACCTTCATATCCTTAAAGGAAGTTCTTTTTTTAATTAGAATTATTCAAATCTTTTTGGTTTATTATTGTAAAATGGATATTCTTTTGTACCAGCTTTATCACTTTTCAGTCATTTACTGATTATTCTGTGGATATTTCTCTTATTCAAGCAATAGTCGAAGGATGGTGCATACTACCACGGATGCAATTAATGTTGTGTGCCAGTCTGGTTAAAAAAAAAAACACGAAAAAAAATCCAGTTTCTTATTATGTAAAACCTAGCCTACCTGTTCTGTTGAATACGATATTAGATTACACCTGCAATGTATATAAATAGTCTTATCTGCTTACCACTCCCCATGAGGACGCTTGGAAATGGCTACGGTGTCTTAAAAAAATAGATGTACTTTAGTGTGAAATTGCAATATAAAAATTGTACAATAAAAAAACAAAAATCATTATGTAAAATAATATATTAATATTGCAGGTAATGCAAAGGCCAGCAATAAACTCTCTGAAAAAAAAAATATACATGTGTATATATATTCAGTTGAGTTAAAAAAATAATATAAGAAATTTTGTCAATTTTTGTTTCCTTTTTTATTTTTTTTTTACATCAATTTTTTTACTGACAGCTAAAGCAGTCGGTGTGGTTTCTTAACCCTTATTGTTGCTGCATGATATCTGTTTCTGTATGAGACTGTTATAAGGTGTAATCTAATGTAATCCCACACCTGTCCCGCTGACAAATTTTCCAGCTACCTACAATACATCTCCATGCTCTGCCAATATATCAGTGTTAATAGTTGCTCCCTGTATCATGTGAACGCCCATACTATATATACACAAATGTGATTAAAATTGTAATCTTGATCAACAAAAAAAAAATCATAGTTCAGCTCTTCAATGTTTCCCATTTGCTGTGCTTTCTTCCTAATTTATTAAAAAAAAACAAAAACCTTTTTTTTTGTTAATTTCTCAGTTGCATTTTCTGAAAGAAAACCTGTCGTCTTGTTCTCCTTGTGGCTGTTCGATTCTTGTGACGTGTGCTTTTTTAGACACAGGGTAGAATTAGAGGCAATATTGGATGTACAATTCCTCAGGAGCCTTACAGTAGTTTAATCTGTGTCTCTGCTATAGTTCAAAAAAATACTTTGGCAGATCAAAAATTCCAATTGAGAAATCACACGAGAAATTGATTTGTTAAAAAAAAAAGAAAAAAATATTTTTTTTATTTTTTTTTTTACATCAATTTTTTACTGCAGCTAAATACCCTTATTGTGCTGCATGATATACGTTCTGTATGGACTGTTATAAAGGTGTAATCTAATGTAATCTTACACATGTGCTGACAAATTTCCAGCTACCTACAATACATCTCCTGCTCTGCAATATATCAGTGTTAATAGTTAGCTCCTGTATCATGTGAACGCCCATAAAATATACACAAATGTGAAAAATTGTAATCTCATCTTTCAAAAAAAAAATATAGTTCGCTCTTCAATGTTTCCCATTTGCTGTGCTTATCCTAATTTATTAAAAAAAAACAAAACCCTTATTTTTTGTTAAATTTCTAGTTGCATTTCTGAAAAAACCTGTGTCTTGTTCCTTGTGGTTGTTATTCTTTAGTTTTTATTTAGGAATTAGAGCAATATTGATGTACCCTCAGGAACTTACATAGTTTAATCTGTGGGTTCCTGCTCATAGTCCTTCAAAAAATAATTATAATGCAGATAAAATTTTGGAAATCGAGTCATGAGGCTTTCAAAAAATAAAAAAAAGAATGAAAAAATATTTAAAAAGGAAAAATATGGGTATAAAAAAATTGCGAAAGAAATTAGCATAGTCCAGCTGGCTTCTTCTAAGTTATCGCAGTGCCATTCAGGTTAGGCATTGTCGGTATTATCATCAAATAGAACAGTAGACATGTGCACTGTTCCCTAGAGTCGTGTGGTACTGCTTGTGATATGATTCCAGTGTTGGATGCCCCAGAAATTTCTCAGCTTTAGCCATGTAGATTTTGCATACAGAATGTATTCGCATTACTCCCAACTTTGCGGACAATGTGTCCAGATGTAACTTTGTCAAAGTCATTATTATGTTTCATGATGCAATAAGTAAACTTTTGGGTTATACCAGAATGGATGACCTATGCAGATTCTTTGCACCATCCAAGTAGCGACACATGCTCTTCACAGTTACAACAAGCGCATCATGTATAGACTGTGCTTTGTATTAAATTCACTCAAATGGGACTGAGCTGCACCTATGTCATGTAACGTGATGTCACTTCCCTACGAAGAGTGGTGCTCCCAGTTAAAACAGCTGGTTGGCAATGATTCCAGGAGTTGGACCCCCACGAATCAGAGAGGTAGCCCATGTAGCTGCTGTAGGCCACCCAAAGAGACGCCAGGTCGGCTTCATCCCCATTTGAATAGACAGATGTGTCCACCCTTAACTTGACTTGAATTTTGTTAAGAAATTCAGTTTCTCATGATACAGAATGGATACATTCTTGCACCATCCAGTAAAAAGTCTATACAATACACATATACAGTTTTTAAAATTGAACCCTATGTCACCTGGCACCAGCGAAGGGTCTGCAAGAACCTGCACAAGGACACACTTGCCACTGGCTAGGCCTACATATTGGATCTTTGTAGAAAGACCTTTTTACGAGAGATTTTCTAGAGATTTCCATGAAATTTCCAAGAAATTTCCAAGAAATTTCTAAATTACGCTTTTTTGGTAACAAGCAATAAAAAGTCTAGGTGTAGCCCTATCCTC
The DNA here is from genome assembly GCA_900303285.1 of Rhinella marina. Classification (NCBI taxonomy): domain Eukaryota; kingdom Metazoa; phylum Chordata; class Amphibia; order Anura; family Bufonidae; genus Rhinella; species Rhinella marina. Next base: position 66,862 of record ONZH01001484.1, on the reverse strand, counting down.
AGCAAACAAGTGAAAAATTATATAGAGTCATGAAACTGGGGCATCAGGACCTCTTGTGTAGTCAAACAGCACCTGAAAGCCATCCATTTTTATCTTTTATATGATGTCCGCACATCTTCTATGTGTGTCACTACATATGTCACAGAAAGAATAGTGTGAACAAATCTTCCCTTATTGGATTTTTGAAAATGTCCTCTTGTAATATCGTAAGCTTCCCATCGTAAAAAGAGTTTTTAAATTTTAGGTCATAAAACAAGTTCTGGTATCTGGTAAATCAAGCTGTTAAGGGTATTCCTAAAAAAAAAGCTTGTTTTATTTATGGAGTGGATGAACAGAGTACCTGTAGGTCCAGGCTTTCATCCCAATGGATCCCAAAGATTCAGTGGAAAACAATATTTTTTTATTCAATGAACAAATAAAAATGGCCATTAAAATGTGGCAAAACTGCTGCAAAGACCACATTTATCCAAAGACGTCTTCACCAAGGTGTAATGTGAAGGTCCTAGGCCCCAGTGTAAAATATATAACAGGGTCGCCACCTACCACGTACCATTAATAATACTGGTGTTTTCCTATTTGATAGCCGAGCAAGGATATGACTGTTACCTCTGAACCCCTACAGTTCTGCCCCAGCTTATTCAGATGTTCATCTTTGGAAGACGTGTTATTGAGATAAGCAGCAGAGACTTAATCAGAATAAAAATTAAGATATTATAAGATCAGTAAGCAGAATCTAGTCCGCTTATTGACTGTGTCCTGGTGGGCAGAAGAGATAAAAAATGTACAGAAAACAGCAAAAGCCACTAGGTTCTGTATCCCTATGATGAAAATATAGAAAATTAGATTAGGCATCAAAAGGGTATTCCCATCTGAACCATTCATGGCTGAGACCAAAATAACCATCATACGTGGTGGCAAGAGGTGGCCCAGATTATGAACATTCATAGAAGTGAATGGGAGCTCTGGAAACATCGTAGCATAGCCCACTTGGCTGTTTTGTAACTTTGGCCACCTCTGGCCACAACATATGATGGGTATTTTCATCTGAGCAATGAAAGGCTGAGACTAGAATACCCCATCATAAGTGGTGGCCAGACCTGGCTAGGATTACGAAAATTCATAGAAGTGAGACCAGAATACGCATCATACATTGTTCGGTGGAGATGGCTGGGATTATGAAAATTTATAGAAGTGAATGGGAGCTATGGAAACATCGCAGCACAGCACACTTGACTGTTTCTGTAATAACACATATAGTAACATAGTTTATAAGGCCAAAAAAAGACATCTGTCCATCCAGTTCGGCCTGTTATCCTGCAAGTTGATCCAGAGTAAGGCAAAAAACCCCTGTGAGGTAGAAGCCAATATTCCTCACTTTAGGGGGAAAAATTCCTTCCCAACTCCAATCAGGCAATCAGAATAACTCCCTGGATCAACAACCTATCTCTAGTAACTATAACCTGTAATATTATTACACTCCAGAAATACATCCAGGCCCCTCTTGAACTCTTTTAGTGAACTTACCATCACCACCTCCTCAGGCAGAGAGTTCCATAGTCTCACTGCTCTTACCATAAAGAATCCTCTTCTATGTTTGTGTACAAACCTTCTTTCCTCCAGACGCAGAGGATGTCCCCTCGTCACAGTCCCAGTCCCGGGGATAAAAAGATCATGGGATATGATGGGTATTTTCATCTGAGCGATGAAAGGCTGAGACCAGAATATTCATCATACATATTCATCCCTGGCTGGGATTACGAAAATTCATAGAAATGAGACCAGAATACCCATCATACGTAGTGACTGGAGGTGGCTGGGATTACAAAAATTCATTCAAGTGAATGAGAACTATGGAAGGATCATAGCACTACCCACTTGGCTGTTTTTATGACTTTGGCCACCTCTGGCCACCATATGTGATGGGTATTTTCATCTGAGCAATGAAAGCCTGAGAAGGGAAATACCCCTTTTGAGTAATTATTGGAATGTTTCAGAACTGTGTATAGTAAAATTCCCTTAGTCTGACACGAGCAGGACCTGATAAGCATCGGGCTGCCAAGTATTCTTGAGCATAAATTGGTTATAGAAATCTGTTTTAAACTTGGAAAGGTGAAGAACCTTCAGGAGCAAAGCCAAAAAAAAGATTTCACAAAATCTGTTATTATCCCAACTTTTTAATTATAGAACTTTCTAATTGAATCTCTGTTCAGTGTCCTGCTCTTGATCTAGTGAATGTTATTGGAAAATAGCACTAGAAACACAGGTCAGATACTTGGACCTAATGTCTCATCAATATCTTTCCTTATGCCCTGTTAGCTCATATGGACATCATAAAGTGGGGCCCCCACCATAGCCAAACACTGCTAACAGAGATTGGCTCACATGGATGGTCATCCAAAGGTCTTTCCCTGGACCTGAAACCTGATCCCTGAAGCCAGACATACAGTGACCACCATCCTAGTTTCAAACTGAAACAGGGTTTTCTTCATTAGCCCCTTTGAAGGAATCTCAATGAGTAGGATGTTTTGGGAAAATTTGTTTTACAGAAAGATTTTTTTCAACTTGCTATCCGCTCTGGTCAATTTCTAAAAGCTGCGATACATAAAGCCATAACTGTATAATCTATACAAAAATAAAATCCAGTCTCTTTCTGGCTAAAGGGATTGTATCTACTGATCCAAGGGTCACCCTATGCTTTTCGTTAAGTCTTAAAGGCCCATCGTGAAAAGTGCTAATGTGCTTCTCAGCTGCGTTCTGAGTATCAGGATTCGTTTCTACCAGAACACTTCTCACCTCAAGTCGTGGAAATCCTCCAAAGAGTTAGAGTGATGACACACAAAATACCATGCTAAATGCTGTTCATGGAAGCGGAGACCAAAACCATTATTACTGCCACAATGTTATTCCTTAAGTCTAGAGGGCAAGGGATATGTCTTAACAATTCACCTCAAGTAACTTTATGGTGGTGGCCTTTTGTAGATTTTTTTTAGCTTTTAGCATGCTGTTTTTTGAGTATTCTTTAATAGAGATGAGCGAGTAGTATTCGACCGAGCCGGTATTCGATCGAATACTACGCTATTCGTCATACTCGATTTCGATCGAGTATAACGGCGATGACGCACTTAAAATTCGTTTCCCCTCCCACCTTCCCTGGCGCTTTTTTTACACCAATCACTATGCAGGGGGGGTATGACAGGTCCTCGGAGCACGCTGGCATCGCGAGAACGGCGTCTACATGCATTGGCTGGAAAAACCATGTGACCTCGAATCATAAAAACTCAGCTCTTCCTGCTCGTTCGCATATGCTGCATGAACGTAGTCAGGGACAGAGGCCCGAGCAGGGAGAGACAGGCTTTAGCTGTATGAAAGTAAGGCAGGACCCCAAAAGTATATAACAGAAGCTCAGAATATCGCATTTACCACCATATATACCGGCTACCAGCGGACAGGAGAGTGATTGACAGCCCTTATCAGGGCTACTATACTGCACGGTATATAGCTGATTCTAACTATATACACTATGCACAGAACGGCTGCTTTATTGAGGGATAGCTGCTGGAGTAGGGACAGAGAGAGGCATTAGTGGTGTATTAGCACCTATATACAAAACTATATTTGGCACTACTGTTGTGCGTTCTGTGTGCCAACAAAACCCTGTTATATACCTGGTGTGTATACGCACCATTTGACCTTCTGGCAGTATACGGCTGTATACGCCAAGTATTTTTCTAAACAATAAAGTATATTTGGCACCACTGTTGTGCGTTCTGTGTGCCAGCAAAACCCTGTTATATACCTGGTGTGTATACGCACCATTTGACCTTCTGGCAGTATACGGCTGTATACGCCAAGTATTTTTCTAAAAAATAAAGTATATTTGGCACCACTGTTGTGCGTTCTGTGTGCCAGCAAAACCCTGTTAATATACCTGGTGCGTATAGGCATCTATTGACCTTCTGGCAGTATACGGCTGTATAGCCAAGTGTTCTCCTAAAAAATAAAGTATATTTGGCACCACTGTTGTGCGTTCTGTGTGCCAGCAAAACCCTGTTAATATACCTGGTGCGTATAGGCATCTATTGACCTTCTGGCAGTATACGGCTGTATAGCCAAGTGTTCTCCTAAAAAATAAAGTATATTTGGCACCACTGTTATGCGTTCTGTGTGCCAGCAAAACCCTGTTAATATGCCTGGTGCGTATAGGCATCTATTGACCTTCTGGCAGTATACGGCTGTATAGCCAAGTGTTCTCCTAAAAAATAAAGTATATTTGGCACCACTGTTGTGCGTTCTGTGTGCCATCAAAACTCTGTTAATATACCTGGCGCGTATAGGCATCTATTGACCTTCTGGCAGTATACGGCTGTATAGCCAAGTGTTCTCCTAAAAAATAAAGTATATTTGGCACCACTGTTGTGCGTTCTGTGTGCCAGCAAAACCCTGTTAATATACCTGGTGCGTATAGGCATCTATTGACCTTCTGGCAGTATACGGCTGTATACGCCAAGTGTTTTAAAAAAAAAAAAAGTATATTTGGCACCACTGTTGTGCGTTCTGTGTGCCAGCAAAACCCTGTTAATATACCTGGTGCGTATAGGCATCTATTGACCTTCTGGCAGTATACGGCTGTATACGCCAAGTGTTTTAAAAAAAAAAAAAGTATATTTGGCACCACTGTTGTGCGTTCTGTGTGCCATCAAAACTCTGTTAATATACCTGGTGCGTATAGGCATCTATTGACCTTCTGGCAGTATACGGCTGTATACGCCAAGTGTTTAAAAAAAAATAAAGTATATTTGGCACCACTGTTGTGCGTTCTGTGTGCCAGCAAAACCCTGTTAATATACCTGGTGCGTATAGGAATCTATTGACCTTCTGGCAGTATACGGCTGTATAGCCAAGTGTTCTCCTAAAAAAATATATATTTTGCAGAACGCGTGGCAAAAAAAAGTTAAACGCCTGAAATGCGGAGGGCTAGCGCAAAGGGACGTGGACGTGGACGGGGGCGCGGAAATGCTGGTGGGGGCACAAACCGCGTTGAAGCCAGTGGGGATACAATGCGTGCTGGTGAGGGGCAGCCAGCATTCCGCTCATCCAGCATCCCTGCCTTTATGGGACAGTTAATCGGGGGGCGGGTTACACCGCTGTTGAGGCCTGAGCAGTGTGAACAGGTGGTGCAATGGATAGCCGATAACGCTTCTACTCACTTGTCCACCACCCAGTCATCCACACAGTCTCACTCTGACCCTCCTTCCTCCCAACCTGGCCAACAGAGTCATCCCACCCTTGACCCCTCCCAGGAGCTCTTTTCGGGTCCTTTTCCAGATGTGCTGCAAGAATCCTAGGAGCTAGCAGAGGAATTTGTTTGTAGTGATGCCCAAACACTTGAGTATCCGCCATCTCCTGGTGATGTGGACCCGGAACCAGCATCTGTTATCATGAGCGATGATGATGAGACGCAGTTGCCATCAAGGGAGGCTGTTGGAATGTCCAGTGGGCAGGAGGAGGAGCAGAGTGAGGAAGTGGAAGAGGAGGTGGTGGACGACGAAATGACCGACCCCACTTGGCCAGGGGTGATGTCCAGCGGGGAAAGCAGTGGAGATGTGGTGGTCTGCGCATCACCGAAAAAGGCAGCAAGAGGCAGAGGGATGTCCAGAGGCAGAGGACAGTCCAGACAGAGAAGGCAGGCCACAGCCAGCAGGGCTGAAGCTCTTCCCGGCAGCAGGCAGTCGCGCGAAGCTCCCCCATCGAGGCCTCGTACTTCTGTGGTATGGAGATTTTTTAATGTTTGCGCAGACGACAAACTGAGCGCGGTTTGCGCACTCTGCCACTCAAAACTGACTAGGGGCTCTGAGAAGAGCAATCTGACCACCTCAGGCATGCGGCGTCACTTGGAAGTCAAGCACTGGGCTGAGTGGGAGAGAGCAAACGCAATACAACCTGCGCCCGGTCTTCCTGCCACTGCCTCTTCCCCTTTGTTGTGTGCTGCCACTGCGGTCCAGACCTCCAGCCAGGACACCTCCACATCTGCCTCGGCTACTTTGGGGCCTTCTCCTTCAGCCTCCCCTTCCCCCGCATCTTCGCCTGCACCTTCATACTCCTCGTCCCATCAACTGTCCATCTCGCAGGCGTTCGACCGCAGGCGGAAGTACGCCTCGAGTAACCCCCAAGCCCAAGCCTTAAACTGCCACATCTCCAAACTGCTGGCCCTGGAGATGTTGCCGTTTAGGCTTGTGGAGACGCAGGCCTTCCGCGACCTGATGGCGGCTGCCGCACCTCGCTATTCCGTCCCTAGCAGCCACTACTTTTTCCAGTGTGCCGTCCCCGCCCTGCACCAACACGTGTCGCGTAACATCAGGCGGGCCCTGAGTTACGCAGTCAGCGCAAAGGTCCACTTGACCACCGACTCGTGGACAAGCGCTTGCGGCCATGGACGCTACATCTCTTTGACGGCACACTGGGTGAATGTTGTGGAAGCGGGGACGGGGTCGCAAACAGAGACGGCCTACCTACCACCCCCGCCCAAGATTGCCAGCACGGGTTCTGATAAACCCCCCTCCTCTTCCTCCTCCTCCTCCTCTGCCTTAACATCACCCTCAGCCTCTAGCTGGAAGCGTTGCAGCACTGGCGCGGGGAGACGTCAGCAGGCGGTGCTTAAGCTCATCAGCTTGGGCGACAGGAAGCACAGCGCCCCAGAGGTGAGGGACGCCATACTGCAGCAGACGGAGATGTGGCTGTCGCCGCTGCAGCTAGGACCAGGCATGGTCATGTGCGATAACGGCCGTAACCTGGTGGCGGCTCTGGAGCTTGCCGAACTCAATCACGTACCATGCCTGGCCCACGTTTTTAATTTGGTAGTCCAAAAATTTTTAAAGACTTACCCCAACCTGGCAGAGCTACTGGTGAAAGTGCGGCGCTTGTGCGCTCACTTTCGGAAGTCACTGTAGCTGCTGCTAGCTTAAAAAAAACTCCAGCAATGCCTCCATTTGCCTGAACATCGGCTGTTGTGCGACCTGCCCACTCGCTGGAAATTCCACCTATTCCATGTTGGCCAGGGTGTGTGAGCAGCAGAGAGCATTGATGGAGTACCAGATGATGAATCCACGCGTGCCTCCAACTCAGCTCCCTCAGTTTGCCAACCACGAGTGGCCATGGATGGCAGACATATGCGATGTATTGCGTATCTTTGAGGAGTCCACCAAGAAGGTCAGCAGCGAGGACGCTATAGTGAGCCTAACCATCCCGCTCCTATGCGTCCTTAAAGAAACGCTCATCGCAATAAGGGAGAACGCATTGCACACAGAGGAGACGGGGGTAGGAGGAGACGCAACGGAGCTAGACAGTCAGACCACACTTTTGTCTGCTTCTCGGTGGCAGTTGCAGGAGGAGGAGGATGAAGAGGAGGACGACGTGGAGGTGGCTGTGGAAGAGGAGGAGGATGCTGGCGGCGAGGGTAGCAGTCAGGCTGTGTGCGTCCCATTGGTTCAGCGCGAATGGGGAGGAGAGGAGGTGGAAGAGGAAGAGGAGGAAATGGCAAATGATCCTTCTGGTGGGGGCAGTGACGTCATGCCTATTCAGAGTCTGGCACACATGGCTGACTTCATGCTGGGCTGCTTTTCCCGGGACACACATGTTGTCCGGATATTGGAGAACAAACTATACTGGGTCTTCGCACTCCTGGACCCCGGTATAAAGATAACTTCTCCTCTTTTATTCCGGTAGAGGAGAGGACGAATCGATTGCTGGAATACCAGAGGGAACTCGTGCAGAACATGATGGAGATTTTTCCACCCACCATCGCTGGCGGCAGAGAGGACAGTGTCTCCCAGAGTCCCTCAACATCGATCAGGCCCACAGCCACCAGGGGAACACTCTCCAAGGTGTGGGACACGTTCATGGCACCCCCTCGTGCAACTTCCATCACTGCGGGGCCCACTATCAGCAGGAGGGACAAGTATCGGCGGATGTTGCGGGAGTACCTGGCAGACCGTACCCCTGTCCTCCCCGATCCCTCGGCGCCCTACACTTACTGGGTCTCCAAGTTGGACACGTGACTGGAACTGTCCCTGTACGCCTTGGAGGTGCCTGCCTGCCCTGCCGCCAGCGTGCTATCAGAAAGGGTGTTCAGCGCAGCCGGGGGCATTATAACCGATAAGCGCAGCCGCCTGTCAACCGACAGTGCCGACAGGCTGACGCTAATCAAAATGAACAGCAAGTGGACTGACCCGGACTTTGCTTCTACAACAGTGGAAAGCAGCCAAAAGTGAAGTGCCATCTGTATGAAGTGCCATTTCCTCCTCCTCCTCCTTAACCGCCGTAGAATTGCTCCATTAAAAAAAAAAAGAAAAAATTATTATGGCTCAGCTCTTGGGCCTTAATACAATTTTTAAGAGGTCTCAGCTTTTGGGCCTTAATACAATTTTTAAGAGGTCTCAGCTCTTGGGCCTTAATACAATTTTTAAGAGGTCTCAGCTCTTGGGCCTTAATACAATTTTTAAGAGGTCTCAGCTCTTGGGCCTTAAAACAATTTTTAAGAGGTCTCACCTCTTGGGCCTACAAACAATTTTTAAGAGGTCTCACCTCTTGGGCCTTAATACAATTTTTAAGAGGTCTCACCTCTTGGGCCTTAATACAATTTTTAAGAGGTCTCAGCTCTTGGGCCTTAATACAATTTTTAAGAGGTCTCAGCTGTTGGGCCTTAAAACAATTTTTAAGAGGTCTCACCTCTTGGGCCTTAATACAATTTTTAAGAGGTCTCACCTCTTGGGCCTTAATACAATTTTTTAAGAGGTCTCACCTCTTGGGCCTTAATACAATTTTTAAGAGGTCTCACCTCTTGGGCCTTAATACAATTTTTAAGAGGTCTCACCTCTTGGGCCTTAATACAATTTTTAAGAGGTCTCACCTCTTGGGCCTTAATATAATTTTTAAGAGGTCTCAGCTCTTGGGCCTTAATACAATTTTTAAGAGGTCTCAGCTCTTGGGCCTCCACACAATTTTTAAGAGGTCTCACCTTTTGGGCCTCCACATAATTTTTTCGAGGGCTCACCTCAAGGGCCTCCATATAATTTTTTCAAGGTCTCACCTCAAGCTAACTTTGCGCACTCATTAAAATATCTTCACAACAAGGACCTAAGAGCCCTCGATGGGAGAGCTTTGTGTGGGGGCCTGTTATAGGGAAGAGATGCGGCCCTGCGGGCTCTAGCCTGCCTTCTCCATGAGCCTCTGGCCAGCCCACGGCCTCTTCCTGCCTTTTGCGGTCCTACGCATCCCTCAACATCCCCACTGCTTTACCTGCTAGACATGACACTGGGCCAGGTCGGGTCATACTCAACCACCTCCTCTTACACTGCCTCACTTTGCTCCTCCTCCGGCCCACCCGACATACCAACAGCCTCTCTTGCTGGCAACTGTGTCTCATCATCGTCCCTAATCATTTTACACTTTAGTGCCCGTTCCACACCACCATCAGCTAGAGATGGAGCTTGCTCCAGTGTTTGGGCATCAGAACAAACAAAATCCTCAGATAGCTCCTGCGATTCTTGCAGGACTGGCGAGGAGTCAAAATCAGGTAAGGGACCTGAGAAGAGCTCCTGGGAGTGGGCATGGGTGGGAACACTCGGTTGATAACATTGGGCAGGGTGGGAGGAAGGAGGGTCAGAGTGAGGTCCCTGCAGTTTCTGCAGGCTATCGACGAGACTGGACTTTGTGGACTTGACTGGGTGGTGGACAGATTTAACAAATCTAGAAGGAGAAGGAGGGGTTTGCCGAGCTGTCTGTAAGGGTTGCGGAAATCCTGACAGAACCAAGGCCCAAAACTTGGGTGGGGGTAGCAGGTTTGCCCGTCCCCGCCTCTACAACATTCACCCAGTGTGCTGTCAGGGAGATGTAGCATCCCCAGCCTCAAACGCTTGTCCAAGTGTTGGTGGTCAAATGGCCTTTTGCAGTAACCGTGTTACTCGGGCGTGGATGATGTTTTGGGACATGTGCTAGGGCAAGGCAGGGATGGCACAGAGCGAAAAATAGTGATGGCTAGGGACAGGATACTGATGGATGGCAGCCCCCATCAGGTTGCAGAAAGCTTTCATTTCTACAAGCCTAAATGGCAACATCTCAAGCGCCAACAATTTGGGCATTTTAAGGCTTCTGCATGTGTTTGAGTTGTTTTTACATTTTAAAGAAGACATGTCTGACCACATCTCACACACACACACAATGACAATTAGGGGTGGGGTCTATTTGCTTTCCCCCTTGCCTATGCCATCTGTGGTTGTCATAGGCAACGTGATTTTAAGGGGTGCAGAATTTTTTCTTCTTTTTTGTACAGTTTGGCTTGGGGTCCCTGGCAATGTAGAGGAAAGAAGGTTTCCTTGTATGGTCTCACTTTACATAGAAGTTATATTGTGTTTGGAGTGTATTGTTGAGAGGCTGTGATAGTGGCGTAATAGTGCGACTTGGGCGCGTTATATGCACCCAGACATGCTTCCCCTGCTGTCCCAGTTGCATTCCAGCAGTGTTGGCATCATTTTCTGAGGTTTCAGGGTGGACTTGGTGACCTCCAAGTGGTCGAATTGAGATTTCCAAGTGGCGAGCATTTTTTTCCCATAGACTATAATTGGATTCGATATTCGGTCGAATAGTCGAATAACGCGGTCTATTCGAATCGAAATTCGAACTTTCGAATATATCACTACTCGCTCATCTCTATTCTTTAACTAAAAATTATAAATGAACCCATCTCAGATAAGTTTCAGTGTATCCAAGCAGGCAAGTTGTGTAGCTAGGGAGAAGATAATGGAGTACCCCAGATGGGAGCAGAAAAGGGTAGTGGGCACTAGTAGCTTGTGTCATTATTTTTCCTCCATTTGACCATCAGATTATTTTGGATTAAAATGATGGCCTTTGAGAATTTTTATTGATATGAAAATGGCAAGATTTCTAGATCAGTGTATTGAATACACAGAATGTAACAACACTCTCAGGTCACTAAATACAAAATCTATATATAAACTAAAACCACATTTGATATGATAAACAAGTTCTTAGCAAATATATTTTGATCAAAAAATATCTGCACCCTTCCAGCAAAGCAAGGTGACCTAAGTCCAGACAGGAAACTACCCTATCTAATACCTATTTCTATTCCAGTTGACATCTAAATTGAGCAGAGCAGACCTCACACATATACTGTGTTGCTATAATTGTTACCTCTGTGTGCCATCAGGCATCCAATGAGAGGAAGAGGAAACGCAACTATATGTATCATGTGATAGCACTTGTGGAATGGATATGGATCATAGGAGGATTTTTTTCAGGAAATCACATTATATTGTATCTAAAAGGGGTTCTCCGAGTTATATATTATATATATTATATATAATATAATATCAGATCGGCGGGGGTCCGTTATCCGGAACCGCCGCAGATCAGCTGTTTGAAGAGGTGCCAGCGCTGCCTGCTCTCCATTGTTTACCTGCTCACCGTAACATCTGCAGCAGTGAGCAGGTGTAATTACACCCAAGCATCCCCATTCATTTCAATGGAATGGCTCGTTCCTATAGGAACAAGCCCTCCCTTTGAAATGAATGGGGCAGCTTGGGTGTAATTACACCTGCTCACCGCTACTGATGGCACCGCGAGCAGGTAAACATTGAAGAGGAGGTAGCGCTGGCGCAGCGCGCACCTTCTCTTCAAACTGCTGATCAGCAGGGGTGCCGGGTGTCGGACCCCCGCCGATCTGATATTGATGACCTATCCTGAGGAGAGGTCATCAATAAATATAACTTGGAGAACCCCTTTAAAGAGTCACAGTATTTTCACACAATTTCATTTAACCCCTTCCCGACCGGCGCCGTACATGTACGGCGCTCGGGCGGTACGGGGACATGACGCCCGCTCGCGGGTGCGGCGGGCGTCATGGCCGGCAAGTCTCTGCTGTTTCTAACAGCAGAGACTTGCGGCTACTTACCGCCATCGGCGGCGTCTTCCGATGGGCCTCTTTTTTCTTCTGGGCCCCTCTGATGGCTTCCGGTGGCGTCTGTACCCGGAAGCAGTTTGCTTCCGGGTGATGTACAGACGACCCGATTGGCCAATCGGGCCGTCTGTACACGTTATGAAAGCTGTAATCCTCGCTGGTGAGGATTACAGCTTTCAAAGTGCAATTCTTATTCTGGCCACTAGATGGCAGGCCAGGATAAGAAATGAGCAATGATGAGTTTTAATTCAAGATTAAAAATCAGAGATTGCTCATAGTGAAAAAATTAAAAGTACAATATATTAGCTTATATTTGAGCTTTCAAATAATTAAAAAAAAATTTAAAAAAAATGTTAAAAAATATATAAAAAATAAAAAAATATAAAAGTTCAAATCACCCCCCTTTCCGTATAAGTAAAAAATAAATACCTAAATAACAATAAATATAGACATCATGGGTATCACCGTGACCGAAAACGCCCGTACTTTTAAACTAAAAAAAAAAATTCCAATACGGCGAATTGTGTGGCGGAAAAAAGCGTCCAAATGGCGATTTGACGTTTTTTGTCACTTTTTTTTTCTAAAAAAAATTAAATAAAAAGCGATCAAAAAGTCAGACACACCCCAGAATGGTATCAATAAAAACTTCAGATCGCCCCGCAAAAAATGAGCCCTCATACAGCTCCGTACACATAAATGCCAAAAAGTTATCGGGGTCAAGATATGATGACCAAAAAAAAAAAACAAAACAACCAACTTTATCATTTTTTTATCACTATCAAAACACAAGAAAAACTAAACATGTTAGGTACCGCTGGATTCGTACTGACCTGTAGAATGAAAGTAACTGGTCAGTTTTAATGAACAGCGAACGCCGTAAATAAAAAACCCGGAAAACTGTAGCGGAATAGTGGTTTTTTTGCAATTTCACCCCATTTGGAATTTTTTTCCCGCTTCCCACTACACCATATCCAATAATAAATGGTGGCATATGAAAGTACAACTTGTCCCGCAAAAAACAAGCCCTCATACAACTATGTGAGCAGAAAAATAAAAAAGTTATGGCTGTATGAAGGCAAGGAGCAAAAAACGAAAACGCAATACCGAAAAAACCTCCGGTCGTGAAAGGGTTAATAGTGAATGGTGTAACACATTTCTAAATCACTTCATTTAAAAAATATGTCTGCACCTACCTGAAAAAAAAACTGTTAAGTCATAGCCACTAGGGGTCTCAGAAGACAGCTGAGAGGAACTGGGACACATCAGAGCTAGCTGAGATCCTGAGCCTGATAAAAACAACTGCTTCTGAACATGACAGGAGACTTCTGCTTTTCTGTAAGTTTTCTGTAAAATTTATCCCTCCTTATCAACTTTCTGAGCTCCCTAGAAGAAAACATAGCAAACATAGTAGGAAATAAGGGAAGTGAGGTCACTGCATATAGTACTGGCAGAAGGGAGACACACATTGCTTCTGAGAGAAATGCATCTAGCTGTGCAGCTGAAACAGGAAATAAAATGGCTTAAATAGACTTTAGGAAAGCCTAAACTTAACTGTTTCTTCACAGTTATGATTGTACAACAAAATACAGCCATTATGCAAAAAATGTTTTTTCAAAAACTCAGATACACTTTAAGGATAAGCTTTCATTGAGTAATCAATGGGGCAGGCACCCCTGAGCCCCACTGTAAAGTTAGTAAAAAGCGTGCCTTATCAAACAAATGCCATTTTTAGAAATGTCAAATGTGTCATATGTATCCCCTTAGCTACTGGGCCTGGATGCAACTGATACCTCTGAAGACCTTTTAGCTATGTTCCTGGAAGGGGTCTACTGAATAGGGCTGAACTGAAGTACCCGAAACAGCTGCAAAAATGGATATCTCTGATAAACATTAAATAGGGGTTTTCAGAATGGCAGAGTGCTGTAAACCCTTTGTTCTGCGGATGGTTTATGGTCCCAGCGTTGGAGTATCTAATGATCACTGGGTGAACTTGCCAAAAGCATAAACAGTCAATGTACTAATCCGGCTTCCCATGCCTGTGATTCTGTCCCCACATGCAGGTACAGACGCTGGGCTCCCTCACTCCTCCCCGCTGCTGCACACTGGCTCAGAGTTCCTTGCGTGTATTTAGTTTCCTGTTTGAGTGAAAGTGTTCTGTTGGTTCTTGTCATTCTGTGTACTGGACTTTGGATTATGTTTTATGGACTTTGCCTGATTGCCGCCTGCCCTAACCCAGATCTTTGATTATGGACTTTGACTCACTGCCACGTGCCCTGACTTCTGACTCCGTACCCTTCCTTACTATGTTTCTGCCTGATCAGCCTCTGGCCTCCTAGAATCCATTGGATGTATTGTGTCACTTGGAGGTTAGTCCAGTGGGTTCACACTCTTGTCCCAATTCCATTGTGATATCACCTGGTACTCCCCTCAGGAAAGTCTCTCTTCACCATCATGTGAAGACCGAGGGGTGTGCTTAGACATTGCCCTTAGAGGGAGTTGGTCACGTGGGGCAGAGAGTTCTCACCCGCTGGTCATAACACAAGTGTTATCCTGGGAAATTACAATGTAATGGAACTATTTAGTCTTCTGATAGTCTTGTTTTAGGCAGCACAGCGGCTTTATGGTTGAATTGTTGCCTTGCTGTGCTGGGGTCCTGGGTTATGAATCTGACCAAGGAGTTTGTATGTTCCCACCATGCTTGTTTAGGTTTCTTCTGGATATTCTGATTTCTGCATACACTCCTAAAACATACTAGTCAGTTGGTTTTCAAATGGATATCTATCAGGAACAAGCACCTAGATTACAACTGCTGATTCCACAACTCTCTAGATAATAACTAATAAGAACTTACAAGGTGTGCTTGGCATCTTGGGTGATCAAATTGCATCATCAATTTCTGTTATTATTTTCAATTATTGGCAAATTATCTATAATGAAAGGAAATTCTAAATCTTTTACCCTCGTTAAAATCTTTTACGTGCAATTTCAGAACAAAAATTTATACTTCAACAAAAATGATAATTCTGAATTATTTCTTCACTCTCCGGGAAGTTGATATCTCAACTAATGCACACAACAGAAGTTCACTCTTCCATGTCCATGACAGTAGGTCCAAAGGCTTGTTACGGTGGTAATGACCTGATAGAACGTGATTTCCTATGGCAAAAAATACAATTGCCTGAGCTCACCTGCTGGGAGAATATTTCATTATTTTCACATTCCTCCCTAAGAGATTTGTTTTGCTTGTTTCTTTTAAATTAAATTCACAAGCACATTATTGAGGCTCCGGAGTGCATTTCAGATACCAATCTAGAATTGAGAGCTAAGATAGCAAACTGCTTTTACTGCTTCAGAAAAAAAAAAATCTATACGGTGGAAGATCCAAGGAGCTGAGGGACCATCGTGAGCAGGATAGAAAAAAGGTAAATAAAAGTCTGTCGAATATTTACGTTAATCGGTAAATGGGGGGAAAAAAAGAACATCAAAAATAAAAAAGAAAATTGTTACAAAAAATATAGTCGATAATAGTCACAATAATAATAATAATAATAATAATAATAATAATAATAATAATAATATGTAGTTAGGCTCCACAAAGCAATCCCAGCATTAGACTGAATCCTACTGCATCTTCCATGATCCCTATGAGAATAGAAGTTACACAGGACCTTGCAATCATTGCAAGGCATTGGAAATGGTTGGATTTTTTGCATTGATCATAGGGTCACTTTAGATTCGGGTCCGATTCGTCCAAATCGACCTTCTGATGTGATTTGGGTTTTTGAATTCCTGGAAAAGTCTTTCTCTCCCTTCATCCATCTCAGTCAAAAAATATGCTACAATCAAATCTGAAAAAATTCTGACTAATTAAAATGTTTTTGAAAATGAGTGTCTAATTTTGATTCTAAATAATTGATTCTCTCAATATGATCCAAAATAATGTTAGTCTTCAATATCCAGTACTATAGCATCAGTGCAGAATTTCACTGCAAAAGGCTGGAGATGTATACGCCTGCATAGGGGCTGTATACAAAATGACTGGAGATACATACATCAGCTGTATACAAAAACATAGGTTGTTAAAGTAAAATTTCATATCTGTATATCAGAGCAATAAAAAATTGGTTGCAGTGGCGTACCAATACCCTTCGAGCCTCTAGAAGCCTAAGTAAGGTCTCTACCACTTATTTATACATCCAGCTTTATTGTGGCCACCCTATGTAGAGATTCAGTTCATTGTCAAAGGGCCTTTTTGGTTATTTCCCTTGGCACCCAGTTTCTGGGGGATATGTCTTGCCAGCTCATTTTTAAATAGAACGTCACTGGTGCTAATCAAAAATTTATAGCAAACCTTCTGTTGAAGCTATTAAAAAGTGAAAAACGTAAAAATATATGTCCCTGATGGCCTAGTGTGGCTTATCAGTTATTATGTAATATATCTGATGGTCTTGGTAGTTTATGGTACAATTAGTATATGGCTATAGGTATTATCAGTGAGGGTCTAGGTTGGTTTTGTAGTTAGAACTAAAATGGGTTGTGCCACATTAACTGTTATTGTAATATAATTCTACATAAAAAATACTTATTTTTGTGATTTACCTCCTGTTATAAAAATGTTCCAGTTTTGAGATATTCCCTTTACTTCATTATAATGGCACCCCCTGGTGTTTAATCTGTATAGTAATGTGCACGACCACTTACTGAGTTGGTCGCTCCTGCTCAGTTCCGTCCTTCAACTGCCACCAGTTGTATTTACTGTTAGAAGCTGTGATAGTTACAGGGAGAGAGCTGTAGCAGAAAGAACATGGCCCTCAGATTTGATAGGTAGGGATCTGCAGCAGAAAGCCAGGAAAAAAGGACACAACCCTTGAGCTGCTAGATTACAAAGGATCTAGCAGAGGAATTATGCAATGAATAGAGGGAGCTCTGGATCCATGTGAGGTACAGGGCTGGTTCTAGCTTTGTTAGAAGAAGATAGTCATATACTCTATAATGTGTGATTTTCATTTTTGCATCAATCATGGCATAACACCTTTAAAGGGGGTTTTCTGAACAGAGATTTTAGCTGCTGTAGCTCCTGGAAGCTGAAGGGGGAATGACAGCCAGAGGCCAACTAGATGTATGGCAATCCATGCAATATATGACCAGGAGTCATATATTGACTCCTAGTTAAGAGTTAAATGGTTAATGGTTAAATTCCAACCAACCAATGGATGATAGACCATCAACATCTCAAAGAAGTTTGTCTTGTTTAAAGTTTTCTTTTGATAGCCAAAAGTCAACTTTCAGTGAAGGACGATTTCCAGAACATTCCCAGAATGGTTTTTTTCACCCTTCACCCAGTGTCACAGAACATGTACGATACGGTTTGAATGACTGTAAGGACAATATGTGACTTCATCATGATTATTGGAATGATCATCCCAGAAATAATCACTCATCGTCTGTTCTTCAACCATCAACCTACTTCTATCTCCTGCAAATCGCTACCTTTACAGAGTACCACCCCACTATGGCTCATAGAGAGGGGTCCCCATGCCATAAAGACTGTTACAGACAATCATATGGTCTAAAATATATGACTTCATCATGATCATTGGAATGATCGCCCCAGAGATAATCACTCTTTTGTCCGTTCTTCAACCGGCAACCTACTTCAACCTCCTGTATATGGCCACCTTTACACAGCACCACTCTACTGGGGCTCATAGAGGGGGGGTCCCCATGTCATAAAGGCTGTTACAGACAATTATATGGTCTAAAATATATGACTGCAAAATAAAGAAATGAATCTGGATCGCACATCCTCATGCTATGTTTTGATCTAGTTGCTTCTCAGCATAATTTAACATCGCTTCTCAGCGTAATTAATAGTATACTACCCCTCTGTCTTATAGTGCACATGAGGCATTAGTATACGTTTTGATCAAAAAGCATAGGCCCACTCACCGCGCCAAGGTTGCCTCCTCGAGTGGGAACCTACTCTAAATTTGGCGCGGCGCTGCGCGGCGACCACCTGCGCCACAGCACCATACCAACAGGCGGCGAAGCCCAGCAGCCAGACAGCGCCCCCGCTGCCCAGCTAAGCCACCCTGGCACTGAGCTCCACCAACCCACCAGCACAGCACCAAGGCAACAATGGCCGCCGCGCAGCACCGCACCCATCCTTTCTCTGCTCTCAGGAACTCCAACTGAGAGAAAGTAGGAATTTATAGACCCTTATGCAGACACCTGCTAATTTAAAAACACCATTAATTACGCTGAGAAGCGATGTTAAATTATGCTGAGAAGCAACTAGATCATAACATAGCATGAGGATGTGCGATCCAGATTCATTTCTCTATTTTGTATACATAAAATATATGACTTCATCATGATTATTGGAATGATTGTCCAAGAGATGATCACTCTTCGTCTGTTCTTCAACCATCAACCTGCTTCTCTCTCCTGTGTATGACCACCTTTATAGAGTACCACTCCACTGTGGCTCTTAGAAGGAGGTCCCCAAGTCATAAAGGTTGTTGTACAGACAATCGCATGGAGACATACTATCAAAAATACATTACCATAAAGAACCTGCAAAATGCAGTCTGAGTATTCAGAGAAGAGTCAACTAGCTCCATATTTTTCCAGTTGACTCTTGAAAGGGCTTGGTTAGAAGCACCAGGCACACTTGTACCTATGTACTGCTGCATGTTCTTAATCCACCCATGTGAACCTGCTCTTTAAAAAGTAAAGGTGTTGAAAATCATGTAGACACCGTTTTTATTAAAACTATTTTATTATTTTATTAACAACTTTTTCACTATAAATATTTCATTTACTATCAAAAGTGTCTTTAATTCTGTAAGAATCATCCTCGGCGGATTCATGAATAAATTTATAAATACTAAAATTAGTCAAAAGATTGTTAGTAATTTTCCAAAGTGATCCACAGGATGTTTGATAATCTCTTATTAATCCCTTTTATATATAACCTCATTTATTTAAAATTAAGGGAAAATGGCATCAAAGAAAGAATAGATGGTTATCGCTGAGGAACAAATGATAAAAAACACAAAAAACATTTTTAAAAAATCTTGCTGGGAAATTAAACAAATGTAATATTCTAAATGAAAGGGAATGGATCATATATTTCAGTTTAGTTCAGTTCAGTTTCCTTAATTAATTACATGGAGGAGAAATAATTATCTTGTTACTTTTCTTTATGTTGTTCCTATTTATATTTATTCTTTAAAAATGTTCCTGGGGCGGCCATATTAGAGACACTCCCTTTTTGTGTTGTTGGTCTAGACAGTACGGCAAGAAGTATGCTCTTTATGGCAGCTGCAATAATTGGAAGTTAAGTCCCCTTAAAGAGGTTTTTGACAACCCCCCCCCCCATTTTGTGGGACCTACAAAGGAAAGCATTACTTATCTCCTTCCTTGTTCCGGCTCCCCGCTCCTTCTTATACACGCCTGCAATGCTCCTCTGGGTTCCAGCAATGTGAACATCCGCTTTGACATCACCGCAGCCAATCACAGGCCGCTGCGTTGTCATGGTCCCCTTGTGTCATGACAAATGGTCACATTGTCACAAGAGGAGCCTGGTGGTCGCGTCAGGCTCCTCTTCCTATCATGTGACCATTTGTCATGATACACAGGGAGCCTGATGCCTCAGCAGCCTGTGATTGGCTGTGGTGATGTTGACATTGACATTGCTGGAGTCCAGGGGAGCATTGCAGGCCTACAGAAGAAGGAGTGGGGAGCCAGAACCAGGAAGCAGGTAAGTAACATTTCCCTGTGTTGGGGTCCCCCACCCATTGTTGCACAACCCCTTTAACACTGCCTAATGTAACCGGCGATGGCTGGGAAGGAAACATTCGGTAATGACAATCACCTGCTCATCAGTGGAGGTGAGTGTTGTATTTACAAGCAACCATCTCCTCTACAGTGTGGGAATGAGCGATCGCTAATGCCATCACTGGACTTCATACATCTGCAATGTCTCGGGGCAGCAGAACACTGTTTGGACAGCATTTATACCAGAAAACTGACTTAAATGTTAATGAATTTTCCAGGGGGCCCATCTCCATCATGCTTAATGACAAGGGAGGTGTAAAAACACTGCGTGCACCTAGATTTAGTGGCACACACATTCAAAAGTTGCAAAAAATAGGGCTGTGTGACTTTTTCCCCAGTTTCTGGTGAAGGGGGTCATAAATGACCACCAAAGGGTATATACAGAATTGTTACAGAGATTTCTGTCACTGTCTCAATCAACTAAATAGCGTTTGAAGGAAACTATGTGCTTGATGTGAAAATTGCCACATTCAGATAAATGAAACTGATTTTCTGAAGCAAATCTTCCACCTGTGGGCATACCCTAATAGTCATCAGGATGTGATGGAGAATTGCCCCTGCCCAAGAAGCTACTGTAGCATGGTGGCTGGTAAAGTACTGGAGAGGGTGTATATCTCACCCAAAATGCTTGGATGAGTTTTATGGGCCTGGATTTTTATGGAATGTCATGTAGGTTTTGGTAGTGGGATGTGCTATTCCCTCCGCACTCCAGTACAACTCTTTCCCCTAGCCTGAGGCAAACCCAGGTGTAGCTGCTGGGGTTATTACTGTGAGAATAAATACAGGACTGAAATCCTGATTTAAAGTTAGAAGTAAGGGCTGTGTAAAGCCTAATTTCCCATATTATCTTGAGAGCATGGGTTAGGAAAAAATCCACTGTTTACCTAGCGCCCAGATGGGCAAGGACTTTTGTTTTATTGATTATGTTCTGTTTTTGGCTCCATGGATTCGCTCAACTTCCTATAATTTGGATAGAAAATAAACAGTATTGGACTTTTAGGCCCCATTCACACGACCGTATGTACAGTTCCGCATCTTATCCGGATTTTTGCGGAACCATACGGACCCATTCATTAATCCATAGGAGAAAAAAAATGTGGAATGCACACTGTGTGCATCCCGGTATCTCACCAGAAGTTCCCCAAACCATCCCTATACGGATCACGGAATACGGTCGTGTGAATGGGGCCTTAAATTGCTGAACCTTGTGAAACTGTCATTGCTGACCCACGTTCGCACACAGATCCCAACATGGCATAGAGACATACGTGTGTATAGTGTTACAATTCTGACTTTCACCGCTTTCACTAAGCTTCTCCGCTTATTTTGCAGGATAGCCCCACCCAAGCAGCCTGCTACTAAGATTCACTCTCAATTTAGTAGTGCAGTCTGGACACTTCTCTTACTGCTCTACAGCTGTGAAGGGGTCTCCTGGGTCCTATTTCAGCTGAGCCGGCTAAAAAGTTGGTATGTCGACCTCCTTAATTATTTCTTCCAGGCAACCACTTGTGGCCAGTAGAGGGCTTCCTGATCTCTGGGCCCAAAGCATTTGATTAGTTTGTGCTGTAGTAAAGTGTGTCCTTAGTATTAGACTTATAAAGCATTTCTCCTATGGGCAAAAAGATTAAATCCAACATGCCTGATCCTTTTTTGCCATGACATTTGCCGTTGGGGAGAGTCAGCCCTCATACACATTCAAACATTCATACATCGTTTGGTCTTATTGAAATTCCGCAGGTGCCGAACTTTCATCTTAAATTCCCAGCCTTAGTCGTTCTGTCTTAGTCTATACAGTAAAGCTGAGAAGTGAACTGCAGAAAACAAGAAGCCTATTTTGTCTGCTCACGTTTCCAGGGTGATAGTCACACAAAAAACATTTTATAAAACCCCAGATTTTTGTAATATAAATTCACACTAAAAATACAGTATTTTTCGCTTCATACGACACACCCGATGATAAGACGCACCCCAGATTTTAGAGTAGAAAAATAAGAAAAAAATATTTTTCATCACACCTCATATCAGACCCCCCATAAATTTCAGGACATCACGTCAGGCCCCCATATCAGCCCTCCATGTCAGACGCCCATCAGACCTCAGATCAACCCCCCATAATCAGCCCACTCTAGCCCCATCAGACCTCAGATCAGCAAAATGTGCCCCCCATCAGACCTCAGATTAGCTTATTGTGCCCCATCAGACCTCAGATCAGCAGAATGTGCCCCCATGAAACCTCAGATCAGCAGAATGTGCCCCCATGAAACCTCAGATCAGCAGAATGTGCCCCCATCAGACCTCAGATCAGCAGAATGTGCCCCCATCAGACCTCAGATCAGCTTATTGTGCCCCCATCAGACCTCAGATCAGCCCACTCAACCACATAAGGATAAAAGAAAAACCTCCCTTACCTCTCCTGCGTCGCGGCTCTGGGTCCGGCGCTCCACTGTCCTCTCCGGCCGACGCTGCACTGTCACCTGACTGCGTGCAGCGTCAGGTCATAGTGCGCGCACTATGTCCTGAGCCTGTACATGGTCAGGGCAGTGCACAGCCGGCCTGTGGAAGATAGAGGAGCGCCGGACCCGGAGCAGAGCCGTGGCGCAGGAGAGGTAAGGGAGGTTTTTATTGTTTTTATTTTATCCTTATGTGGCTGGGTGGGCTGATCTGAGGTCTGATGGGGGTCCTGGTACCTTCTACATACTAGTGAGCGCTTCCATAATGGAAGTGTTCACTAGTATTCGCTTTATAAGACGCACAGCAATTTTCCCCCTACTTTTGGGGGGGGAAGTGCATATTATAAAGCAAAAAAATACGGGTAAATCAATTAAAATGACTCAAAAAATTTAAAAAATGAACGTAAACCATCAATTTAAAGCAAGCAAAAAAAAAAAAAAAAGATAATTAAAAATATTAAGAAGATCTGTTAATACAACACAATTCACTTCTCTGCAAGAGAGCTGATAAGTGGTTTCTCTCTTACAATCCCAGCACATCCCACTCTGACAATCCTTGGTAATTACTCGATGTAAAGAAACAGTACTACTTTTTGGCAATTACAGTAACAGTAAATCTTGTTCTAGCCTTGGGAGAGAGTGCAGTCAGGCTTGAAATGTGTTGGCCGAGTGCAGACATTCTTGTCGACTGCATTTTCTGCAAGCTTTAAAAAAAAAAAGTGTTGATTCATGTTTAAAAAATAGACACAGTGTAGAACAATGCAATTCAATAAGTCGATAAAGACGATGAGTTGTAAAAGAAATATTAAAGCCTCCGTTAAAAGGCTCTCGAGCAACATTTCAGATGTGTTAACAATAACATCGAATCCCTTTAATAAAAAATAACGAATAGGAAGAGGATGCCAGGATAGATTTATTCCGCTACGAGAAGCCTAGTTAAATGCTACTCAAACAGCGGCGGCTCCATAGGGCAGTAACTTATGATATCGCCGGCTTCAAGCTATAACTTATTGTTTTACGTTATTTACCGAGAAGATTTGCTGAGATTCCGCTTTAATCTCTAAGGACTGTGAAATGGGGGGGGAAAGAAGGATTCTCTCAAGAATTCTTAACTATTTGAGGCAGGGCGGAATAGCAGAAATGTGACCAGATTATATTATCATCTTTAAAGGGGTTTTCCATTAGTAAGGATTGTTTGGTAAGTGCCCACAGCCTGCCCCCTTAAAGAGCAGATTCATACTCACCTGCTCCACACCCCTCGGGCCCTCTGCGCTGATTCCGCTATCTCCATCTTCCGGTCCCTGTACTGGTTAAATCTGGTGGTGCATGGGCACGGTCACATGCAATACTCCAGCCAATCAGGGGCGGACTGGGAACCTAAAGCGGCCCTGAAACAAAACCTAAAGGGGGTCTCATGTTGTAGACAGGTCCAAATTGAAAGAAGGCAGGGCAACAGATGTAGGCAGGGACAACAGAAGTAGGCCTGGATATCAATACTGCAGTGATACAAAAAATATCACCCAGCAGAACCAAAAACCTCTGTGCAGTACAAAACACTGCCTCGGCAGCACACAATACCACAGTGCAGCACAGTGTACTGCCTCAGCAGCTCCATATACCAAAGTGCAGCACAATATACTGCCTCAGCTCAACCATATACCAAAGTGCAGCACACTATACTGCCTCAGCTGAACCATATACCACGATGGAGCACATTTTACTGCCTTATCACCACCATATACCACAGTGCAGAACAATGTACTGCCTCAACAGCACCATATGCCACAGTGCAGCACAAATAGTGATGATCGAGCACCCAAGTGCTCGTGTGCTCGAGTGCTCTGGCCGAGCATAATTAAAGTCAATGGGACTAAAGCAGGCACCCCCCCGCTCGGAAGACTGGCCTACACGGGTCCCCAAAAAGCAAAAAAAAAAAAAAAAAACAGTGTCACATACACATACACAGACAGCTCCAGCAGCTCCAGACAGCCCAGGAGGAGGAGGACGGCGCGCACATAGGAAGATTCCCCACAGCGCCCTCTGCTGGAAGGAGGAGGGAGCTGTGGGGAAAAATGCAGGTGACGGATCCGTCATGAACTCCATTGAAAGTCAATGGAGGAAGGATCCGTTTACTATTGTGTTACACCGTCTTGGTGCGGAGAGGGGACTCGAGCATGGCTCTCGAGTACACTCAGTGTTCAGCCGAACACCGAGTAGACCCGAGCGCCGGCATGCTCGGCCGAACAGCGAGTTCGGTCGAGCATGCTCGCTCATCACTAAGCACAAATACTGCTACACTTGTCTCGGAATTCAACTGTATCATTATCCTGAGGATGGGGATACAGGTGAATTCAGGAGAGCGGCTGCAGGCCAAGTACATTAGTATCTGAGGCTCCTAGCATTAATTAATGCTGAGCACATCAGATCGTTATGTACTTGGCCTGCAGCCCATGAGAAGGGCTTGGGTAGGCCCCTGGCCATTGGTCCACCGACAAATTTCCAAGTAGGGTCCGAGACCAATTCGCCCCTGCAGCCAGCGATTGGCTTCAGCAGTGAAGGCTTCATGTCACAGCTGAAGCGAGTCATTGGCTGGAGAGGTCAATGTACCATTGGAAGAAAACAGTGCAGGGACCATAAGAAGGACACTGTAGAGACAAGGTGGAGGACAGGAGCAGATAGGAGCAGATTAGTATGAATCATATTTCAGGGCATGCTGTGGGCACTTGCTAAAAAATCATTATTATTGGAAAACCTCTTTATATGGAAATGGAGATATAGAAAGAGGGGGGTGGGGAGTAAAGGGTTTTTAAGAGAGTATTGTTATTAAGTCTATTTTATTACTTGCCATTTTTGCCAGAAACTGCTTGGAATTTTTTTTATATTTTGCCTCTTATGCCTTATAGGTTGTTACAGGAAGTAGCTAAATTACAGCTTTGAGGGCTAATCTTTTGCCACAGAGTCACCCAGTGGCGTACTAAGGTGAGGGCAGGGGGGGGGGGGGCGGTCCGCCCCGGGTGCCAGCTCTCAGGGGGTGCCAGAAGCAATGAGTGCTTCCATCAATACAGATGTAAGCGCTCATTGCTGGAGCGCAGGGAGCTGGGTCCTGTCACTCACCTCCCTGCGCTCCTCCTCTCCCTCAGGCCCGCAGCGCTTTTAATGGTGAAGCAGAGAGACTTCTCCCCGCTCCACCACTCAGGCTGCAGGCACGGATTGCGCTGCTGGAAAGTGTGGGCGGAGCCTGTAGCCCGGAAATCTGCATAAGCTCCGCCCACATATTGCTGCAGAGAGATCTGTGCCTGCAGAGAAGAGAGGACTTTAGGAACAGAACAAGGTGAGTAGCTGCTGTGTTTTTTTTTTGTTTTGTTTTTTTAATACAGAGGGGGCATTACTACTGTGGAGGGGGCACAGGGGCATTACTGCTCTGGAGGGGGCACAGGTGGCATTACTGCTCTGGAGGGGGCACAGGGGACATTCCTACTCTGTAGGGGGCACAGGGGGCATTACTACTCTGGAGGGGGCACAGGGGGCATTACTACTCTGGAGGGGGCACAGAGAGCATTACTACTCTGGAGAGGGCACAGGGGGCATTACTACTCTGGAGGGGGCACAGAGGGAATTACTACTTTGGAGGGAGCATTACTACTCTGGAGGGGGCACAGAGGGCATTACTAATGTGAAGGGTGCACAGTGGGCATTATTACTATGGAGGGGGCACAGAGCCAGAGGGCATTACTACAATGAAGTGGGCACAGATGGCATTATTACTGTGAAGGGGGCACAGACGGCATTATTACTGTGAAGGGGGCACAATGTGGGCATAACTACTGTGAGAGGGCACAATGTGGGTATAACTACTGTGAGGGGGCACATATCTGTAAAAAATTACCGTGAAGTTTGTACAATGAGGGCAATACTACTGTGAGGGGGTACAATTTTTTAACATATTGGGGGGGGGGGGGTGCCAGTGAAAGGACCCGCCCCGGGTGCAAAACACCCTAGGCACACCACTGGAGTCACCCATTCTTCATAAAACTACTTAGTCCCTGCCTCCTCCTCACTCATTCTCTTCTCTCTGTGGTTCATCTTGTTTTGCACTAAATTCACGTAGTGCTTGACTTCTGATAGCAGCAATGTACCTATTATAGAAGCAGACCAGGTAATGGGTCCTTTGGTGAGAAGTAGTCTGGCACTGAGCTGCACAAACTGCTTCTCTTCACATAGTCCTAAAATTAAATTTTCTGAGTATTTAATATTGTTGACATACAGTATTCTCAGGATAAGTAATCAGGATCTGATTGGTGGAGGTTGAACCCTTGCCACCTCTGCTGATCAGCTGTTTGAAGAGACCGCGATGCTCTCCTCACAGCTTACCAAGCACAGCGCCATCCATTGGATAGTGGCTGTACTTGGTATTGCAGCTCAGCCCCATTCACTTGAATGGGACTGAGCTGCGCCTAGGCCACATAACCGATAAATGTGACATCACTGGCCTATGAAGAGGCCTCTTCAAACAACTGATCAGTGGGTGTGCCATGAGTCGGACCCCCACAGATCACATACTGATTACCTATCCTAAAGATAGGTCATCAGTATTAAACACTCAGAAAACACCTTAAAGGGGTTGTTTAGCAGGATACATTTTTAGATAAAGGACAGAATGGCAGGTTACATAATTACGGGGAGCCAGGATAAAGAGCTGGTAGTTACAGTTTGTATGTTATGTCTATGGCCACTTTAACTGTGCTAAAAGGGCTCAGCTGCTAGGAGTATGCTTGATGACACGCTTGTCTGTTTCCAATGATAACCAGCAGAATTTTTGAATGCAGGTCTGAAATATAATACAGGAGGTAACTCAGGATTTTAACAGGATCACACACCAGAAAATTTCATCCCTTACAAATCCATGCTAAGAACCTATAACGCTACCCAACAATCCAAAAAAGCTCTTTGATACTTGTCACTCCCTCCTCCTAAAGTGCAGGCGCCTATCACAGACCTCTGTGCTGAAGATCTGGCCACTTACTTCACTGAGAAAATAGAAAACATCCAGTATGAAATCACGTCCCAGCCACTAAGTGTACTAAGTGTCATTGATCCCATTCCCCCCGACATTTTCTATGGCTTACTGTCCACGTTTGACCCAGTCACGAACAAAGTCTCCAAGCTCCTCTCTTTTTCTCGTCCTACCACTTCTGACCTCATTCTGCACTTTTGATACCATTCCCTCACACGTACTCCAGTCTCTCTCTCTCGCCAACTGTTGCCACTCACCCACTCAACTAAAAAAAATCTTCTGGTATCTTCCCCTCCTCTTTTAAACACCCTATCATTACTCCATTATTTAAAAAAAAATCCCTTGACCCATCCTGCACAACTAACTACAGATCAGTCTCCAATCTTCCCTTTATCTCTAAACTCCCGGAGAATCTGGTCTGCTCTCGTCTTATCAGCTATCTCTCTGCTCACTCTCTCCTTGATCCATTATGATCTGGTTTCCACACCCTACATTCTACAAAAACTGCCCTCACTAAAGTGATAAATGACTTCCAGACAGGAAAAATGCAACAGTAACTACTCTCTGCTCATTCTCCTTGACCTCTCTGCGGCTTTTGACACTGTAGACCACCATCTCCTACTCACCATGGTCCAATCTATTGGTCTAAAGGACACTCCTGGTTTTCTTCATATCTCTCTGACTGTTCTTTTAGTGTATCATTTGCTGGCTCCACTTCTTCTACTTTCCCTCTTGCTGTTGGGGTTCCTCAGGGTTCAGTCCTTGGTCCTCTTCTCTTTATACTCAGCCCCAATTGGACAGACCATCAGCAGATTTGGTTTCCAGTACCATCTCTATGCTGATGACACGTCATCCCCAACATCACTCCTGCTGTATTACAGAACATCAATGACTGTCTTTCCGCCATCTCTAACATCATGTCCTCTCTCCATCTGAACCGGAATCTTTCAAAAGCTGAACGTTTTGTGTTCTTTCCATCTACCAAACTACCTAAAACTGATATCTCCCTCTCAGTGTGTGGCACTACGATCATGCCCAGGTAGCATGCCCACTGTATCGGTGTCAACCTCTCGTCCCCCTATGCCCCCTGCACCTGAAACATATCTTTAGAATCCGCCCATTTCTCACTATGGAAACAACTAAAACTCTCATTGTTGCCCTGATCCATTCCCAATTTGATTACTGTAACTCACTATTAATTGGCCTCCCCTTCACCAGACTCTCCTCTCTCCAATCTATACTTAATGCAGCAGCCAGGGTCATGATCTGTCTAACTGCTACACCAATGCCTCCACTCTGTGCCAGTCATTGCACTGGTTGCTCATACAGTACAGAATCCAATTTAAAATGCTGGTTCTCACCCACAAAGCTCTCCACCCTGCTGCACCCCCTACATCTCTTCTCTAATCTCCGTTTACCATCCTACCCATGCTCTATAAACATCCACCATAATACAAACTTCTCACTCCCAGCTTCAAGACTTCTTCCGAGCTGTACCAGTTCTCTGGAATGCCTTACCCCAACAAAATTAGGATAAATCAAAATATACACAGTTTTAGGTGTTTCCCAAAAACACATCTTTTTAGGGTGGCCTATAACCTCCCCTGATCTAACGCCTCTCCATACATAGCCCATTTATCATCAATTCCTGAACCTGATCCTCCGCCAAACTTGCTACCGCACCCAGAAGCACTACAGATATCGACTGGTGACTGACTCATGCAGCTCCCCTATTTCCCAAGATAGCTGGCCCATTGTATAAAACAAGCACTTTTACCTTTTTGTCATCCCTATCTCCTCATAGATTGTAAGCTCTTGAGAGCAGGGCCCTCATTCCTCTTGTTGAAATTATTGACTTGTCTGTTGCTGTGTTATTTATGACTGTACATGAACCCCTGGACTGTAAAACACTGTGGAATATGCTGTTGTTATATAAATGAAGATGATTATTACATTATTAAGTACACAGTGACTCCACCAGCAGAATAGTGAGTGCAGCTCTGGAGTATAATACAGGATGTAACTCAGGATCAGTACAGGATAAATAATGTATGTACACAATGATTCCACCAGCAGAATAGTGAGTGCATCTCTGGAGTATAATACATGCTGTAACTCAGGATCAGTACAGGATAAGTAATGTAATGTATGTACACAGTGACTCCGCCATCATAATAGTGAGTGCAGCTCTGGAGTATAATACAGGATGTAACTCAGGATCAGTACAGGATAAGTAATGTATGTACACAGTGACTCCACCAGCAGAATAGGGAGTGCAGCTCTGGAGTATAATGCAGGATGTAACTCAGGATCAGTACAGGATAAGTAATGTATGTACACAGTGACTGCACCAGCAGAAAAGTGAGCACAGCTCTTGAGTATAAGGCCTTGTCCACACTTCCATTTTTCATTGTTTTAAATGTGTCTGTTCGCACATCAGTACTGTATTTTTTTTTACTGACCATGGGTCAGTCAAAAAATTATGCACTACTTTGGTCTGTGATGCGGACCAAACACGCCCATTGAAGTCTATGGGTCCATCAAAATCCCAGAGACAGCATGGATGGCATCCGTAGTACACACGTTTTTCACAGAAGACAGATAGAAAATGCTCATGAAATTAATTTTTAGCTGAGAAACGTCTGTGGATTTCGGATGACACATGGACGGTAAAAACTGACACATAGACTATCCATGGATCCTTTACAGACATCTTCATGGATTAAATAAGGATGCTTTTTTCACATACATAATACTGACACACAAATGTGAACAAGGCTCCATACAGGATTTAACTCAGGATCAGTACAAGGTATGCATTGTATTTACAAAATTACTCAATAATTTATATACAGTATTTCTACAGGCAAACATTAAAAATGTGCACTAAAGTAGACACACCTCTCAGCTCCTGTTAGCTTTGCTGTTTAGATTGGGATAGATTGCGCAGAGTCATCTCATTATCATTAGTGACAGTTCTTATTTTACTTCTGAGGGTCTAGATAAGGCTAGTGATGAGCGAGCCGGAGCGGCAAGATTCGGGATTCGCACGAATCTTGCCCGCTTCGGCTTGGCTCGGCTCGGCATCCCGAGGCAGCGCGGATTCGTGAAGATTTGTGAGTCACTGCCAATTTGAAATGCCCGTTTTTTTCAGCCAATCAGCATCAAAGGGAAGCCTGTGGGAACGCCTGCTGTGATGTAACAGCCCCTATACCTCCCCAGCAGTGATTGGCTGGCAGTGACATGTGACCTAAATTTACATAAAGTAGGGACCTGCAGCATCAGCCTCAGGCCTCATTCACACGTCCGCAAAAATCGTCCGCATCCGATCCGCAATTTGCGGACCGGGCGCGGACCAGGTGTGGACCCATTCACAGTCAATGGGGCCGCAAAAGATGCGGACGGCATACTGTGTGACGTCCGCATCCGCACTTCCGTTCCGTGGGTCCGGAAAAAAATAGAACATGTCCTATTCTTGTCCGGATCATTTTCTGAGGTTTTCACATGTTGGGGCAAACTTGACTGTGCAGAACCTTTGGC
Source organism: Rhinella marina (assembly GCA_900303285.1). Classification (NCBI taxonomy): domain Eukaryota; kingdom Metazoa; phylum Chordata; class Amphibia; order Anura; family Bufonidae; genus Rhinella; species Rhinella marina. Next base: position 36,042 of record ONZH01001484.1, on the reverse strand, counting down.
CCCTGCAAAAAGATTCGGGTCTCCCATAGACTTTAATGGGATTCATGATTTAGCCTGAATCCACGAATCCCGCGGTGGGATTCGGGCCGAATACCGAATCCCCGAATCTTTTAGGATTCGCTCATCTCTAGATAAGGCAGGATAATAACACAGATACATCTCCGTATGCAGCTTCACTGTCACATCCTGTTTCTGGAGGAGGGTCTTCACCACTTCCTGGAGTTTCTAATAATCGAGGGACGGACTGGGAATTTAAAGTGGCCCTCGAAAAAATAATAAAAGTTGCCCTGTTTTGTAGTTGGGTCCACATTGATGGAAGGCAGGACCAGCAATAACATATTGTGGCACATTATACCACCCAAAAAGACCCAAAAAACCGCAGTCCATCACAAAATACATTCCCAAAATCTTTCACTGGCCGGCTGTGAGGAGGACCCAGGTGGCCCCCTGGGCATCGGCCCACCTGGAAATTTCCCTGTAAGGTCTATGACCAATCTGCTCCTGTAATAATCTATAATATTTCTCTGACAATTTACTTTTTTTTAAAAATTTCACCTAATGCTTCTACCCTGCTGTTCTGTCCGTACAGATAATACACCCCCAATAAAAAGTTTATAAATGAAAAATAAATATCTACATCTTCTCTTTTTAAAGAGAAAAAAAAAAACGAATGGAACTATATACATAAGGCATAAAATTACATAAATTGTTCAGTTCAAAGTTCTGTCCATCTTCTCATCTAAACACCTTTAAAACTTAAAAAAAAAAAGAATTCATTAGCTGAAAGAGTGAGACAGAACATCTCATTGCGGGATGGCTACAGTGTATGATTTCTAATTAAATAAAGACATTTTCTCGGCTGTTGAACAGAGTTTTTCGACTCAGTTTACATGTTTTTTTAAGCAAGCGAAATTATCATTTCAGAGCAATGTAAGCCAGCTTCATGGTGAGCATTAACATTCAAAGCGGGAATTTTACAAGATGTATTTTATTAATTTAGTAGACTTTGTATCTTGGTACAAGGTGCTTAAATATCAGAAGGGAATTAGAAGATGAAAATGTGGAGAGAAAAAATAATGGCCTACATTCTCTGTTTTTGAGACATTTTCAATCTGTTTAAAGATTGAGCTTTACGGGGACAAATGGGAATCAATATTACCATAATGTATGCAGGCCAAACTCTGCTAATTGTGACAGCACATGAAAGGGGAGCAAATTTTCTTAATTTTCTGCAGCAAACAAGTCGATGTAATCTGAACAGATTAATTTTCTTCTCTTGCCCGGTTTATGCAGCAATCTCGCCTCACTTATTGATTATCAGACAAGACTACTAATCCCCTTCTGGTCGTTAAAGTACTTAATTAAATAGCAGTTAACAAATGTCTCTATACTAAAATAATTATGGCCGTTCACAATGATTTATACTTCACCAAGGTGGTAAAATTTGTCTTATTTTGACCCAACAAATAAATAAATACAAAATAGTAAATTAGATATAAGGATTAAAGGGGTTCTCCCATGATTAATGTAAAAAATAAAAATCAGACATAATCTAGTACATGACAATCTCTTTCTAACAAAGCTAGAACCAGCCCTGTACCTTACATGGATCCATAGATCTCCACATTCACTGCTTCAATTGTTCTGCAAAAGTTATTTGAAGGCACATCCTTTCTCAGGGGTCTTGTCCTGTCTGCTGCAGCTGGTGGCAATTAAAGGATAGAACTGAGCATGTGCGACCATCTCAGTGAGCAGGACAGAGAAATTAGAAAAAGAACAAACAGCAGGAGGCGCTATACAGATAGATTTTATGAATAACTCAGTAGCATTAATACATTTTTAATTAAATGCAAATGCAAAAGTATTCAGATCCAGGTGCTGGTTCAAAAAACATATATTTTTCGTGTAAGTAAGAAAAATGTTTAAAGGAGTTCTCCAAGTTATATTTATTGATGACCTATCCTCAGGATAGGTCATCAATATCAGATCGGTGGGGGTCTGACACCCGGCACCCCCGACGATCAGCTGTTTGAAGAGGAGGCGCACGCCGTACCATCGCTGCCTCCTCTTTACTGTTTACATCCTAGCCGTAACAGGGGTAGTGGTGAGCAGGTGTAATTACACCTACCCCCCCCCATTCATTTCAATGGGATCGGGTGTTGGACCCCCGCCCATCTGATCTTGATGACCTATCCTGAGGATAGGTCATCAATAAATATAACTTGGAAAACCCCTTTAAATATAATAAATGTTGATGGAACTGTCTGATCAAAACAATCCTATGCCCAATTGGGTTATATGGGTATATGGACATAATGCAAGGGGTCCTCAGTTTGGGACTATTCTTCATGAGCCACAGTGGAGGAATACTGAATAAAACCAATTCCTGCTTTCATGGTTCATACCAAGCTGTATCAAGGTCAAGTTAAAGTTGGTGGAGCCAATGACCAAAAATATTTGGTGGGGCCACCCCATCTCACCTGGACCCATCAGATCATCTATCACATCCATATATAAGAATTTATTCAATTATGGAGACAGCCAAGCTTTCAAAAGAGAGAGCCATACATGTATGGTGCCCACTTCACCTCCTCTAGATTGGATCAGAAAACTGAGTGGTCATCGGTAAGGGTGAGTTTCTGAGGTCCCCAAAGTGGTGGAGGGTCCAAATGTGTCATTCTAATAACTAGGCCTTGACCGGCATGTAAAACTAATTACATGGGAGAACGAAGCTGGTCATTGGGTCCTAGAAGCCAGACTCATGGCCATTAGCTGATTGCCCGATAGACTGTCATTAGAGAAAGGCTTGTCTTTAAGAGAAAATCAATATATTGATGAACTCTAAATCAACGGCTGGGCAAATCCTTGAGTTTAGTAGCCAACACGACCACGAAAAGTCCAAGTAACTAAAGCGAACGGCATATCAATTCTGCTATTTATGAACACTCACTCTTAGGCCAGCTATACACATGAGATAGATGTTGGCTGATCACTTGTTCATCTGACAGCTATCACTCACTATCCTCTCGTACATATGCCTACTCGGTGGAGGAAGCTTGTATTCCCAGTAGAAAAAGAGAAGGGGGGGGGGGGGTGCCAGGTGCATCTAACAACAGTTTATCTCCCCAAGGACAAAAGGATCCTTATCTTTCCCAACATCTACCACCAGGGGAAAGCCAATACACTTTAGATGGTCAGTCGGTGTGGGTTTGGCCGCTTTGTATCTAATGTGTATGGCCGGCATTAGCCTTTAACTGTTCCCAACAGTGAACTCCTTCTGTTCTTGACATGAAAGCACTGCATTTTCATGCAGCAGAAAGAGCTCAGTGGGAAAAAAAGATTTACAGCTTCCATTGCAGTCAATGGTAACTGTATAAATTTCTATGCAGTGAGCTCCCCTTAGAAATGGTGACAGTTTTTTAAGAAACTGTTCTAAGGAATCTTCAGTTATACAGCCAGATAGCAGAAATGTGTCAATGTATTTATGACAGCTGTCTGGTATAAATCCACTGAGAAATATGGTTTTCAGAAGGCACACCATATTTATGATTCAACTCTTACAGTTTTTTGCTGCACAGAAGTCAAATAAAGTGATGGTCAACTGTTTTGTTATATATATTTTTTATTTAAATTTCTTCAGCTTAATAAAAAAAAATTGTAAATTGTTAATTTGTGTTCCTCAATGTCTGGGAGTGTTCGACTCTTGTGTGTAGGGAAACTGAGTCGGATCAGGGGACCCATACTAACTTTGCTCTGAGACCCTATGAAATCTGTGTACTTTCCTGTTTACACATCTTAGTAAGACAATGGGATTTCGTGCAGTTGGGGGTGTGGGGGTGCAGCCATAAAGGAGATTGAGCTGAGGTTCAGGTGCAGCAAAATGCAATGGTGACACCCTCATAACACCCATCGCCAAGATAGGTTAATATCTCTCCAATGGGACCCCCGATCAAGATGGAAAAAGAAGTATTAAAATCAGCTGGCAAGCTCTCATCTAAAAAGTATGTTGGGCTGACAGATTCCCTTTAAGTACTCCCCCACTGCTCCTTGCCTGAGCAATAGGTTTGTTAGTTTCTGTAGAGTTCTGGATTTAGACATTAATTGATGCAAAAACAACATATAAAATGCTAAATAAAGTCATTACAACTTTACTTGAAATTGTCCAGAGATGTTAGCAGTGAAATGTTGCAAGTGGTTGCTTAAAAGTGGAGTTTTGCTTTTAGATCCTTCATATTAGAGAATTGTTGGGTTGTTCCTGAAGGAAATATAATACATAATTCCCCTCTTACTTGTTAGTTTATCTTTGGTTTACCTGAGGAACCATTCTAAATTGTGATCAGCTTTGTTGAGATCTGCCATATTCCCACACCAATTATACTGTGCTAACAGGCATTTCTCTTATTAACTGTGAACACCACGCTCGTACCCAAGAAAAGGACATCAAAATAGTTATGGATTTAGTCACTATTTAATCCAACTCTGGTATGGTGTTAGGTTGGTAGGTAACTTTTTTCCCCAGTCTGGCCTTCAGGACGTCACAACTTCACCACTGTTATTAGCAATGCATCACTAGACAGCAGCCCTTCCCCCCAGATCACATACTGATCACACAGATTACTCATGATGTGGTCTGCCTGATAATAGAGTTATTTGTACTTCTGATTAATCTTGTATCCTGCTATGGCCACTAAACACGCCCAGTTGTTGGAACATGAGGAGGTATGAAACTCACCAGAAACCAGTTATAAAATCCCATCATCAACTTAAATCACACAAGGACTTTACTCAAACCTTTCATGGTTTTAAACCTTCAGAGATTTTACCATGAATCCCTTTCACCACTCTAAAATGATGTTGCAATAAAAAACCCTTCACTACCACAGACCACCAGAAATATTACCATTAATCACTTCACTGCTCCTGACCATCATGAATGTTGCAATGAACCAGCTCATAATCTTAGAGCACCAGGGATGTTACTATTAACCCTGTTACCACCCGGAACAACATTGAATATTACCATTATCCTCTTCACTATGGAAGACTACTGGAAATGTTGACATGAGCATGCTCATTGCCCCAGATCACCATTGATATTACAATTAACCCAGTCACTACCCTGAAGCACAAGGATATTGTCGTTAACAGGTCACTATTTAGACCTTGCTACCATTAGCCTGCTTTCTACAATAGATCACCACAGTGTTGTACATAGAGAAGTAAGGGCCCCATAGCAAGGATCGAACCAGGCCCCCCACACACGACAGAAGGGTTTCCACCTAAACCCCTTTCAATGACCCCTGGGCCACTTTTTCCACTGCCTCATTTGCTAAAAGTTGTTCCTTTAGAGGGTAGAGTCCTGACCAAGTTTTCATCTCCAGTATAAAAGATGTTCCCAACTAAGACTGGCCCCCCTCTTGCCCTGGGCCCCATAACAGTTGCATGATTTGTCGCTATGAGAGTTACGTCCCTGATACGAACCCATATAGAGTTTAACTCCTGAATCATGAAAAAAATAGAGGAATAATGCAACTTAACCCCTCATCTTTCTGTAGCTTTCTAATGTTTGGAGAAGTATGAATCTCTCTGAAGACCAGTTATAATATCCTATCAAAAATCTAGTCCACTAATGATGTTAACATTATTAACTTCACTATTCTTAACTACCTCGGGTGCTAACACTAACCTCTTCACCACCCTAGACCACCATGAACTCATCACTCTAGATTATAAGAGATGTTACCAATTATCCCTTCAGCAGGGAATTTGCCATAAACATCCTTCACCACCCCCACACTACCAGGAACATTATCATTAACCAGGAACCTATTCATTACACTAAATCATTCATTACCACCCTGGACCACAAAGAATATTGACATTAATAGTTCACTATTCAGACAATATAGCTATTAATGTCTTTGCTACCCTAGACTACCAGGGATTCACTATCCTAGAGTACCAGGAATCACCACACTGTACACTATATTAATTTTAATGGTTTTCTCAGCAAACTCATTCAAGGGTGGGGGTGGGGTGTGAGCAGGTTGGGGGCAGTAAATGTGATAAAACAATAAATGACTCTTTTTTTCCCCCACCATTCCAGCAATCTAGTCCTCCCCACTGGACTTTATTTGCTTGGAGCAGCAGTCATATGGCCATATATACATGTTTTTTGGCAAATAAAAACTGGCTTCAGCAATATACAGGCCAGCAATCGGCTGCAGCGGTCACTTGAGTATACAGCCATATCGCTGTAGAGAGTGGAAAGGAGGACCAAAGTGGCAGCGTTGGAACAGTGAAGTAAGTAATAAATGGGTAAGTTGTGTATGTTGTATTATTTTATCCATTGCATTCTCCCCCTTTTGGGCAGAAGTGGGCCAGTCCCATTTCCTACCAAGGGAGGGGCAGCAGGAAGAGTCTAGCAAGTCTAAGCCAGGGCAGCATTAGATGCAGATGTGCCAAGATGTAGCAGCTAGGGGAGGTCCCCCTCCTGCAGCAGGAGTCTCTCCAGAAGAAAGTAGCTCATACAGCATCCTGACTCCTTGCAGATTCACCTACAGAGTATCAACAGGGGGTCAACAGCCAAAGGCACCCCACTCCAGAGATACTAGAACAGTCCTAAAGTCCAGCTACCAGACCAAAGCTGAGTTTAGCACAGCAGACAGAGTGATAAAGCAGAATACTCAAGTTTGCCTGCCAGTTTATGCCAAACCTGTTGGAACCAAGAGAAAGCCTGAATATTGTCTGGAAGGATGAACGTTTATGCAAGTAAAGCTGTTAACTTTATAAGAATCTGGACTCAACTATTTCTCCACCTCCCCCTTTATTGCTTCGGAGCCTAACCCTGGGGAGTGACAGTATCCAGTTAGGAGCACCGTGACACATGCAGACACTATTAGGACCACACCACACCATTCGGCATTACTATAGAACTAGGACATGATCGGCCCTGGGGCCCGGAACGTTGCACAAATAAAAAAACTCCCTTCCATAAATCAACTTGGGACATTGGAAATAATATGACTTAACTCCTAAACTGCCCAAGGTCATGTGAAATATTAAACAGGCACTGCCTAGTAGCTATAAGGCACCAGAAACATTCAGTATTGACTTGAACTTCAGGATTACTAGGTATTACCCTACAGTCAGGTAACCCTGCTACCATCAAACTTTTTGCGGTCACATTGCATGTTCTACTGCTTTGGTTTCCATTGCAAGGTTATTTTCTTGACAAGGAGCAAAAAAAACTATTGGTCATTCTAGGCAATTCTTTATTCCTGCTTATATAATTTAGCTTTGGAGTACTTGTCCTGTTCTGCCTCACTAAATTATTTGGAATACCACTGTGTAATGCTTAAATTTTACACTATGGTGGCGCTGCAGAGTTATTTAACAAGGTACCAAGTTTCCTCAAAGATCATAGCTGATCACTTGAGGGTCTCAACAAATGCCTGTCGTCCAGCCCGCCTGCTACAAACACCACAGGATGCGTGGTTGAGTTTGGCCGAGTTCACACTTCAGTTATTTGGTCAGTTATTTCCATCAGTTATTGTGAGCCCAAACCTGGAGTGAAGCCTACTCCGAGATTAGCTATAATGAAAAGATCTGCACCTGTTCTGTGTTTTTGACCTGCACCTGGTTTTGGCTCTCAATAACTGATGGAAATAACTGACCAAATAACTGAATTGTCAACTCGGCCTAAGGGTACCATGAAACACTGGAATATAGGCAGGAAGAAGTCCAGCAGCCATAAAATCATGATGACCTTTTTCACAACGTCTAAAAGGCAGGAACAACAGGACAAACAAGATGCCTACGCATTTCGGATCTATCTCCAATGATCCTTACTCATGTCATCAATAAGGGTTGTTGGAGATAGATCTGAAATGCGTAAGAATTTTCTTTGTCCTGTTGTTCCTGCCTTTTAGATATGGCAATAAAGGTCTTCATGATTGCATGGATGCCGGACTTCTTCCTGTTTTTATTCCAAGGAAGTCGCGGTGATTGTGGGACGGGGAATAAAAATATTTTGAAGTGCGTTCATATTTTAGAATCTATTGGCTTTGGGCATGGGCAAAGCTTTTCGGGGTCAAATGGAAGAACTATATCCAGTCTAACCTCTAATAATGTGACCTAATGACATCATATTATGGTATCCCTAGATGTTCCTCATTATTTTGTAACATTTATCATGATGTAACTGCACCTACATATTGACCATGTATAGTCTGCTGTTCTGTTATAAATCAGGAGGGACCATTGGGCTCAAATGGATTGGTATTCTATGAATCTTTTATTGGTACACCACTCTGGAACCATGTTGTCACTGACCACATCGACAATACGGTTCGGTTCTGGGCACCAGTCCATAGAAAGGATGCACTGAAGCTGGAAAAAGTACAGAGGAGAGCAACTAAACTGATGAAGGGCATGGAGGGTCTTAGTTATGAAGAAAGATTAAAAGAATTGAATTTATTTAGTCTTGAGAAGAGATGTCAAAGGGGGGACATGATTAACCTATACAAATATATAAATGGGCCATACAAACAATACAGAGAAAAACTTTTCTGTGTCAAATGCCCTCAAAAGACAAGGGGGTACTGCCTCCGACTGGAGAACAAAAAGTTCAGTCTCCACAAGCGTCAAAAATTCTTTACTGTAAGAACTGTGAATCTGTGGAATAGCCTTCCTCAGGTCACAGCAAGAACAGTGAATGGATTTTAAAAGGGTTTAGATGAATTCCTAAAAAAAAAAAACGTGTAGAAATCTGAGTCTCACTTCCTTCTGGGATTCGCATCCCCACCTATCCCTTGGTTGAACTTGATGGACTTATGTCTTTTTTCAACTATTTAATACCACCCAGCAACATTGTATCAAAGAGACATTTTATCTAATCACTATTACAACTAGTAATAAAATTGTCCAAAGGTAATATTTGTTACTAAATTTGGAATTCAGGCACATAACCAAATTATGGCTCACCCATCAATTCCATGATGACACCATAACTAACATTCTAAGCATTAAGAATTGGAATTTCTGAGAGTGCCCCCTGTGCTGCAACCAAAAAGTTTACTTTGTAAACACATTTTCGTTCATATGGAGTTGGCACCTTTGTAACACAATGGTACCTTCATTTCTATGCAGCCTTTTAATCATCCTCTGCCTGCAGATGTTATACAGATTTTGCTATTGTTCAGAGAGAGAATTTTAGCATTGGTTATTACTTAGCTTCCTCTTGGGGCCCGCAGTGCAAAGCAAATTTTTACCCCTTAGGCAATTTGAAAGTACTTTGTAGCTTGTCAGTAGAAATTGCAGTGTTTTTCTCTCGAGAGAAGCGTTTGAAGGGTGTGTGGATGAACTGGAGCTGGGTGGGATTTTCCGCTTTCAATTGGAGCTCATTAATTTCTCAACTCTCTAGTGGGGAAAAAAAGACACTTTATTTATGGGATCTTTAAACTGAATCATTTACAGTATTACAGATGAAATATTAACGCAGGTAAAGAATAACAAGTATGGCAAAAACTCTATTAAGAGGGAAATTGGAAAGGTTCGTATTAAGTTTTGCAGAATTTAGAAGATTTTGTTCTGAATTACTCGGCCTCGTGGAAGATTAATTGCTATATTAATGCAGTTGATATGAGCAGGCAACTTAGACTTGCACAAATTAACTCAATATGGGTACAAAAGCTAACGAGGTATCAGACATTTCACAGGATTTTCATGAAGTAAAATATTCATGACCTATCCTCAGGATAGGTCAATATCAGATTGGTGGTGGATTGACTTCCAGCATCCTTATCAATAAGCTGTCATAAGATCCTGTGGTGTCCCAGTGAGTGTTGTGGCCTCTTGCTACGCCAGTCATGTCACGTTCATTGCTCACATGACCTAGGTGCATCTCTGTCCCATTCAGGTGAAGGGCCTTGACCTGCAGTACCAAGCACAACCACTATTCAATGTACGGCACTGCGAGGAGGCTGCAATGCTCTTCTGGGTACTGCGTCCCTTGTCCCTTTCAAACAGCTGATCAGTGGAGGTGCTGGAAGTGGGACCCCAATCAATCTGATATTGATGACTACTGTTGAGTTAATCGAAGTCCATGAAGTGCACTTCGATCCGAATTTCAGGATAAATTCTATTTGCTGCAAAGCCGAATTTCCTCGTGCTTCGTGGTAACGAATCGATTTAACCTGAAATAGTGCAAAAAACAAAAAAAAATCATACTTACCTGCTCCATTTGCTCTTGATGGGCTAGCAGCCGACATCTTGCTTTGAAGATCTTGGCCGAAATCCTGCGCCTGGTGACGTATGACGTCACCACGACTGCCGGTGTGATGACGTCATCTCGGACCATGTGAGATTTCGCATCAGATCTTCAAGCAAGATGGTGGTCGCCGCCCCCTCGCGGGCAAATGGACCAGGTAAGTATACGCTACTCCCTGTCACTGCACCCACTGCTTACAAAGAAATGCACTTCGTGACAAAGTAATTCGTCACAAATGACATTTTTGTGTAATATTCCCCAAAGCAGCCGAATCGAATTTTACAATACTTTGCTCATCTCTACTGATGACCTATCCCGGACCTATCCGTTAATGCCTCTTTAGCATGCTAAAAAAACGAAAAGGCTTGTCTCTAGCAGAGATGTGCGAACCCATGGAAGTTCGTGTTCACCGGGTTCGGCCAAACTTCAGGTCAAAGTTTGGGTTCGGGACTCGAACTTCACCCGAACTTCACCACGAACCCGGACCCCATTAAAGTCATTGAGGACCCAAACTTCACGGAAAATATTAGCATTCTTAAGATAGAATGCTAAATAAAATGGCCATTCAGGGGTTAAAAATAATGACATCACTGCACTCACCACGTATTAAGTGCGGTGACGTCATCGCAGGTCCTGTTGAATAAAGATAGAAGGTCCTTCTATCTTCATTCAGCAGGACCTGCGATTACGTCACCATGCTTATCACGTGGTGAGCACGGTGAAGTCATTGCAGAAAGAAGAGGATACCGGCGGCACAATCAAGTGGATGAGTTGATTTTTTAAAATTATTTTTAACCCCTGAATGGCCATTTTATTTAGCATTCTGAATGCTATTATTTTCCGTTATATCCATGTTATAACGGAAAATAATAAAATCACCCAAACACCGAACCCGAACTTTAGTGAAAAAGTCTGGGCTCGGGTCCGGGCAACCGAACTCGCAAAGTTCGGTACGATCCCAAACTTTGCAATTCGGGTTCGCTCATCTCTAGTCTCTAGTTGGGTACACAGACAACATAAGAGGGGTATTCTAGTTAGATAAAATTATCTACTATGCACAGGCCCCTCTGTGGAGCCCCCCTGTAATGGATGGAGCAGCTAGTCGTAAATGTCCGCCACAGCTCCATTCATTTCTATGGGAGCGCCGGGGGTAGTTGAATACAGGGCCCCCGTAATTGTGAGGTGGGTGCCTCAGAGGTAGAACCACCACTGATCTAATAGTTATCCCCTCTCCTGTGGAGAAGGGTGAACTTTCTCTAACTGGAATACCCCTTTAAGTGGACTCCCTGGTAATGAGCATCTCTCTCTTTCTGATGCCTTGCGGTCCTACAGTCCTAAGTTTGAATCCAAACAAGGACAACATCTGTATGGTGTTTGTATGTTCTCCATGTGTTTGCGTGGGTTTACTCCGAGAGAGACTTTAGATATGTCATAAGGCGAGTAAAGTGAGTAAAATAAATACATTTCTATTGATTTCAGTGGATGCCTGGTGATGCTACTTTTCCTGTGGGTAAGCACTCGAAGCGGTGTTTCCCTAACTCAGAATCAGCATAGCTTGTTGTACAACTATGTTTCTGCACGTCAATGAGAGCTACTGAAACAGCAGAGCACTTTAGCTCTCTGATGTTTCCCGGTTGGGAGGTTTTGGGAACTGTGTCTCATCTCGCCTTAGAGATTAGACAACCCCTTTAAGTGGAGCTCTTTTATAAAGGGGTTGTTCTGATGGGTTTTGAATTAATTTATTGGTCTAGGAGAACACATGGAAGTGCATTCATGTTTTAGAATCTATTGGCTTTGGGCATGGGCAAAGGTTGTCCTTTCTTGGACAAATGGAAGAACTATATCCAGTCTCACCTCTAATAATGTGACCTAATGACATCATATTATGGTATCCCTAGATGTTATTATTTTGGTATCATGATGTAACTACATATTGCTCACATATAGTCTGCTGTTCTGTTATAAATCAGGAGGGACTATTGGGCCCAAATGGAATGGTGTCATATGAATCTTTTATTGGTACACCACTCTGGAACCATGTTATCACTGACCACCCCTATTCCCCTGTGCTCGGAAAGGTTCTTGAGTACATTCAATACATTATTAAGCACTTTGCATTAATTGACCTGTTTGACCTTTGTCTTTTCTGGAAACCTTAGGGATTCCATGGCTAGGGCTTTAAATACAAAGAACATAACACAAGATTTTGGAGTGCCTATGTGCCCATTCAGCCAACTGAACATTTTTGAGGTCAGTCACTGATGTAGGCGTACAATCTAACTCATCCTAAAGGTGTTCGATGGGGTTAAGGTTAGAGCTCTGTGCAGCCACTCAAGTTCCTCCTCACCAAACTTATCACACTATGTCTTTATGGAGCTTGCTTTGTACACAGGAGTGCCGTCATCTCATAACGAGAACTAACTTTCCCCAAACTGCTACCACAAAGTTGGAATCATACAATTGTCTAAAATGTCTTTGCGTGCCATAGTGTTACCAATACTCTTTAATGTGAAAAAAACATTCCACACCCTTAAAAATGGTCCTATGTGTTAAAGTACTGGGTGTGAAACCACTGTGTCAACCAACTGGTTTGATTTTGGCCTAAACCGAGTATTCACCCTTTAACAACTATACAGGGATCTGGACTTTGCTGCAGGGAACCACCAGACCGTATCTCCTGGAGTGGGCACAGTGTGTTTGACAGCTGAACCAGGGGAGTAAGAGACAGCAGTGCAAGGCACTTAAGGAACTTGCAAAAATGTAGTAACAGGTCAAGGTCAGGGCAGGCATTTGTACGAATTTGTGAAACAGGTACGAGGTCAGGGTTGGCAGCAGAGGGTCACAATAGTAAATAAGCACAGGTCGGTACAGGGGCAGACAGCAGGAAACAGCACAATAGTAAATAAGCACAGGTCGGTACAGGGGCAGACAGCAGGAAACAGCACAATAGTAAATAAGCACAGGTCGGTACAGGGGCAGACAGCAGGAAACAGCACAATAGTAAATAAGCACAGGTCGGTACAGGGGCAGACAGCAGGAAACAGCACAATAGTAAATAAGCACAGGTCGGTACAGGGGCAGACAACAGGAAACAGCACACTTTTGCAAGGAATTTAGCAAATTAACAACCTATTTGCTCAGGCAAGGAAACAAGGTCAGCAGCACAGAGTTATAGCAGAAGCTAATTAATTATCAATTAGAAGCAGCCATGCAGCAGCACAAAGAGTGAGGTGGGAAAATGGGAGTAGTAGTTGTTTAATGAGTAATGTTCCTTATAAAAGTAGCGGAACAGCGATGGATATGGGCCACCAATGTAACACTATGCCATTACTACTTCCCTCTCCTTCTGACAGATGGTAAAATGTGAATTATTACATCAGAGAACACTCTAGAGTCTAGTGACAATGTGTTTTACAAGACTCTTGATGACACTTGGCATTGTGCATGGTGATCTTAGACTTGTGTGCAGTTCCTTGAAGCTCAATTAAGCTCTCAAAGAGCAATTCTTGTGCTGATGTTCAGGGACCAAGCAGTCACGTGGCCTAAAGGTGTTCCATGGAGCTCTCATGGTGGGTGCACCATTGGTAATAATGTCAATATCAGAGACATAATGTAAGTCTCCAGTGAGTGATGCCGGAGGGGATTGTAATATCTTCAGTGAACCGTCAGGGGCCAAAGAGGAGGATGGGAGTGGCAGTGGCTCTGGCTGTCACGGTCAATCATGGAAGCTGTTCTCAAGCTGTTGCCTCTCATTTCTTCCCTCAGGGCACACCCAGATTCTGGGGCTGTGGGAAGTGGGAAGCAGGAAAAAAAATCCAAGTCGGGTGAAATTGAAAAAAAAAAGCAATTCCGCCACAGTTTTATGTTTTTTTTTATTTTAGACGTTCGATCATAAAACTGACCAGTTACTTTCATTCTACTGGTCAGTACAAATCCGGCGATATCTTATATGTATAGTTTTTCTTACGTTTTGATAGTGATAAAATAAATATTAAAAAAAAAAAGCTGGAATTTTGGAATTTTTTTGAGGGGCGATCTTTTCATTGATACCATTCTGGGGTGTGTATGACTTTTTTAGCATTTTTTATTTAACTTTTTTTAGAAAATAAAGCAACCAAAAATGGCGAATCGGCCATTTTGATGCTTTTTTTCCGTTTTGCTGTTTGCTGTATGGGAAATAAATTTTTATATTTTCATACTATGGGCCTTTTCACACATGACGATACCCATGATGAGTATTTTTTAAATTTTTTTAGTTCTTTTATTTGAATTTTATGTTTTTTTTATTTTTTTATTTTTAAAAACTTTATTTATTTAATTGTTTTATATTTTTTTAATAGTTCTCATAGGGAACTATAACAAGCAATCATCTGATTGCTGTTATCATAGACTCCAATGCATTGGAGTCTATGATGGTTTTACTAGTTTCCTGTGGAGCCCTATTACAGGCAAGGGCTCCATAGGAAATACTAATACATTCACAAAGACAGGGTCTGCTGCACACATGCTCCGGCTCCTCTGATCGCCACATGGGGGATCCGGATGAACAACGGACGCGCGCTTCCAGCGTTTCACTCGCTCAGATGCCGTGGTCAGGATTGACACAAAGGGTTAAATGTCCGCGATCAGCAATACTGCCTGTTGCGGACATCAGCCTCAGGTGTCTACTATAGGAAACAGCAGGCCACCCGCGGCTGAGCAGAGCGGGCGCCATCTTTAAAGACCCACCCAGCGTCGTACTAGTATGGCGCTGGGCATGAAGGTGTTAAGGTAAGAGCTCAACACTCCTAGACAACCAGGCATTGCGTTCGGTTATAAACTGCTGATATCATAACTACAAGTAAGATTATTTTGCTACTTTCTTTTGGTTTTCAAGTCATAGCAAGGAATGTACAGCCAATTTCTGTGCATATTAATGACAGCAAAGTCAAGAGGTAATATCTGTTAAACAGTGACTATTCATAGAGCATATTCTGTATTTTCCAAATACTTGTCATGGCACCAGCATCTAGATTACACTTCAGCATAATTGTCATGATTACTTGATAAATTGGCCCCGTAGGACTGAGCAAGGGCACAGGTCAATCATAGGTCTCACTGTGGAAGAAGGCATTTCAATCAATTAGTGAAGGTAAGCTGCAAGAGCGTCAACCACCACTGCCAAACCATTATAGTAATACTTCTGTCAGCTTAATATACTAACCACAGTCATTTTAAAATGACTCTGATCATCTATATAAATGCTTATTTAACCTGTGGCCAAACACCTACAGAGTATATACTGTATCGGAGAGGACTGGTACAAAGACATTACCAAGAGGTTATGTACAATAGCTAGCAATATATAGATTCTGATTAGAGATGAGTGAATCATCCAAAATTCGCTGTCATGGGGAGCCGGTGGTGCGCTTCCCCTATGCTGCGCCGCCAGACATCCCCTGGTGCCTGCTGTGTCAGAGCGAGGATGCGACTAGCGTCCTCGTCTCCATGGCGACGCTTGCAGGGAGGATCCGGCACGCTCTGTCATCACGCGTCCGGCGTCCTTCCTGCCCCCTAGAGACGAGCAAGGCGGGGTTTGTGAACGCTGGCTGCATTGCCAGCGCTCAATATATTTTGATATTATTTATATTTATTTATAAGTAATATGCTGTATACGCTGACCACGCCACATGACCATTTAGGAATTACTTTGAGCGCTGGTCACATTTGGCCAGCGCTCATTATGCAAATCAGGTCATGTGACGTCACATGACCTATCTGGAGGGCTATTTAAACTGGCAACCTGTGGTCACCTGTGGCTTTTCCCTGAACCGGAGGATGCCATCTGGGGACTCCTGAAGGCAGCGCAAGCGTCCTGGACCTGGTGGTTCATCCGGCCACACTTCTGGTTCCGATGTAGGTACCAGGGGCTTAGAAAGGAGGGTAACCCAGGGAGCAAAGGGGCCTTTCAGGGATGCCATGGGGGTGTACTTCACCTGATCCCCCACGTACAGGCTGTGATGAAGTTGTGGCAGGTACAGCCGTTTCACTGACCTGCGGTCCACAAAGTACTCCTTTCCATCCTTGTCGTCTACCAGGAAGCCAGACCCTCGCTCGACCTAAAACCACAGGACCGTTTCCTTTCAGTGTTCCATTGTAGGATCTCCCTGCCTACGGTGGTCCAGTACCTGGATCGACCAGTCCTCCACGGCATTTTTATAGTCCCAGAGGGTCTGCGCATGCTGGCACAATAGGGTTCTGCCTTATGGAAGGTGTTGTTGATCTCCTCCTGGGCGGCGAAGTGGATGCTCTAGCCACCTCCGCCTCAGTGGAGTACTGAGGGAGGAGTCTTCACTCCCTATACATGCAAATAGTGGGCCGGGCTGTTTTTTTCCAGTTCTGAGGGGGGAGAATTTTCACTTTCCCGCTCTTGTAGGGGCGTATCGTCATTTTCCCACCTCAGGCAGAATGCGTACGTTTTGTACATTTCGTACGTTTCATACATATCAATAGCATTCAAAATTTTGCGAAAATTTTACGAATAATATGAAGCGAATCCGAAAAAATCCGGATTCGCTTCGGAGGAGAAAATTTGTAAGATTCGATACGAATAGATTCAGTCATCTCTAATCCTGATTAATCTGTAGAAGCCAGGTCACAGAGGTCCAGACTTGTGTGTATTATGTCTGAGGAGTACATAAAACAGAGGCTTACAGAACAACAATGAACATCCCACACCCACTTCATTTGAGATTTCTATCCTGGAACAGGAGCTCAGAGTACATTTGTTATATAAGTTTAAAGGAGTTTTCCAGGGAGAAATCCTTAATATTTCTTAGCATTATTTACCTCTAGTGGTCTCCCATCGTTGTTGTTTTTACACTCCTCCAGTACCCGCTTCTCTCCACTTCCTGTTTGGGCACAACACCCAGGAAGTGCCTGGAAAAGGATACTCAGCCAATCAGTGGCTGAGGCAGGTTACCGCTAAGGTCAGTGATTGGTTAAGTAGGCATTTCTATTCACTAAGTGCTAAATCGGAACAGGAAGTGGAGAGCAGTGGGAACCAGAGCAATATTAGCACCAAGGGATAGTGGTGGTGAGTAATTCTTATTTGATATTATCAACACTGGTCCACTTTTTAAATTATTCATGGAAACTTTTGTTTTTTTGTTTTTGTTCTTGAATAAGCAGTGGGGAATGAGGATGGAGAAGTCTTTAGCTTGAGCCTCTACTTGAGTTCTCTAGGATCTAGAAAAAGGGTCTGATTATCTTTTTTTCCAGGAAGAACCTCATTATGGTTTATGTCTGGTATTATAGCTCTGACCTTTTCACATTACTTTTAGGCATTGCTCCCGGTTAGCCAGAATCCTACTCCACACTGATGAGGAGCAACACCCCAAAACAGCTGTCTGTGGATGGATAACTGGCTTAGGTTTTTTCCCTTGTCACATCCTTAAGGCTTGTAATAGAGCTGGATATTGACATAGGGGCCACTGGTGATCTCTAAAACGGAGACACCCCTTTCCTTGTTTTTCCTTCTGGCTTTCACTGTGTTGAAGGCTCCACTGTAATTTTACGATTACTTTTCACATGACTGCTACAGATGAAAGGAAACTTTTGCCCGTATGAACAATTTGCAAGAAAATATGGGTCAAGTGATGTTGGCCACAGCTTTACTGAACATTTCACCTACAAAACATCAATGCCCAAACGTTTCATCTTATTCCATTCTCTTTGAAGAAATCCTCCATTCCAAGTACAAAAAAATGGACTATGAACTGACACTTACCATGTGCCTTCTGTTCCTTACATGCTCTCTCCACTCCTCCATTCTGGTCCCCCATTAAATTTCTTTAAGGATTGCCACCAGAATCCTAGACTTCCTTATGCAGAATCCTGTAGGAAAACGTCCCATTCACGGTTCTCCACGGATAAGCACTAATAACGTAGCTGTGTCTATCCGAGAGCAGTTCAGGGCTCATGCCTTAGATATTTCACAATGTTCTGCATTACGAAATTTGAGACAATAGCAGCCATCTTGAAAGGAATCCGACCGGGGGTCAGAATGGAAGAATAGAGGCAGCATGGGAGGAACAGAATGCACTTAGTATGCTGGTTATACATGTGTCATGAAAAGTCAACCTTTAAGTTGTAGGAGACCTTCCAAAATGCCAAATCAGGCCGAAGTCAAGTCAAATCTGCCACATCTAAAATACAGAAAGAAATAACCATTAACATAATGAAAAATAGTTACCAACTCTTGTAGAATGCTGACATTCTTAGTGTATTGTACTATGGAAGGATTACATGTTCAAGTCCCTTTGTGGAACTGTTAAATATAGCTAAAATAAAAGTTTTGTGTAACCCTCCTCCAAATATTTTTTTTTTAATAGTAGAAGAATCTATATTATTACAAAAATTGTTTTTTTAACAGTTATGGACACATCTGTGATGACCCGTGCTATAAAGTTACTACATTATTTAATCTGCATGGTGTGCATCTCATCTCCAAAAATGGAATAAAAAGCGCTGAAAAAGGTACCAATAGTAAAATTGTAACAAATCAAGCTTATGAGCAGACTGGAAATAAGAAATGCATCAGTCTTAGAACACGGCAACATAAAAAAACAAAATATATATCTAATATATAAAGCTGAGTGTATGTATGTATGTCCGCAAGAAATCTGCACCATCGCAGATACAATCACGAAATTTGTCACACAGGTACATCAGGTGTCCGGGAAGGTTTTAGAACGGGTCTCAGCTCTCCAGGACGTACCATTCCTGAGATATTCCCAAAGATCAAAATTACACTTACCGGTAATTGGTTTTTCCTTAGCCTCCACAGCTGCATGATAGGAGAGTTCCCCCGCCCCCGAGAACAGGAAACAAACATTGGAAAACCTTTAAAACATGCCCCTCCTCTTACCTCTCCAGTTAATATCAGAGACCTTGTAGGATGCAAACACAAAAAAAATTTATTATCAGGCATAACTATAACAGAAAGTAAACTATACTGTGACACAACTTGGTCTTACAGCAATGAAACGATATATATATATACACTATTAGGGTGGGAAGCCTATGCCGCTGTGGAGGCTAAGGAAAAAACAATTACCGGTAAGTGTAATTTTGATCTTTCCCCAGCGCCTCCACAGCGGCATGACAGGAGGATTAACATAGAAATACAGCTTCAGGGGGGGACAACAGCAGATAGTACCTTACGCCCAAAGGATAAGTCTGAATTAGCTGAAAAGTCCATTCTGTAATGTTTAAAGCAAGTGCAAGGCGTTGACCAAGTGGCTGCCCTGCAGATCTGTTCTAACGTGGCAGAGGCTCCTTCTGCCCAGGATGTTGCCACTGCCCGTGTGGAATGAGCTCTAAGTCCAGAAGGAACTTCTAACCCTTTTGATGAATAGGCAATGGAAATAGTCTCCTTAATCCAACGAGCAATGATAGATTTACTTGCTGCAGAACCTCTGTTCTTACCCTGGAACTGGACTAGAAGATGTTCAGATTTTCTAAAAGTCTTAGTTCTCTGCAAATAAAATAGAAGACATCTGCGAACGTCTAGCATATGAAATTCCTCCTCCTTGTCCGAAGAAGGATTTTGGCAAAAGGAAGGAAGACAGATCTCCTGCTGGCAATGAAAATTTGATACTACCTTTGGTAAAAAAGAAGGGTGATGTTTTAGAACAATGCGATCAGGAAGGATAGAAAGGTAAGGGGATTTACAGGAGAAAGCCTGTATCTCACCAATCCTTCTAGCTGTGGTGATTGCCAGCAGGAAAACGGTCTTTAAAGTTAGCCATTTCAAGGAAATTTTGTCAATAGGCTCAAAGGGAGAAAAAGGTAGAGAAGATAGCACTACATTAAGGTTCCAGGAAGGTACAGGTGGAGCACAGAACGGAGATAGTCTGGAAGCCCCTTTGAGGAAACGTTTTACCAACGAGACCTCAGAGAGTCTAGTATCAAGAAACACAGATAATGCTGCTATTTGAACCCTAAGAGTAGCTACCTTTAACCCCATATCAAGACCAGCCGGCAAAAATTCTTATATTGGGGATACCCGATAAATCCCATCTATCCTTTGAGAAATTCAGAAACGCCTTCCACATTCTCTGGTAAATTTTAGAAGTAATTGGTTTACAGCTTAACAACAAGGTGGATATTACCTTATTGGATAAGCCTTTCCGGATCAGCAGGCTGCACTCAGTCTCCAGGCCGTGAGGTTCAGATGATGACTCTCTGGGTGTGCCACTGGACCCTGGGTTAGCAGGTCCGGGATTTTCGGCAGTGTCCAGTATTCCCCCTTCGACATCTGAATTAGGAGGGGCAGCCACGATCTTCTTGGCCAAAAGGGAGCTATCAGGATCAACTCTGCTTTCAGTTCCCATGTTCTGGAGATTACTTTGGGAAGAAGCGAAAAAGGAGGAAAAGCATAAAGAAGGACTTTGGGCCACGGATGACTTAGAACATCTATTGCCACTGGCTTGTCCTGTCTTGACAGGGAATAAAATTGGGAAATCTGACAATTTTTCTTGGTCGCAAAAAGATCTACAATTGGCATTCCCCACATTCTGGTGAGATCTTTGAAAACTGCTGGATTCAACATCCATTCGCCCTCTTTTAAGGATTGTCTGCTTAAGTAGTCTGCTACCTGATTTTCTGATCCTTTTAAATGTACTGCTGTTAATGAGAGCAGATTCTGTTCCGTCCAATGCAACATCTGTGCTGTCACTTGCTGTAGTGTCTGACTTCGAGTACCTCCTTGCTTGTTCAGGTAGGCCACCACCGTGACGTTGTCGGACAAGATTTTTACATGTTGGCCCTGAACTTGACTTGTTAAGGCCTGTAACACATTTTGAACTGCTGTCAATTCCCTGAGGTTGGAAGAAGCTGTTCTGAATTCTGTAGGCCATGTGCCCTGGACCAGATTTTTAACCAGGTGAGCCCCCCATCCATACTGACTCGTATCGGTAGTGACAATTAAGTGGACTGGCCTCCAGCGGACCCCTCTCTGCAGATTTTTTAACATAATCCACCAGATTAAAGTATCTTTTATGATCTGGGGAATTCTTATCTTCTTGTCTAGGGATGTCTGGGACTTGTCCCAAGCAGCCAGTAAGAAATCCTGAAGCTGCCTTGTATGGCTTTGGGCCCACCAGACAGCTGGGATGGTAGAGGTTAACGTACCTAGAAGTTTTATGACTTCCCTTAGAGTGACCACTCTCTTGTGTCTGAACAACAAGATCTGATACTGAACTGTAGTCTGCTTCTCCTGTGGAAGAAAAGACATCATTAATACGGAGTCCAATAGAATTCCCAGAAAGACTTTTTTCTGGCTTGGTATTAAGTCCGATTTTTGAAAGTTTATAATCCATCCTAATTTTGATAGGGTGTTGTAGACTACTTGAAGATGGGAACAAAGTTCTTCTTCTCCCGAAGCAGATATAAGGAAATCGTCTAAATAAGGAACAATTTGTATGCCCTTTAGATGTATGGATGTGACTACTTCTGCCATTATTTTTGTGAATATCCGAGGTGCTGCTGATAATCCAAAAGGTAAGACCTGAAACTGAAAATGCTGGATCCTGCCCTCTAGCCATACAGCCACTCTTAGGTATCTTTGTGAATTTGCATGGATTGGCACATGGTAATATGCATCGCTTAAGTCCAATGTTGCCATGAAACAGCCCTCTGTAAGCATACTCACTGTGGTCTTGACGGTTTCCATCTTGAATTTTTTGTAAATTAAATGCTGGTTTAGGCCCTTTAAATTGAAGATAGTCCTGTATAACCCGTTTGGTTTCTTTATTAGAAAAAACGGGGAATAATATCCCTTCTTCTCTTCTGATTCGGGAACAGGAATCAGGACTTCCTTCTGTAGTAAGGATTTTATTTCCAACTCCAGAGCTTCCTGGGATGCAGGTCTGTTTACTACCATGAACCTTGATGGGGGTTTTTCGTATAAACTCCAGTCTGTAGCCTGACTCTATTATGGCTCTGATCCAAGGAGACTGGGAACAATTCTTCCACTGGGGCAGGAAATGTTTTAATCTCCCCCCCCCCCCTCCACTGGAAACCTGGCGTCAGAAGTTCGGACGTCTCTCCTGGTTGGGGTTGAACAGGAAACCTCTACCTCTTGACCTGAACTGGGACTTGTCCGATGCACCCCTTCTTCTTTGATCAAAACGTCCTCTTCTTTGAGAACGAAAGGACTGACATTGATGAAACGGCCTGGCATCCATAGGGAATCCTTTATTTTTATTGGACGCTTTCTCCAAGATGTCGTCCAGGCCTGATCCGAAAAGACGGTCACCTTCACAGGGTAAAGCACATAACATGGTCTTTGAACCTACGTCTCCATTATAGGATCTCAACCATACAGTCCTGCGTGCTGAATTTGCCTGGGCGGCCGATCTTGCTGCCATCTGAACTAGATCCGCCGATGCATCGGATAGAAAATCTGAGACCTGTTTGAGCATGGGCAAAGAGGCTAGGATTTCTTCCCTTGGAGTATCTGCAGCTAAATGACTTTCTAGCTGAGATAGCCAGACACTGAGAGCCCTAGATGTACAGGTTGCTGCTATACTGGGCCTTAGCATCGCCGTCGAAGTTTCCCATGACTGTTTATGAAAACCGTCAACTTTTTTATCCATGGGGTCCCGTAGAAGGCCAGAATCTTCAAAAGGTAGAGATGATTTTTTTGAAATCTTCGCTACCGGGGCATCAACCTTAGGGACCGTATCCCATAAACTTGCATCTTCCTCAGAGAACGGATATTTTCTTTTGAACGCTTTTGATAAATTTGCTTGTCTATCTGGGTCATTCCATTCTCTCTGTATTATCTTCTTAATGGTATTATTCAGAGGGAAAACCCGGGTCTTTTTTGCTCCTAGACCCCTAAACATCTGATCCTGGATGGATAAGGATTCTCTTACATCTTCCAGACCCATGGTTGCATGAATAGTTTTTAACAAGGTATTCGTATCATCAGGGTGACATAATGGGCGACCTGTCTCATCCTCTGATTCAGAATCCGTCGGGATTTATAACCGGCTCTGGCTCAGGTATAGGTATATGTACAGCCTTAGATGTAGACGGCTGACATTCTTTTGCCGCTTGGGGCAACCGCTTTTTTATTGCCGAGGATAATTTAGTCTTAATAATAGATTTTATACTATTCCTCTGTAATGATTTTCTCGGTACATTTCTTACAGATTGCTTTTTTTAAAAGATGCAGAAAGCGTTCTTTTACATATGGCACAATATTTTTTCTCCTGGGCCGTCTTATCCTTAGATCTCTGGCTCTAAAAAAAACAATATAATATTTAGTTTAGTATAACCACATATACATATCTATCATACCCTTAGAGAGATAAGAGACGGGACAATACCGGACTTGAGGCTCCAGCAGGGTCAGGGATAGCAAGAGGATCCATGGCAGCATCAGAAATGCATGAAAATTCCATCTTACCAGTTCCTGTGATATTTCAGCTTCTTGGCTTTTTAAATCTGCCGCCAATTCCTTCCTGCCGCACTTCCGGTTTTGGCTCCGCCCCCTATATGACGTCACACGTGACAAAGACGCCACATGTGCCGGCCGCCGGGGAGAAAAAGAACAAGGAATCCCCTGCCTCTCAGGGATTCCCCCTGAACTGCGCTTTATCGCGCACCCTACCTCCGCTCCCCTGCATGTGGGAGAGCGGAGATCTCTGTCCGGGGCCGCCTTGCCACAGGACTTATGCTGGAGAGCCTGGGGAGGCTTAATACAGCACTTACCCCCAGGGTCCTCATACAGCAGCGCTGTATGGAGTTTTTTTAAAAGAATTTCGCCGACCTTCGGCAGGAGGTTTTCCACGCTCCGAAGGGAACAGGAAACAAACAACTGGAGAGGTAAGAGGAGGGGCATGTTTTAAAGGTTTTCCAATGTTTGTTTCCTGTTTTCGGGGGGCGGGGGAACTCTCCTATCATGCCGCTGTGGAGGCGCTGGGGAAAAAAATGCATTAACCAATAGAAGTCTGGTCACATGACCCTTATCAGCCAATAGAAGCTCACAGGCAGTTAGTCTCCACACACACACTGTTTCATACCAGGTTTCCATAACAACCCAGCCATTTTCCTTCACTGCTGTAGGTTTGCTTAAAAGAGGCAAAGCGCTGTGGATGACACTCTTAAAGGAGTATTCCGGTTACCATAAATATAACTTATCTTTTAGACTAATTCATCATCAATCATTACCTCATATAATGTAAATCTTACATATTTAACATTCAGTAGTAATAAAAGATGTTTTCTTCCACTCCTACCCACTGTGTTTCCTCATAAATTGCCATGGCATCGACCTGTAATTCAAGCCACCCTCAAAAGAAGGACTTAAAGGGATTCTGTCAGCAGGATATTGGGTACAGAGATAATTACATCTCTATACCGGCCTTACTGCTGTGATTGTAAATATGTAAGTGTAATTGTTATTAGGGAAGTAGTTTACATAAAAAAGCGTTTTTATTAACATGTGAAATACCTGGATAAGGAGCCCAAGGGGAGGTCCTGCGAGCCGTTGGAGCCTGGGCACGCCGCAGATTTCGGAGCCCAGCACCGCCCTCCAGCTAATTATGCACGCCCCTTCAGCGCTGTCTTCTCCCCCAGCTGCGGCGCATCTCGCACATGCGCCGTGCATACAAGAGTCTGTGCCACAGCCGGAGGAGAAGACAGCGCTGAAGGGGTGTGCATAATTAGCTGGAGGGCGGTGCTGGGCTCCGAAATCTGCGGCGTGCCCGGGCTCCAACGGCTCGCAGGACCTCCCCTTGGGCTCCTTATCCGGGTATTTCACATGTTAATAAAAACGCTTTTTTATGTAAACTACTGCCCTAATAACAATTACACTTACATATTTACAATCACAGCAGTAAGGCCGGTATAGAGATGTAATTATCTCTATACCCAATATCCTGCTGACAGACTCCCTTTAAAAGCCCCACCCCAGGTCCTGCTAAGCCACACCCCTGACTCGGCCAGGCCACACCCCCTTTCACTCAGCAGCCGACAGGGATTGAAAAAATCTAACACTACTGCTACTGCTGTTGCTACTGCTGTTGCTTCTGCTACTACTAATATTACTTCTACTACTGTTACTTCTAATACTATTACAACTATTACTGCTACTACTATGAGTACTACTACCAGTATCAGAGGATCCTCCGATGGGCCCAAGGTGGGTGGGTCTCTTACCATAGTGGACCCCAAAGGTCCACAAGGAAACAAAACACTTGGAGCTGCTTTTGGAGACAAATACTTGCCAAATAGGGTCTATTTTTTTAATCAAAAAAATCTATTAGATTGTATCGATGATACAGAGGTTGGGCACCAAGAATAATTTCATCTGGTGGGTCCAAGTCCCCAGTCCACCCCTGACTACTATTGCTACTACTACTATAGCTAATAATACTACTACTACTATTTACTACTGAAAATACTACTGCTGCTAACACAACTATGACTGATACTACTGCTGATACTAATACTAGTACAACTGCTACTTCTACTGATAATACTACTACTATTGCTACTTCTTCTACTGCTACTACTGCTAAAACTATGATGACACAGAGGTTGGGCACCGATAAAAATTTTGTTAGGTTGGGTCGAAGGAGCCCCAACTTGACCCTGACTGCAGTTGCTACTACTACTACAGCTAGTACTACTACTATTACTTACTACCGAAAATACTACTATTGCTAACACTGTTATGACTAATACTACTGCTGCTAACACAACTATGACTGATACTACTGCTGTTACTAATACTAGTACTATTGCTACTGCTAACACTACTACTATTGCTGCTACTTCTACTACTAATATTGCTACTACTACTAAAACATGATGATACAGAGGTTGGGCACCGAAAATAATTTCGTCTGGTGGGTCCAAGGAGCCCCCACCTGACCCTGACTACTTTTGCTACTACTACTACTGCTAATAATACTACTACTACTTACTACTAGAGATGAGCAAATCATTCAAAATTTGCTTCGCTGAATATTCGTCGAATTTCTGACAAGATTCGTATTTAAACGAACTTATTCGTCGAATCTACGTAAAAAAAGCCCAGTTTTTTGCAAACATTCCTGGCCAAATTACGTACATACAGTCAGCGTAGTTAAAAGTACGCAATACTTTTAACTATTAGCGTACAAAAGTGCTTACGAATCCTTAGCGTACTATTGACGCGCAAATGCGTCATACGCACGAGGCTAGGCCGCGGCGTACAATCTTTAGAGGCAGTCCATATTAACTAGAAAAATAAGGTGCTCACTGTTGCTAGCTATCAATAAGTGAATAATTTACTAAAAACACTGTACAATAAGTTCATAATAGGACACATTGCAGTACCAGAAAAAGAACACACACAATGGGCTAAAGTGCTTAACCCTTTAAAACAGTGTAGCTAAATTACAGCAAAGACATAAGTATGCAAACATTTTAGTGCAATCAATTTCACATTTGCAAGCATAAAAGGCTCAGATATACGTTTGAGTCTCTCCTTATGGATCCTAGTTGGCATGATAAATCACTGTCTGTCTGGAACACATATTCCAAAATTCAATTTTAATCCACGTGAGGTAAAATTGTAATCCAAACAGGTAATGTGTAATACACATGGATAATAGAGAATAGCAGCAAATAGAGAACCCTTTTGGAAAAGGGGGCTCCCAAATAACCTGAAAAGGGTAAAAAGGAAAATAGGCACGCTTAGGCACAACTGGGAACTTTCTGCAGAATGGGGGGAGTCCTGACTGAAAGCCATGTCCACTCCAGCTGGGTGAGAGTCAAACGGGGGCAATACATTACATTAAAAAGCGGCACATAGGGTTCCTCATATGAGGGACCTAAATTCCTCCTCACTCGAGCTGCTGCTGAAGCTCATCACAGGACGCTCCTGCCTCTTGTAGGCCATGCTCTCTGCGGTGGTGGAACTCCAGTGCCCTCTTCTTACTGAAGTTGGACTTGACAGGGTTTGGGTGGTGGTGACGCACGCTGCAGCTATTTCCGCTTTTCCGGATGCTCCTGCCGGGACAGCAGGGGTAAGAACTTCCGGCTGCAGCGGTTCCGGAAAGGTTGCATCCAGGAAAGAAGCCCCAGCTTCCTCGGCTGCTGCTGGCTTCATTTTCCACGGCAGCTGGTATTGGTGGACCACCTTGGATTGGAAGGTGAATGATAACGTGGTCAGCTGACCCAGCTGTAAGGCATGTGGTGGTGGTGCTGGCAGTCCAGGAATCAGAGGCTCCGGCTGAGGCTGTGGCTTTTCCCTGAACCGGAGGACACCATTTGGGAATTCCTGCAGGCAGCGCAAGCGTCCTGGACCTGGTGGTTCACCCGGCCACACTTCTGGTTCCTGGTTTAGGCACCAGAGGCTTTGAAAGGAGGGTAACGCCGGTAGCAAATGGGTCTTTCAGGGATGCCATAGGGGTGTACTCCACCTGATCCCCCACGTACAGGCTATGCCGATGTTGTGGCAGGTATGGCCATTTCACCGACCTGCAGCCCACAAAATACTCCTTTCCATTCTCATCATCCTGCAAGAAGCCAGACCCTCTCCCAAAGGAAAACCAAATCACAGTTCCCTTTCGGCATTCCAATGAAGGATCTCCCGGCCTAGGGTGGTCGAGTACCTGTATGACCCAGTCCTCCACTGTGGTTTTATAGTCCCAGAGGGTCTGTGCATGGGCTGTCACAGATGATGGAACAATTGGGTTCTAGTGTATGGAAGGGGTGGATCTCCTCCTGGGCGGCGAAGTGGACGCTCCAGCCGCCACCGCCTCACGAGCCACAGCAGACGTTCCAGCTGCACGAGTGACAGCAAACGTTCCAGCCGCACGAGCCAAAGCAGACGTTCCAGCCGCACGAGCCACAGCAAACGCTCCAGCCGCCTCTCGAGTCGCAGCAACAGCAAACTCAGCAGGTGGTAAGGAACACACAGGCACTGAAGCTGGGTTTCTCTGGCAGACTTGTGACACCCTGATGTCTTGAGCAGGTGGTGGTTCAGGTAAATCGTCCCCAAAATACATCTCGTTTCAATTTGGACGCAGCTGTTTTTTAGCCATGATGCTTGCTCTGAGGTTAGCGCTTGTCTAAACTGGTTCAGACTTCAGAGGAGGGTGGAGCACTGAGGGAGGAGTCTTCACTCTCTATACGTGCAAAACACTTAGATCCCGGTGGGCTGGGCTGTTTTTTTCCAGTTCTGAGGGGGGCGTATCTTCACTTTCCCGCTCTTGCGTGGGCGTATCGTCATTGTCCCGCCACACGCAGAATACGTACGTTTCTTACGTTTCATACCTATCGTACATATTGTTAGCGTGTTAACTTTTGCGAAGATTTACGAATAATAAATTTCCAAGATTCGATACGAATCTACGAAGCGGCGAATAGATTCGCTCATCTCTACTTACTACCGAAAATACTACTACTGCTAACACTTCTATGACTGATACTATTGATGCTAACACAACTATGACTGATACTACTGCTGATACTAATACTAGTACTATTGCTACTGCTAATACTATTACTAATATTGCTACTACTGCTAAAACTATGATGATACAGAGGTTGGGCATCGAAAACAATTTTGTCTGGTGAGTCTAAGGAGCCCCCACCTGACCCTGACTACTATTACTACTACTACTACTATTACTACTACTAGTAATAATAATAGTAAAAATAATAATAATAATAACAATAGTAATAATAATAATATAAATTCTACTTCCGTTTCTAACACCATAACAACTAGTAATTATAAACGTAAAAAAAATTTGCCCAAACATAAGATTAATAACTTTCCTATTTTCATTACTACCCTAAGCAGCTTCCAATCACCTTTCCCATTTGATAAACTCGCTGTCAAATTTCCTTTTAGCCGATTAATACGGTAACTGGAAGAAGTACCTTTTTTATGAAAATGAATATATTAGGAGTAAATGTTAGTCATTTAATATGCCGGCCGCGCTGCGCTAACCGTCTGTCTCCTTCTCTCTCCACCTTTTGTATTCATCCCTTATCTAGAGAAAGACCACTACCCACACTCACTCATTAGAGGGAAATTTCCGAACAATGAACATGTGCTATGAATTATCATTTTAAGGCGCTAATCAATTCTTCCTGACATTGGACTTGTGTTACAATGTATTTCAAAGACATCAGTCAACTGGACGCATTCTCCCACGGCGTGAAGGAGCTACGTATGCAAAATATAATATTGTAATCATCAGTAAAGGAAAATTTGAATATTGTTTTAAGAATTATCTGCCGCATTAAGCGCTGGTCGAGATAACCATTCAAAAAATCATTTCTTTTTAGCCACTCAATAGTATAAATTTCCTTGGGGTGTTATAGTAATGTATCTGGTGGCAAAAAATCCTCATTTTGATAGACCCAAATTTCAATTAATAAGGTTAACACAATGAGGTTCATTTCCATCTTTTGTCGATTGTTTTAAATGACTGTCTCAAAAAAAAAAGGAGAAAAATAAAAGAAATGGGGCATTGTAACTTTAAGATATGTGATTGCCTTGGAGGTGCATGTAGTTTAATTAGGGTGAGTGTATTCTTGAATAAAACATTCAGTTTTTGATTTACAAAAGAAAATGATGGGAAACAGTAGAATGCCTAAAAAATATTAATGTCATTTGATATAAAAGCATTTAAAAAATAATTATATTATACAGTGGGGAAAAAAAGTATTTTTTCAGCCACCAATTGTGCAAGTTCTCCCACTTAAAAAGATGAGGTTGGCCTGTAATTGACATCATAGGTAGACCTCAACTATGAGAGACAAAATGAGAAAACAAATCCAGAAAATCACATTGTCTGATTTTTAAAGGATTTATTTGCAAATTATGGTGGATAATAAGTATTTGGTCGCGTACAAACAAGCAAGATTTCTGGCTCTCACAGACCTGTAACTTCTTCTTTAACACCTTGACGACCTAGGACAAGAATGCTCGTCCTAATATGGCGTTACTTAACGCCCTAGGACGAGCATTCTCGTCCTAGGGTTAAGGTGCTGCAGCTGCCCGCTGCCGCAATCTGCAGCAGGGGCCCGGCTGATACTAACAGCCGGGCCTCTGCTGTATCCGCCAGCACCGGTGATTACACCGATGCCGGCGGATTAACCCCTTGTATGCCGCTGTCACGCTGACCGCGGCATACAAGGTAATTGCGGCAGCTTTTAAAGCCATCGGGTCCCCGTGAGGCGGTGGGGAAGGGGCCCGATGGCTGAGATGGAAGCCCCGATGCCTTGCCCAGAGGCATCGGGACTCCCATCTACGGAAGCCCAGGAGACCCAGCCACAGCGCTGGGTCTCCTAGGCAACGGTCAGCGTCTCACAGTGTGAGACGCTGACAGTTAAATGCAGCACAATACAGATGTATTGTGCTGCATTCAATCAGGGATCAGACCCTGAAATGTTAAAGTCCCTTACTGGGACATAAGTAAAATGTTAAAAAAAAGTTAAATAAAAGTGTTTTAACAAAAAAATTAAAAAAAATAATAAAGTTTCAATAAAAAAAGCTCCTTCCCCATAAAGAAACACATAAAAATAGAAAAAAAATAAAAAATATACATATTAGGTATTTCCACGTCCGTAAAAGCCTGCTTTATTAAAATATCACATGATCCAGCCCGCCCGGTCAACACCGTAAAAAATAAAAAATAAAAACTGTCTAAAAAAAGTCATTTTTTGTCACATTTCATTACAAAAAATGTAATACCATGCGATAATAAAAGCGTATGTCCCCAAAAATAGTACCAATCTAACCGTCATCTCATCCCGCAAAAAATGAGCCCCTACCTGAGACAATCGCCCAAAAAATAAAAAAACTACAGCTCTCTGACTATGGAGACCCTAAAACATGATTTTTTTGTTTCAAAAATGATATTATTGTGTAAAACTTAAAAAAATAAAAATAAGTATACATGTTAGGTATCGCCACGTCCGTAAAAACCTGCTCTACAAAAATATAGCATGATCTCTCCCCTCAGATGAACACTGTAAAAAATAGAAGATAAAAACTGTCTAAAAAAAGCCATTTTTTGTCACATTTCATCACAAAAATTGTAATACCAAGCGATCAAAAAAGCGTATGCCCCCAAAAATAGTGCCAATCTAATCGTCATCTCATCTCTCAAAAAATGAGCCCCTACCTGAGACAATCGCCCAAAAAATAAAAAAAAACTACAGCTCTCTGACTATGGAGACACTGAAACAAGATTTTTTTTGTTTCAAAAAGGATATTATTGTTTAAAACTTAAAAAAATAAAAATAAGTATACATGTTAGGTATTGCCACGTCCGTTAAAACCTGCTCTACAAAAATATAGCATGATCTCTCCCCTCAGGTGAACACTGTAAAAAATTAAAAATAAAAACTGTCTAAAAAAAGCCATTTTTTGTCACATTTCATCACAAAAAATGTAACACCAAGCGATCAAAAAAGCGTATGCCCCCAAAAATAGTACCAATCTAATCGTCATCTCATCCCGCAAAAAATGAGCCCCTATCTGAGACAATTGCCCAAAAAATAAAAAAAATTACAGCTCTCTGACTATGGAGACACTAAAATGTGTTGGTTTTTTTTGTGCTTCAAAAATATTGTGTAAAACTTAAATAAAAAAAAGTATACATATTAGATATTACCGCGTCCGTAACAACCTGCTCTATAAAAATATCACACGATCTAACCGGATCTAACTCAGATGAATGTTGTAAATAACAAAAAATAAAAACAATGCCAAAACTGCTAGTTTTTGTTACCTTGCCTCACAAAAAGTGTAATATAGAGCTACCAAAAATCATATGTACCCTAAAATAGCACTAACAAAACTGCCAACTTATCCCGTAGTTTCCAAAATGGGGTCATTTTTTGTAGTTTCCTACTCTAGGGGTGCATCAAATGTGACATAGCAACTTAAACTCTTTCCAGTGAAATCTGCCCTGGCGTTCCTTTCCTGCAGCAGTTTACGATGACAAATGGGGCATTTCTGTAAACTACAGAATCAGGGTAATAATTACTGAGTTTTGTTTGGCAGTTAACCCTTGCTTTATTCTCAGAATAAAATGATTCATATGAAAAATCTGTCAAAAAAGTGAAATTCTGAAATTTTGGCTGCATTTTCCTTTAATTCTTGTGGAACACCTAAAGGGTTAATAACGTTTGTAAAATCAGTTTTGAATACCTTGAGGGGTGTAGTTTCTAAAATGGGGTTATTTTTGGGTGGTTTCTATGATGGAAGCCTCATAAAGTGACTTCAAACCTGAACTGGTCCTTAAAAAGTGGGTTTTGGAAATTTTGTGAAAAATTTCAAGATTTGCTTCTAAATTTCTAAGCCTTCTAACGTCCCAAAAAAATTAAATTTAATTTTCAAAGTGATCCAAACCTGAAGTAGACACATGGGGAATGTAAAGTCATAACTATTTTTGGAGGCATTACTATGTATTTTAAAAGTAGAGAAATTGACATTTGGAAATTTGCTAATTTTTCAAAATTTTTGGTAAATTTGGTATTTTTTTATAAATAAGAATGAAATATTTTGACTCAAATTTACCACTGTCATGAAGTACAATATGTGACGAGAAAACAATCTCAGAATGGCCT
This sequence comes from Rhinella marina, assembly GCA_900303285.1. NCBI lineage: Eukaryota > Metazoa > Chordata > Amphibia > Anura > Bufonidae > Rhinella > Rhinella marina. Next base: position 3,134 of record ONZH01001484.1, on the reverse strand, counting down.
GGATAAGTAAAAGCGTTCTAAAGTTATCACCACATAAAGTGAGACATGTCAGATTAGCTAGAAATGGCCTGGTCCTTAAGGTGAAAAAATGGCAGGGTCCTTAAGGGGTTAAGAGGCTCCTCTGTCCTCCACTCATTACCTGTAGTAATGGCACCTGTTTGAACTTGTTATCAGTATAAAAGACACCTGTCCACAACCTCAAACAGTCACACTCCAAACTCCACTATGGTAAAGACCAAAGAGCTGTTGAACGACACCAGAAACAAAATAGACCTGCACCAGGCTGGGAAGACTGAATCTGCAATAGGCAAGCAATAGGCTATTATGTCAATTACAGGCCTCTCTCATCTTTTTAAGTGGGAGAACTTGCACAATTGGTGGCTGACTAAATACTTTTTTTCCCCACTGTAAATGCATGAGGAGCATCTTTTACAGATTACAGCAAAATTCAGCTCAATATCTAAAAATTCAGATGTGGCCATAACTGAAAATTAAGGCATTCAGGCATTATTCATCACAGGGAGGGCAAAATAGGCAGATGCATAGGGCACTATTTAGTGGGTGCAATTAGAGATGAGCGAGCACTAAAATGCTCGGGTGCTCTTTATTCGAGTCAAATTTTTCCCGATGCTCGGGTGCTTGTTTCGAATAATGAACCCCATTGAAGTCAAAGGGAGACTCAAGCATTTTTTGCAGGGGACCAAGGCTCTGCCTAGGGAAGGCTGGGTGAAAACCTGGAAACCTCAGAAAATGATGGAAACACCACGGAAATGGACAGGAAACAGCAGGGGCAGCATGCATGGATGCCTCTAAGGCTGCCTAATCCCACCATTACCCCAAATTCTCGGGCAACAGCCTGGTGGTGACCCTCAAGACAATTGTGCTGACCCAGACCAAGATGGGCAAGGCACATGCCCATCACATGTTAGTAAAGCACCCAACTAGGTGCAACGAAGGTCCATCACCGCCTGTGGGTGACACCACCGCCCATGCTGGCACTACTGTTCTATCCCCCGCCCCACGACGCAGGCATAAGCCTGACACAGCGTGGTGACAGTTTGGTGACAGTTAGATTGAGGTAGCAGGTGAACCACCCAAAAATTTACCCTGACACAGTATGGCGGTGAACCCAGAGTGACCAAGTGAAACTGAGGTAGCAGGTGAAGCACTTAAAATTTTACCATGACACAGAATGGCTGCTGTCTGTCAGGGAGAGTGTTAGGGCCTCAATTTAGATGTTGGTTAGGCAGGAATCACCCACAAAGAACCCAACAGCCCTTCTAAGGGCTACAAGCACCTTTTTTTTTGGTCTCCTCCAGGCTGCTGGCTGGGACTTGTAGTGCAGCGACCGCCATCTTGGCTGCACACTGTTAGGGCGTGAAATTAGAATGTGGTTAGGCAGGAATCATCCACAAAGAACCCAACGCTCCTTCTAAGGGATACAACGACCTTTTTTTGGCCTCCTACTGGCTGCTGGCTGGGACTTGTAGTGCAGCGACCGCCATCTTGGCTGCACACTGTTAGGGCCTCAATTTAGATTTTGGTTAGGCAGGAATCACCCACAAAGAACCGAACGGTCCTTCTAAGGGCTACAACGACCTTTTTTTTTTTTGGCCTCCTCTCGGCTGCTGGCTGGGACTTGTAGTGCAGCTACAGCCATCTCGGCTGCACGCTGTGCACAGCGACTGGTGGCAGAAAGGACAGCACGTGGCCCACACAGACCCAAAAGAAATTGCCCAAAGTCCTCTCAGCACTCATTTTTGCTGCTGCTATACCTTGGCTTGCTGGGATCTGTAGTGCAGTCTTCGGAATACGTTTTTTCTCTCAGTTATATATACTACAGTGCAGTGAACAATTATGTCGTGTGCTGTACAGTAACATCAGTCTAGGGTATACATTTTTTCTCTCAATTAGATATCCTACAGCGCAGGGAAATATTCTGTCGTGTGCTGCACAGTAGCCGGAGTGTAGAAAATATACGTTTTTTCTCTCAGTTATATATCATACAGTGCAGTGAAAAACTGAGTGATTTGCAGTACAATAGCCGCCGTCTAAAGACTACGTTTTTTCTCTCAGTTATATATACTACAGTGCAGTGAAAAATTCTGTCGTGTGCTGCACACTAGTCGGAGTGTAGAAAATATACGTTTTTCGTCTCAGTTATACATTATACAGTGCAGTGCAAAATTCTGTCGTGTGCTGCACACTAGCCGGAGTCTAGAAAATATACATTTTTTTCTCTCATTCATATATCCTACAGTGCAGTGAAAAATTGTGTGGTGTGCGTTATAATAGTGGCAGTCTAGAGAATACGTTTTTCCTCTCAGATACATTTAATACAGTCCAGTGAAAAATTCTGTGGTGTGTGGTACACTATCTGCAGTCTAGAGAATACATTTGTGGCCTCAGATATTAATTCGACAGTTTAGTGATTACACAAAATGTTGAACCCAAGGGCTAAGGGTCGAGGACGTGGGCGTCCAAGTGATGTAGGGGGGCAGAGGCCGTGGTCCTGTGCAGGGTGACACAGTACCTACTGATGAGGGAGCAGTGGAATGCCTCAGAGTTTCGCTCCCCAGCTTCATCTCGCAACTTACAAGGTCACGTGGTACCAGGTGATGATGTGGATAGCGGATAATGTGTCCAAGTAAGTCTTCCACACAGTCCACCCACTTTAGCCAAGGGAGTAGACCTCTGGCTCCTCCAGCTCAACCTCCTTCCCCCCAGCCTGCCCCTTGTTGGGGTGTGGGAGTCGTTGCCGTTAGAAACAGTCCTCACTCAGGTCTAGGCAAAATAAACTCAGGTTTATTTTTGAGCAAAATGATAGTGGGCAGAGACAAAGGTTTGCTGGCCAGCATATGAAAAAAGAGAGAGAAAGATAGATACATACATACAGATAGACAGACTTGCTCACTATTAACCCCTCAACACCCCTCCCATGGAAAATATGTATTCAGATCCAACATACTCACAGGAAGTCTTTTCAGGACCCTACCCAAAGACACAAACCACTGCTCAACAGCAACCTGAGCAGTTGCTCTGTCCCGATGCCCAAAATTTAGAACTTTCGCAGTCTGTGGTTGATGAGAGTGTGGACTTAGTGCAAGTAGTGCGTCAAGAGGTGTCGGATGATG